>OV049926.1:100750671-100833171 GCA_920104205.1 Eupeodes latifasciatus | reverse complement strand
GTATATGTATATGTATATGCATATGTTATATGATGCTACTTAAGCATCCATAAGTAACCCTCCAAACCCTAATCAAAATATTTAAAACAACCCAATCAAGCAACCACAACGAAACATAAACAAAAACAAAAAGTATTTGTTTATTGTGTTGCAAAAAGTAAAAACAAACTTGCTGATCGACGTAATCATTGAAGTTCAAAGCAATTGTGACCTTAATAAACGGTCAAAAGCAAAGCTTTGGATTCTCGATGAAGTAATTCGAATCGTCATCAGAAAGTTTGTCAACAATACGAACATTGAACCAAAGCACAGGTGTGAAGTGCGGAAATGCATGGTTATATGATGACACCAATATGAAAATAAGGTGAGCAATGTAATAATATTAAGAAATTAATGTGAAGTAGGTTAAGAAATGACATCAATGTGAAAATAATGTAATAATGTTAAGAATTTAATGTTAAGGAAGTAGGTTAAGAAATTTAGTAAGTAAGCATAAAATTAATATAAATAGTTTAAAAGGTTATGTCAATAGGGCAGTCTAAAAACTAAAAAGAGAACAGTAGAACCACTGTAAGGGAGGTTATTCAGGAGGATCATAAGATAAATAAAGAATACTTACAACATCCCACTAAAGGATTATAAACTAAAAAGGTAATTGTTGTTTGATTTATAATTCGGCGCCGAGCGCCTAGATCTTTGGCTTACCCTGGCGAGCCCTTAAAGCCAAGGAAACCCCTACATCCCTTCCCTAAAATCCCCATTATACAACATTGGCGCAGCCGGTAGGATGGCGTGTCAATTTGGAGTCTAAACTTTTGACCTAAAGACCCTGAAGCATACTCCACTTCAGAAGCGTCATCCAAACCTACCATTTCCATAACCACAAAATCAATAGTGGTTGGAAATTCAATTTTTTTTATTTTTATTTTCGATTTCCGAATTCTTTTAAAAAAAAAAAAAAAAAAATCCTGCTGCTCTTTTAGATGAACCAAACTGAGCTGCAGGAAAAAATCCGTCAAAACCCTACAGTCGGGCCCAAGCCAATTAGCTTGGAGGAATACCGTCGACGAAAGGGGCAGCCAGAGAAGGTTCCCGAACTAAAAACTAAACCCCCTCTATTACCCGGAGGAACTTCAAACGCTCAGGTCGAGGGCAAGAAAAGACGCCGGGGCGGGCGAATAGTCAAAAGACGCCAAGAGCTTGGGAAACTTTACTTCCTCGCCTCTCTTTGCACAGGGGAAGCAAAGAAAGCTTTCCTGGAACAAGCTAAGGCGTTGACTAGGGAAGATATAATAAGAAAAAATAATTGTATATAATTGCACTTCAAAAAAAAAAAAACATTAAAAATTAAAATTAAAATTAAAATGAAATAAAAACAAAAAAAAATATATATAACTCTTTTCTTTTGCTGGTTTTCGTGATTATTTCTCAATTTTCGGATTGTAACCTAAAGGTTCAGGTTATCCTATTGGTAATATTCTTCGCAATATCTCTTCTTTCGGTTTTTGTTTGGTTCGTTGTTGTTTATGGATCTCAATCTTGAGGTTGAAGAACTGCTCGAGGAGGTCCAACAACTACATAAAGAAAGAAAGGAACAAGGTATCGAGATAAAATACTTCAATAACACCCTACTAGGCGAACTCAAAGCTCTAGTGGGTAGAGAAGTATTTGCTCTTAAATTCACCAATACACAGTGGGGACAATTAAGCAAATTGGAAACCACTGACACGATCCTTTCTATCTTCATCGAAACTGTCCAAAGGCAACAAACCGAGCGCGAGTATAAACTCTCGGAGTTGCAGCAGCAATTCGATAAACAAACAAAAGCTCTTGACCAATTGGTGACTAACCAAAGAGAGGCTGAACAAATAAACAAACAAGCCGAAGAAACGATCACTGACCTAAACAACCAAATAACTATATTGGAAGACAAAACCAGAACATTTCAAGAAGACATAAATCTCTTGAAAACAAAAGAAAAGCAGTTTCTCGCAAAAGCGAAAAATTTTAAAACTCAAGAAGCTATTTACGTCTCCAAAATTAAAAAATTACAAGACAAAATAGAAATTCAAAAAAGGGAAACCGATCACATTGAAAAACGGGAAGAAACATCAGAAGTTAAAATCACTGAAAAGATCGAACCCAAATTACCTACCAAAATGTCTCTGGGTTTCGAAAAACTTCTGAAAATCTCCCAAGGGATCCCTGAATTCGCTGGAGGTACCGACGCAAGGGTAGTCCAGAAATTGCAAACCTTCCTTACGTGTATACGTCCTATAATAGAACATATTATACCAGAGGAAGATGAAAAACTCTTTCTCCAAATTCTTCAAACAAAACTCAGGGAAGACGCTTTAGATTTGGTGCAAACGGCAAAACCAAAAGACTTCAAGGAGTTCGAAGAGACGCGCAATCGAGCATATCTACCGATTGAAGACTACAACGATCTAGTTAACTGTCTAATAACTAGTCGACAGAGACAATTCGAAACCTTAAATGTGTTTGTTGGTAGGTTACGACATTCTTTAACCCAATGTAGAGAAGCTGCCGAAATAAAGTACGGAGAAAAGGCAGATATCGTAAAAACTCAGTTATCTGATTTTGCGAAATCAGCCCTAGCATCCGGAGTAGAAAACAAAAGTTTCGAGGATTTAATAAGAACCGCTCTCAGTATGGAAAAACATGTACAGAGAGTTGAGACAATACCGATGATGTCGTGCAATTCAGCTTTCACGGGGAACGAAAGTACACTTGGGCGAATTGTGCAACAAACACCACCCATCACAAATGAAAAATCAAACATCATCTGCAATTTCTGTAACGTGAAAGGCCACACATACAGTGAGTGCTTAAAACGACAGAATACCCCTATTTGCCAAAATTGCAAATATTATGGGCATGAGGCTGCTACCTGCAGAAGGAAAAATGATAACCCTAACAGGGGCGGTGATAGTAATAAACCACGCGAAGGAAACAACAATCAAAATTCTCAGTATCAACAAGGGAATTCGGAACATCGTAAAAATAACCCTTTTAGATCAAATGATCAGAATTACAACAATGATAATTATAATAACAATCGTAGAAAAAATAATAGTAATAATAATAACAATAACAATAACAATAGTAATGCTCAAAACAGAGTAAGTCACATAACAACTCGATGTGACTGGAGTGGAAGATACAGCCACACAATAGATCAATGTCAGTTTAAAAATAATTGGCAAACAAACCGATCGGGAAACTCTCAATAGTCGATCGAAAGTTCCCCGACTCGACTTTAAATAACACAAAGAGAAAAAACGGGCAACACAGTATTTTTAATATACCACCCCACATTTCTCTACCTTCAATAAAAATAGGAATTGAACTAGGGAAGAAAAAAACGATACAACTGTTAATAGATACAGGTTCGGAGGTAAGCCTTTTAAAGAAGAGAGTTATTGATGATATTAACTCATTAAACTCGCATAAAAAATTGACCATTAACACACCTTGTGGAATCGGATATATGTACATACATTAGGAGAAATCACTGGTACTATGCAAATACCCTCATTACCCAATTGCGTATTTCAAGTAGTAGAAAATGACCTAGCCATCCCGGGCGATGGAATCTTAGGATATAATTTCTTAGGAGAATACTGTAACGTAGACGGGCCTAACAAGTTATTAATATTTTCAAAATTGCCAACGCAAGGTACAAAGGAATATAGCATACCACTGTTCAATTCTAACAAGACTGAGTTAAACAATCCACATAATGGATGCTGTTACACAGGTAATCACTCGCATGTGAAAACCAACAAGTACCAGCAAACTCAGTCACACCGTGAGCGCAAGGCAGGTCAAGAAATCGGCATACCGCACGACAACTGTACAAAGAGTTTACACGAAGAGAAGTGTTGCTTGCAGTATAAAAAAAACTGGACCAGACACTGATTTCGATACTCCAGGGGCATTACAAACGGATTCTCTAAAAGCCAAATCTTTCTCATCCGAAACTTCACCTCGCAAAGTGAAAACAAGAGAAGAAAAGGCACCAAACAAAATGACTAACGAAAAGGTAAATCTGCGTGATTTAAATCCAAAAAAGCAGAGAAACCTTAAAGTCAACAAAGAAAGGAAATCCAAAGATGTCAACAGTTGTAAGACAATTGTGGGAAATATGATAGATACAAATATAGATACAGATTACATAAATCAAATTAATAAAAGCAATTCAAACATTAATATGCCACTGCAAAAAACAGGTCAATTAAATAAATGAGTCGCAAGCAGAGACCCTGCATGACTCAGAACCCATTGAAATAAAAATAATATACAACTTTGTATTTTGTTTACTATTAATGCTGACAGTAATAAAAACAGTATGCAATTCGACACTGTCGATTTTAAGAAGAAAAATGAAGAGAAAATACAAATATGTAATTTGAATACAGTAAAGAAAGAAAAAAATAGGTCAATAAAAATAAACCTAAATAAAGAATTAAAATTACCTCCAAGGTCTATGCCGATTATAGAATTACCAGTTAGATATAAGGAACCTAAGATATGCTTATCCAAAGAAATAAGGAAAGGTGTATTTTTAGGAAATTGTATAATAGCAAACAACGGAAAAAATATAAGGGTACCCCTAATTAACACGAATGAATATGAAGTAAAATTTAAGAACATAGAATTAGCAATGGACAATTTAAACGATTATGAAATAGTTCGTTTGAGCGATAGGTACACGAATAAAACTAATAGAACAGCATTCTGTTACCATAATAGTATAGAAAAACAAAACGAACGAATAGAAAATCTCACCAAACAACTTGACAGAGACAATACATTAAATAACGAGGAACGACAAGCAATATTAGACCTTTGCATACAATATAATGACATTTTCTTTTTACCAGGCGACAAACTTTCTCATACAATGACTTTAGAACATCAAATTCCTATAAAACAAGATCAAGCCCCAATAAACACAAAGATGTATAGACTTCCAGAAAAACAAAGAAATATCATAAATGAGCAACTAACTGAAATGTTGAAAAACGATATCGTTCAACCCAGTAAAAGTCCATGGAATTCACCACTTCTGGTAGTACCAAAGAAAGCAGGCCCAGATGGTGAAACACGATGGAGAGTAGTCGTTGATTTTAGGAAACTCAACGAATGTACTATAGGGGACGCATTCCCCTTACCAAGAATTGAGGACATACTTGACCAGTTGGGTCATTCTAGGTATTTTAGCACTCTAGATCTAGCTAGTGGGTATCATCAGGTATTAGTGGCACCCGGTGATAGGGAAAAAACTGCTTTTAGTACAGCTTATGGTCATTACGAATTCAAGCGTATGCCATTTGGACTAAAAGGTGCCCCAGCCACTTTTCAACGATTAATGAACTACATCCTAACAGGATTACAAGGGTTGGAATGTTTTGTTTATTTAGATGACATTGTTGTATACGGAAAAAACATCGAAGATCACAAAGAAAGCTTGAATTAATCTTTGAGAAAATTAGAGAACATAATTTAAAATTAAATGTAGAGAAATGTCAATTTTTGAGACGAGAAGTAGTATATTTAGGGCACAAATGTTCTTCAGAAGGAGCACATCCAGACCCAGGTAAAGTAAGTTGTGTACAAACTTTTCCAGTCCCTAAAAACTTGAAACAAATTCAATCATTCCTAGGAGGAACTTCAAACGCTCAGGTCGAGGGCAAGAAAAGACGCCGGGGCGGGCGAATAGTCAAAAGACGCCAAGTCCATGGAATTCACCACTTCTGGTAGTACCAAAGAAAGCAGGCCCAGATGGTGAAACACGATGGAGAGTAGTCGTTGATTTTAGGAAACTCAACGAATGTACTATAGGGACGCATTCCCCTTACCAAGAATTGAGGACATACTTGACCAGTTGGGTCATTCTAGGTATTTTAGCACTCTAGATCTAGCTAGTGGGTATCATCAGGTATTAGTGGCACCCGGTGATAGGGAAAAAACTGCTTTTAGTACAGCTTATGGTCATTACGAATTCAAGCGTATGCCATTTGGACTAAAAGGTGCCCCAGCCACTTTTCAACGATTAATGAACTACATCCTAACAGGATTACAAGGGTTGGAATGTTTTGTTTATTTAGATGACATTGTTGTATACGGAAAAACATCGAAGATCACAATAGAAAGCTTGAATTAATCTTTGAGAAAATTAGAGAACATAATTTAAAATTAAATGTAGAGAAATGTCAATTTTTGAGACAAGAAGTAGTATATTTAGGGCACAAATGTTCTTCAGAAGGAGCACATCCAGACCCAGGTAAAGTAAGTTATGTACAAACTTTTCCAGTCCCTAAAAACTTGAAACAAATTCAATCATTCCTAGGATTAGCCAATTACTACAGAAAATTTATTCCCAATTTTTCAAAAATAGCCAAACCCTTGACTAATTTGACAAGGAAAGACGTTAAGTTTAACTGGACAGACAAATGCCAGGAAGCTTTTCAAAGCTTAAAAAACCTATTAGTATCCCCACCTCTTCTTATCTATCCCAATTTTGATGAACCCTTTATACTTACAACTGACGCTAGTGACGAAGCAATAGGAGCTATACTTTCGCAAGGAACAGTTGGAAAAGATAAGCCAATTGCATATGCAAGCAGGACACTAAGTAAAACGGAACGCAACTATTCAACAAGCGAAAAGGAAATGCTAGCAATAGTATGGGCTACAAAGAACTTTAGATGTTACTTATTAGGTAGGAAATTCACTGTATACACAGACCATGAACCCCTGACTGGAAATTTTAGAACTAGAGACCCAACGTCTAGACTTATACGATTTCACCATAAACTTTCTGAATACGACTGTTCACTTAAGTACAAAGCTGGAAAAAATAACACTAACGCTGACGCTTTAAGTAGAATACCGACTAACGAAAAACTTGAAGAACCTTTTACAAACGCAACATGCTTAGCTGTAACAAGAGCACAAGCAAAGCTACAACAAACAGAACCAAACAAAAACAAAGATACGGAGGACGAGACGACGACCGAAGCAGATGAACCCAATAAGACACCAATATACGCACTACCTCAGAAAGAAGACACGTCTGAAAGCATAAACTCTCCCGAAGACATAAGAACTATACTAAGACTACTATACGACTCACCATTTGGAGGTCATCAGGGAGTGATCAATACATATAAACGCATTAGAAGGAGGTATTTCTGGCCAAAAATGTTTGGAGATATATCCAAATACATAAAACAATGCCCAAAATGTCAAAAAATGAAGTCAAGTTTAGAGACAAAAAAGCCAATGGTAATAACAGACACTTGTAGCAGACCATTTGAGAAAGTGTATTTAGATATAGTAGGACCACTACAAGAATCGCATATGGGAAATAAATATATACTCACTTTCCAAGACAACCTGACGAAATTCGTTGATTTTTGCGCTATACCTAACCAAGAAGCAGAAACAGTAGCACATGCATTCTATGAACAAATCATAACTAGCTACAGAATTCCCAAACAACTAGTTACAAACCAAGTGACAAATTTTTTAAGTAAATTGTTTAAGCAGGTGTGTAAACTACTTAAAATAGAGAAGCTCCAGACAACCGCTTACTTCGATAACGGAACCCTGACGTGTAGCCTAATCTACCACCTAACAGAAGGGAGAAAACTGCCATTTAATAAGGAGAAACTTTTACTACTGGAATTAATATAAAAAAAAAATATATATATATATATAGGAAAAGAGGGAGATATTGAGCGCCCCAATTATATATAAAAAAAAATATATATACATATATAGTAAAAGAGGGAAATATTGAGCCCCAAAATAAAAAAAAATATATATATAGTAAAAGAGGGAGATATTGAGCCCCAATCAAAAAAAAAATATATATATATATAGTAAAAGAGGGAGATATTAAGCCCCATTCAATCAACAAAAAAAAAATTATTTTTTGAAAAGAGGTTTATATACCCACAATCAAAATTTAAAAGAGGGAAAATCCCCATAAATTTCAAATTTTCAGCACATACCCCTACCCTAAACTATGAAAGAAGGAAGAAGAGTTCCACACAAACTGACCGACAAAACTACAACGGAAGAGATCCATGCAAACCAAAAACCAACAATACGTGACACCGATTATCAGCACATCATCATCATTTTTCCTGTATTTTAATAATTTTCGTGTATTTACATACTTTTTGAGCGATATGTCTAAGAAATATTTGTATTTTTATATAATGCAATTTATTTGAACGTTACTTAATTTGTTTTTGTTTTTAAAATCATTTACATTATTATTATTATTATTATTATAAGCTTTTATTTGCCATTATTGATATTTTGTACAATATTTATTTACATTTTTGTTTACATTTTCTGTTTCTTTTGAAGTAATTACTATATAAAATTGACATAATTTTTTTTTTTTTTTTAATCAACTTTAATATGTAAGCAAAGTTTGAATAAATAAATGGATGCGTGTCAAAATTCTATGATCTGGCATAAGCCTCCCCCAATGTTGCCCAGAGATCTCTATCTTTTGCGTCATTGTACCAACTTTGTCTTTCTTTAAGCAAATCGTCTGCCCATCTTTTCTTCGGTCGTCCAATTGGTCTTCTGCTTTCTGGTGGTGTCCATTTTGTAATGATTTTTGTCCATCTTTGGTCCTGTATTCTAGATATATGTCCTGCCCAATTCCATTTAAGGAGTTTTGCTCGTTCAACCACGTCTGTTAAACCAGTTCTTCGTCTTATTTCTCTATTTCTCACTCTCTGGCTTATTCGTAGGTTAAGTAGTTTTCTTTCCATCTTGGTTTGGCATATTCTTATTTTATCAAGTAAACTTGAAGTCAAGGATATAGTCTGTAACCCATACGTCATAACAGGAAGAATAGCAGTATATTTTCGTGTTTCGTCCCTTAGATTTGATTGTAATATTTGTTTTAGACTCCAAAATTGTTTCCAACTATTGGTAATGCGTCTAGAAACTTCTTTTTTCTCTTGGTTAATGAATGACTTAGTCTGTCCTAGATAAGTATAGTCTTCTACATATTCTATGTGTTCGTTATCCAGCATTATGTCATCTTTAATATGGTTAGTCATTATCTTAGTTTTTGACTTATTGATATGAAGTCCAACTTTCTTGCATTCATTTGTCAATTCTATGAGCATATTTTGTATTTGTCCGGAAGTTGATGAGATGAGAACTATGTCATCAGCGAATCTAAGGTTGCTCAAATATTGTCCCCAAATATTTATTCCATATCTATTGTCCCAGTTTAGTTTCTTGAATATTTCTTCCAGTACCGCAGAGAATAATGGTGGTGACATTGGATCCCCCTGTCTTACGCCTCTCTTTATTTTTATTTCTCTTCCTATTCTTTCGGTTTTTATTTTCGCCACGCTGTCTGTATATATATTTTTCATCGTCCTTATAAAGATAGGATGAATTCCTTGGTTTGTCAGCGCTGTCCATATTTCGTCATGTTCTACTGAGTCATCATTTTCAAAATCATTTACATACCTTTTTTCAAATATACAAAATAAACGTATAGAAGAACAAATAAACATTTTCAATTAAATTATTTCAATCCTTAACTTTAAAACTCATCAATAGAAATATGTAATATATAAAATTTAAATTGAAATCGTTTTACCAATATACACAAACATGTTTAATAATTACTAAATTATGTATACACAGAATACTATATACACAAATTACTTACATATGTACATATATCAACTATTATTATTATTAAAGCAAAATAAATATTAGAGACGGCATCTTTATAGATAAATTTTAAAGTTTAAGATCAAAAGAAATATAAACTCAAACATTTTTAAGTTTCTGTTAAATCACTTAAAGACAAATAAGACAAAATCAAAAATGAACAATGAAAAAAAAAACAAAAAAAAAATTCAACAAATACATACATATATCCCTTATTTTCATATTGATTCTAAATCCCTTCCGAAAACCACTTCAAAATAAAAATACCTACGCATGGTTCAGCAATTTTTGTCTCTTCCATACAAAAATTATTTTTTAAAAGGGGGGAGGTGTTATATGATGCTACTTAAGCATCCATAAGTAACCCTCCAAACCCTAATCAAAGTATTTAAAACAACCCAATCAAGCAACCACAACAAAACATAAACAAAAACAAAAAGTATTTGTTTATTGTGTTGCAAAAAGTAAAAACAAACTTGCTGATCGACGTAATCATTGAAGTTCAAAGCAATTGTGACCTTAATAAACGGTCAAAAGCAATGCTTTGGATTCTCGATGAAGTAATTCGAAGCGTCATCAGAAAGTTTGTCAACAAGACGAACATTGAACCAAAGCACAGGTGTGAAGTGCGGAAATGCATGGTAATATGATGACACCAATATGAAAATAAGGTGAGCAATGTAATAACATTAAGAAATTAATGTGAAGTAGGTTAAGAAATGACATCAATCAGCCCTATTGTGAGTTTCACGTGAACAAGATTCCACCCGAAAAAAATCCCTTTTTTCAATTCGCCTATTGTGAGTTTCGGGCGAAAAAAATTCATTTTCGAAAGATTTCCCTTATTGGGAGCACTCAGTTCGGGCGGAATGAAATGTCATTTGGCTCTAAAATTTCCACTTAGTTTTTAGAGGTGAACAGAAGAACAACAAATTTTACAATGTAAGTTATATATATTAATTGTAGTTGCAAAAAAGCAAAATAACTTTATTATTTGTATCTATATCTAAGGACCAAATCAATAAATGCAAATCAAAGCGATATGGTGCTAAACAATATGCAGAAAAAACCTGAAATCGCAAGAGGTTTTGTCAAAAAAAGTAAAGAAAAAATAAATGCATTTTGGAATCAGATTACACTTGAGCTTAATAGCGCTGGGCCTTCAATCAAGACTGAATTCGAATGGAAGAAGGTAAGGGTTCAATTTAATTCACATTGCTGAAGACTGAAAAAAAAAAAAAAAAAAAACATTTTAATTAGGCTTGGACCGACCAAAAACGCTACGTGAGGATAAAGGCTGCTACAAACAAAATAACGGAAAGAGGAACAGAAGGTGGACCTAATAGGACACTGAAATTCTCTCCTGCTGAAGAAGCCATCTTCCAGTTTGTTTGTTTCTTCAAAATCATTTGGGTTAAATCTACCCAAAAAGAGAAGTTTCGAAAATATGGAAAATGAAATTCAAATTGAAGATTTTTTGGAAGAATTTGAAAATGATGAACAACATAACTAACAGAGTGCTGATGTTATAACCTATTCACTTTCTGATCCTATTCCAGTCGTACCTGCAACGATTCTTGCTTCAACCAGTCAAACCACCAAAAAGTTGTTATGGAGGAACTTCAAACGCATAAAGAACTTTGTGACAAAGTGGGTGAAGCATTATCCATCATGTGAAAGATCATAACAACAATATACAAAATTGTATAAAAAAAACTTTACATTTTCTTTTTATTGTAAATTATAAATTACTTCTTTTTATTAATCCTTGACGGTGTCAAAACAAAAATACAATTCACTAGGGTTGTTCATTTTCTAGACACGAATACTCACATACCAAAACACGAACAGGGAAATTTTGAATATCCACTTGCGCAAATAGGTTTTTTAGTGGTGATAAATTGATTGGGGTGGTTTTAAAAGTGTCTTGTCGTACGCAGTTTAACAGGAAATTGCGGCCCTACATAAATTTCATTGCGTTTTTATGTTCAACAAGAAATATAGGTTCAGTTTTCATTCTCTGTTTTAATAAGAGATGAGGAAATTTATTGCGAACTCAGTTTGCTGAACACGACAATTATTCGAACTGTCAGTTCTGATTCGAAGTGAAATTCTATTCGGGCGAAACTCACAATAGCTTTTTAAATTCCGGGCGAACAAAAATATTTCGGGTGAATGATTTTCCGGGCGAAACTCACATGAATGTGAAAATAATGTAATAATGTTAAGAATTTAATGTTAAGGAAGTAGGTTAAGAAATTTAGTAAGTAAGCATAAAATTAATATAAATAGTTTAAAAGTTTATGTCAATAGGGCAGTCTAAAAACTAAAAAGAGAACAGTAGAACCACTGTAAGGGAGGTTATTCAGGAGGATCATAAGATAAATACAGAATACTTACAACATCCCACTAAAGGATTATAAACTAAAAAGGTAATTGTTGTTTGATTTATAATTCGGCGCCGAGCGCCTAGATCTCTGGCTTACCCTGGCGAGCCCTTAAAGCAAAGGAAACCCCTACATCCCTTCCCTAAACTCCCCATTATACAACACATATAAAGGGTGAGTTTTTAAAAGCTATAGGAAAGTTATTAAAAAAAAACACATAAAATTGCAATGCTTCTTCAAAATCGACAATTCTGCTTATTTACGTACCCATTGGCCAAAAATGAGCTTCGAACTCTCTCAACAGAGCACGTATTTTGATAGTAAGATTCAATAATTTGCAAGCGTTGTTTGTTTGTAGGACGATTCATGGTTAAATTAAAGACCAAACTGAAGATGTTTGACAATCAAACAAAACACGAAACGTGCGTTAGCTGTTTAAACCAGTGTTACCAAAAAGATAATAGCTACAAAATCACCCTTTACTTTAAAAGGGACTCTTTTGTTTTCAAAAGGATTTTTTTCTTGATAAGCTATTCGTTAATAATTTTGATTGCGTCAATACTTGCAGCTAAACCTCAAACTATCTACGAATTCCTTGGTAAGTTCTCATGTACTAGAGTCAAATGGGCTATATGTTCTAATAAGATATCCATTTTTGAGACTTTTTGTTGCTAAATTCCGAGACATGCTAATTAAAATGCCCTCCGATATCAAACTAATGTGAAGCATGGTCATGTTAATATTGTAAGTAAGAAACTCTTGAAACAAGGTGCAAACTCGGCATACAATGCTCCAACAATTATGTTTGAATCTTTTACAAGAAAAGATCTCAAAAGATTAAAACCGAAAAAAGTAAAATGGTTTGGACTATATGAATCGAAGAGTCTCACAAGAAACACTTCCATTCTGTCCAAATTACTACCATGTCATCATGATACCTCATATATTAAGCTTATACCTTTCCAATTTAGGCATTGACACTTGTAAGGTTAATTTTCAACGTAGTTTTATATTATATTATATTTATTATTTACATGTTTTTATATGAAAATTAAAAATTCAAGCTGTTAAAAAAACAAAAAACGACCTAGTTTTAAATACCTTTAAATGTATGCAATTTTTATTGTGTTTGTAGTTGATACGGACAAATAACAAATAATACGCAATAATAACAACAACAAAATAATTGAATATATTTAAAATCTTCAATGCATCATATGCCAAATATGGCAACATTTGATTTTTCACAAAAATTGAAAATTTAGAATCAAACGAGAATTATTAAATTCAAAATACCTACAACTTTAAAGTATACATAGCTGCAAACATATGTATTTGTATATGCCAAATATGGCAACACTTCATTTTTCACAAAAATTGAAAATTTAAAATCAAACGAGAATTTTTGAATTCAAAATACTTACAACGCCAACGTTAAAGTTTACATAGCTATAAACAAATGTTTGCATATGCACAAGCACATCTCCTCTCCAGTCACACGTGAAAGCAAAAAAAATGTAACCAAATATTATTCCTTTTTGGTTTGACATTTGTATTTTGGCTATCTCCCTCGAACATATTAATGCTTATGAAACTTTAACAAATTTACTTTTCTCATTCTTTCTTTAGTAATTTTCTCCTCATTCTTAATTCCCTACCAAGTACTTTGATACACGCAGCGCCCTCAATAGTCGTGGAGATGAAATAAAAAATTTCGCCTCATAATAGTACTATAGTAAATATATATATGTACAATGCTCTCATGCTTTAAAATACATTTCATATTTGTAATATAACCTATAGTACTATCATCAAGAGACTGTACTGAGGTAGGATCTAGTGGCTACAGCGATTTTAACCAGTGAAGACTTTTTTGGACTTAACCTTCAACGACACGTAGCTACGATGAACGTACAAAAATTGCTCTATGATATTACTAAAGGTTTGGGGTTTAGTAATAGCTATCATTGACTTTCATCATTAAAACCAGTCATTGGAATTTTTTGTTGACAGGTTGAATATAGTGTAATATTCGGCTTGGTCCGACAGTTAAAACTTATTCACACTTGTAAATAAAACACAATTTTACTTTATTTAAATTGTTCCACTTATTTATTGAACACTTTCAATTATTACTTTTCAAACACAGTCTTTACTTTCAATTATTACTTTTAAACACAGTCTTTACTTATCGCAGTTCACAACCAATAATAATCCGCTTCGCTTCCGAGCGCCTATTTATATACCTCAAATCGGTTCGAGAATCCACGAGGTTGTTCTCGATGCTTAACGAAGCGAGTTCTCCTCTTAATCACTAGGTGCTTAACGAAGCGAGTTCTCCTATCAGCCACTAGATGCTTAGCGAAGCGAGTTCTCCTCTTAATCACTAGATGCTTAATGAAGCGAGTTCTCCTCTTAATCACTAGATGTTTCCACTTATTCTAAATGTTCTACACAAGTGTTTATTACTACAAATAAACGGTTGCTACGTACTTATTCTACTATAACACGATATTAAAAGAGATAAAGAGTGTATACACATTACATTGCCCCCCCCTTAGGATTGATCGTCCCGAACAAATCCATCGTTCCCATCACCACTGTAGCGATGTAGCCGGTCGCGATGTACAAATTAAGGTTTTCCTCTGACTCCCTTTTGTATCCAGTACACGACATCGTTGATTTTTGTAATGACTGTATATGGACCTTCCCAGTCCCGTTGAAGCTTCGGTGATAACCCCTTTTGTCGATGGGAATTGTAAAGCCACACCCGATCTCCTGCTTGGAACTCTGATGTTGTCGCTCGTATATCGTTGCGTGTCTTCATTCGGTCACTGAACATCTTTATTTTCAACCTGGTATTGTCGTGGATCTGAAGGAGTCTTTCTCTGAGGTCATCAATGTAGTCATCCTCGCCTTACGGCTCCGACGTGGGACATCCATATTTTATTTCGCTCGGCAGTCTGATGTTCCTTCCCATCAAAATCTCAGACGGTGTATGACCAGTTGAGCTATGTCTTGCACTTCGATACGCCATCAAAAACAGTGGAATGTGTCGATCCCAATCTCGCTGGTTGTCGTCCACAACTTTGCAAAGATGTTCCTTCAGGGTTCGGTTGAATCGTTCGACCATGCCATCAGATTGTGGGTGAAGTAGTGTGGTTCTTGTCTTCTTGATGTCAAGAAGCCCACAAACTTCCTGAAATATGTTTGATTCAAAATGCCTTCGCTGGTCAGAATGCAGTTCTAATGGAACGCCGAATCTGCTCACACAGTTGAAGACAATTTGGTCTGCGACTATTTTGGCTTCTTGGTTTGGAATGGCGTATGCTTCAGGCCACTTGCTGAAGTAATCCATGACGACCAGAATATAACGATTTCCATTATTTGTTTCCGGAAATGGACCCGCCACGTCTACTGCAATCCTTTCGAAGGGTGCTCCGAAATTATACTGCTGCATTTGGCTGTGGTTCTTTTTGTTCGGGCCTTTGGTGGCAGCACAGGTATCGCATTTTCGGCACCACTTCTCGACATCTTCCCTTGCATGTAGCCAGTAAAATCGTTGTCTAACCTTTTCTAGCGTCTTGTTCACTCCTAGATGACCTCCCGAAACTCCACCATGCATCTCTCGCAGAACGTCCATAACCTTCGATCTCGGTAAGACTAGCTGCATTACATAATACTTTCCATCTGCTGATTCCCATTTACGTCGAAGGACACCCTCTTGGACATGAAACGAGTCCCAATGTGCCCAATAGGCCTTCAGAGTCGGACTTCTATCGGAGATATCAGCCCATTCTGGTTTTTCCTGCTGTTCCTTCCAAGCGAGGATGGGTTTGATATCTGAGTCTTCTTGTTGAGCCTTCCTCAACTCGTCGTTGCTCCAGCCATAAATGGGATCGGCTCTGGTTCATTGGACAGTAACCACTTCTTTTTCTTCTTGTCGTCTGCAATGCTTACATGGTCTGCTCTTGTTGTCACGTTTCTTTTGATAAACCTGGATGTCGTTCCTCGGGCCATCGATACCAGAAATCAGCTTCTGCCCCTTAAAGTTGGTTCTTATTCGTTTTCCCGTGTGAGACTCAACTTCGGGAGCAACGTTGTTGGTGTTACTTTGAGCCGTAAAATTACTTCTGTTTCCAAAGTGTTGCCATGCGGTTCCTCTTCGCGATAATCTGCACTGTCGCTGTAGATGCCCAGACTTATTGCAGTTCCAGCATCGTGCTTTTCCGCCTCGCTGACTCCTTTCCACAGTAGCCTTCTGACAAGAACATTCATGAACTTCTAATTTTCTTACACGATGCATGTTTTGGGAAGCTTGTTCTGCAGCTTCCATCGTCAGAGCGAAAGCCAATGTGTTCGCTTTCCGGCAGTGCGGACAGCCCTTTGGAGATTTATATCGCCCACAGCTCTCACAAAGGCTTCAGCAGCAAGTTGATTTATTATCTCGTTACCAGCTGTTGGATATGCCAGGTGAACCAATCGCTCGATATCTGCCTGAAGCTGCTGCAGAGTTTCACCTCTTTTCTGTGTCCTATTGTTAAGCTGAACTCGGAAGACTTCTGCCATTTGGCTATTCCCAAACCGCTGTTCGATTGCGTTTACCAGAACTGTGAAGTCACCACTCTTTTCTGCTGGGATGGTTTGTAGCAGTTCAGCAGCAGATCCTCTTAAAGCAAGCGTAAGAGCAATGTATTTTTCGTGATCGTCCCAGCCGTTTGTTAACGCTGCTGCTTCAAACTGTTTCTTGTAGATTGACCACGGAATCTGCCCGTCAAAGCTTGGAGGATTCACTTCTCTCTTCCTTGAGCACTCACCAGAAGGTTCTCGAGCTTTCATCTTTCGCACTTTTTCTAGTTCATTTGTGATGGTTTCGATTTGTTCGTCAATTTTCTCGAAACGTGCATTTTGTTTTTCGACGCGCTCGTCGACAGTTTTGATTTTCTCTTCGAAGTCCGCAAACCTGCCTTCTAAAAGGTTTTTCTGTTCGTCGAATCGCTCTAGGACATCATTCCTTTGGGCTTCTAGTTGTTTGAGAACATTCTGCTGTTCTTGCTTTTGGTCACTTCTTTGAGCTTCTAGTTGTTTGAGAACATTCTGCTGCTCTTGGTTTTGGTCACTTCTTTGAGCTTCTAGTTGTTTGAGAACATTCTGCTGCTCTTGTTTTTGGTCACTTCTTTGAGCTTCTAATTGTTTGAGCACGTTCTGCTGTTCTTTCAGGACATTCTTTTCATTCTCTTCAAATTTGGTTAAAAGAAGTGACATCATGTTAGATAAGGCAACATTTGCATTTACCTCTTCCACTTTTGCTTCTAATTCGAAAGCGAACGTATCTGGGTCTTCATTTTGCTGCTCCAGATATTCCTGCAGCCGTTTAACGAGTTCGGTTTTTACGCCTGTCCCACTTAAGCCACGTTTGCTAGTTCGGCCTTTAGCTCAGGGACAGTTAAGTCTTTCAAAACTTTACTCATTTGTTTTTTTTTTTTTGTTTATTTTTAACTTCACTACTTTACACAAACTAGTTCAATCACTGCTCACTGTTTTTATTCTCAATAAGTTTTAATCCCTTATTCTGACACCAATGTAATATTCGACTTGGTCCGACAGTTAAAACTTATTCACACTTGTAAATAAAACACAATTTTACTTTATTTAAATTGTTCCACTTATTTATTGAACACTTTCAATTATTACACAGTCCTTACTTTCAATTATTACTTTTAAACACAGTCTTTACTTATCGCAGTTCACAACCAATAATAATCCGCTTCGCCTCTGTATATGAAAACTATAGTACTCTCATGGGCAGACATTTTTTACGCGAGCGGATGCCGTCTTTGGCGGTGGAATCGAAAATGGAGACATTTCGGGGGAGCGAGAGAAAAATATTATTTCCATTCCCATAAGCAGCCAGCAGAATAAGGAGCTCAGTTAATTTAGCAGCCAAAAACTCGACACAATTTCATTCATTCTATTTGAGTCTATCCTTGTATATGTTTTCATATACAAAGCTTCCATATGAAGGGCGATTTTTGTGAAGACGAAACATATTGGGATAGTTATACGTTTGGTTATAGTTATGTATATTTTGGCTGGTGTGTATTTTGCTTTTATTTGGCTTTAAGTTTTCTGCAATATTTGAAGATTAGATTTGTTTGACCTTTAAAGTTTTTTTGTAGATAAATATCAATTGGTAGGTGTTTTTTTTCAGAACGTGGGTTTGATTTTAAATTTAAATTTTAGATATAAAAGATATTGTTAGGTAGGCAGGTAATTTATGAAATTTCATAGGGAATTCATACTAGTATCCGGACAGTGCGATAATATCCGTACACTTAGCACTTTGTTTGAGATTAGTAGATAGGTAGGTACAGTATTTATAAATACCTATGTACCTAGTTTAAAATAAAAACAAAAATGCATTCTTTATGTTGGTTCAGATAATTTAAATAATTTGATATAATTGAAATTTGTGTATTTTATTTATGATCCAATCCTCCTTTTGTTTTATCATTTTTAATAAATAAATGTAAACAATAAAGCTGGGACCTTAGCCATAAACAACTACAACAAATTTAGTTTATATTTAGGTAGGTAGGTATATGTTGTTTGCTGTTGTAGGTAGGTACCTTTAATACAATTTTGTCAGCTCTTCTATTTTAAGATGTGTGACTTGTAGGAAAATCCAATTGAAAGTTTTTTTTAACTTATTAACTAGGTAGGTATTAGTAATTATAGTTTCGTAAATGTAGTTTCGAAGTAGGTATTTTTTGTATTGATTTGAAATTTTCTTTTATACGATTTCGAAGTTTTTTTAAACGCAAAATTATACCTACCAATCATAATTATTAAATTCTCATGTTATTTCACAACCTTGGTGTTATAACCTTGTTAAGATGAAGGATTCTTCAGACATTTAAAGTCAATTTAAGACTTAATTTCACAATTTAGAAAATCATCTGTCTGAACTTAATTTTTTTACTTGCGTCATAGGTACATATAATTATGTAGGTAGGCAAGTTTTGCATTCGTAAAAAATTTCGAACTCAAGATTTTAATCAAAAATGACATTTCGATGGTAGAGAAGTGGAAGTGGGTCCCCTGATTCCGTCCTGGCCCGTACCTTCACCCCAAGGCATTAGGTTGATTGACCTAAAATTTGGAAATTAAGGGTAAAAGCCGGTTCGCGTTAAGCGTTCTTAAATTCCCATAGGAAGTTATTGTAATCAGTCCGATTTCTCGACGTTTTGAGGTCCCTAGAGTCGTTCGGGAAGTTTTTTTCGTCGTCCATAGCTCATAGAACAAATAGAGATATCGACTTCAAATAATTTTTGTTATACAGATAATAATGCAGAAAGATGCAGAAAGGACAACAAAACTCGGACCTTATAGAGGGCATAAACAACATACATATGTATATGTAAATATGGTTTATATTTAGGCAGACATCTATGTGTTGCTTAAGCCGATAGATTTTTGCATTTCTCCAGAAGGGTACCCCACGTTATTTTGGTTTTAAGTTTTATCAAGAACTAATCAACTGATTTCAATAGTTTTTTTTCTGCACAAGCTCTTATATTGGCTTTATTTTTGGATTTTTTTAAAAATAGTACATTTTTTCAAAATTCGATGTATCCAAAATGGGTCATTAGTTTTTTACAAAACTGTATATTAATTAGTTCAAAATAACTGCATACCAAAAATATATAATATTTTAACTAAAATTGAAAAATTGTATGTGTACAAAATTAATTTAAAAAGTAAACTGCTCTAAAGATTTTCAAATAAGAATTTTGAAACATTAAGGTTTTTTTGAGAAATCAAATTTTGGAAACAAGCTTTTTTAACAGGTACATTTTTAAATTTAAAAAGAGGCTGGGATGCGACCCACACTGATAACTTTCCATCCCGTCTGTCGATTTGTCTTGCTTAAAAGTTTGTCTATATGTATCAATTTTTACCAAATTTGCGTACTATTTTTTGTACATTTTATGTTTTTATTTAGGGAATGGTGCAATAAAAATCGTCTCGTTTTAAATGTTGACAAATGTTAGACCATGAGTTTTACACGCAAAAAAGTTCCAATTGTTTTTGATTATATGTTCGATTCTTGTTCTTTAAGTAGAGTATCTGTTTTTACTGAGCATGTTAGCTTTGTTGTTAAAAAAGCAAATAAAGTCCTTGGCTTCATTAAGAGATTTAGTCGCGACTTCCGTGATCCTTATGTTCTAAAGATACTTTTTGTCTCATTTGTGAGACCAGTTCTGGAATATGCCTGTGTAGTATGGGCACCTTATTATTCTACACACGAAATGAGGATTGAAGCGATTGCGATTCAGAGGAGATTTTTGCGTTTTTGTCTCCGTTCTCTTCCCTACGAAAATTCTCTGCCCCCTTATTCTCAAAGGCTCACTTTAATTAATCTTCCTTCCTTGACAAACCATAGAAAATATTTACAATTTTGTTTTGCTGCAGCAATAATAAATGGAACAGTATCATCACCATCGGTTCTTAATCGTTTCAACTTTAGTTTTAGTCGATCGAGTATACGGCTCCAAAAACCAGTAAATATAATTTTTAGTAGGTCGAACTATGGTGCTCATAGCCCACTTAATCAATTGATAGAAATATTCAATAAATTGTATTTTCTAATAACATCACCTAATGACAATTTTAAAAATTTCAAGTTTAAAACAATGTTTTATAATAGTTTGGATTAAAATTAGATGTTAAGTAGTTTTAAGCATTATTATTAAGCTTTTGTTCACGTTAGTATTTAACGAATTGAAATAAATAAATAAATTTATGAAAAAACGGACTGTTGGATTTTTATAAAAAAAATTATTGAATATCGAAAACAATATTTTCTGTGAAAGAAAATAAGTTTTAAGCCAATATTTTTAATTTTTGAAAAGATATTTACGTCGAAAAACAATTCTTACCAACTTTTATACATTTTTTTTAGATTTTTATTTTTTGTAAAAAAACTGTCAATTCGATTTTTCTCAAAATTTTTCCTAATGTTGAAAACAATACTTTTTATAGGATAAAATTAGTTAGAAGCCATTATCTCAAATTTTTGAAAAGATATTTGAGTCGAAAATCAATTTTTACCAACTTTTGTTAAATTTTTTTTTTCGGTTTTTAATTTTTTGTTAAAAAACTGTCAATTGGATTTTTTTTTTAGGTTTTTATTTTTTATAAAAAAAACTGTCAATTCGATTTTTTTCAAAATTTTATCAGATTTCAAAAACATTATTCTTCGTTGCATAAAATGGTTTTGGAGATGAAATCATATTTTAGTCGTAAAATTTTCGAGGTGACACATTTTTTTTTCATGTTTTTTGATTTATAAAAAAACCGTTAATTGGATTTTTTTCAAAAAAAAAACTTGTTTGGTATCACGTTACAATTTATAATATAAAATTTAATTCAAGTCTCTAGCGTTATTGGTTCATGAGATATTGAGGGTTAACCAAAATGTTCACCTTTCTTTAAACTGCTATGGTAAAAATAACACCCACGCAATTTTCTTGAGAGCCCTTTCTGCATCTTTCTGCCTTAATATCTGTATAACAAAATTTATTTGAAGTCGATATCTCTTCTGGTTCTTGAGCTATGGACGACGAAAAAAACGTCGCGAACGTACGGACGTACGGACGTACGAACGTACGTACACACGCACGCACAGACATCTTTCTAAAAATCTTTTATTTCGACTCTGGGGACCTTGAAACGTCGAGAAATGTCAAAATTTTCAATTTGACAAATCGGACCCATTACAATAACTTCCTATGGGAAATTAAAAATACAGGAAATATTTTAAATAGTCTTGGTTTGTCAATTGAACTGATTTGTTCTAAAATTGCCTATACCTCCTACACGAAGAGACATAAACCCCCATTTCGGTAGTCAAAAGTTCACGTACGTATATTTTAAAACAGTAGTAAAACGTTATGTTTATTTCAAATTTATATATTATATTATTGATCATTCAAAATTGTTGATAGGAAGGTCCTTCTTTTAATAAATACCTATATATGTATTTCATAAGAACTTACAGGCAAAAGTATGTTTCAAAATTTGTCCTTGAAACACTTTTTTGACCGGAAGTTATAACTATCTACTTTATAAACTGAAAGATAGGTAGGTATGTGTTAATTTTTAAAACATTTAAAAGTTCATCATCCCATTTAAAAAATTCACTACCATTAAAAAACGTCCAAAAATTAAATATCCACCAAAAATTAAATATCCATCTTTTCATTATACCTAAGTTATCAACAATTTTGTAACCAGCTTTTAAATAATTGTATTAGGTATCAATTAACAAATTTATTTATTTAAAAAAAAATCATCTTTCTAAGACTTTGAAAATTTAAACTTTTTTATGCTCGATTTGAAAACAAATTGTAAGAAAGGTTTAGGCGATCAAATTGTTTAAATTTATTAAGCTAGCTTCTCCTATTAGCCACTAGATGTTTCTCGATGCTTAGCGAAGCGAGTTCTCCTCTTAATCACTAGATGCTTAACGAAGCGAGTTCTTCTCTTAATCACTAGATGTAGATGTTGCCCAAAAACACTCTAGTAAAGATATAAATCCTCGGTAGCCATATTGGTTTGCCTACAAGCTAAACCGGAAACTGGCCTCATAAAGTATTTCTTAGTGTGCGTCTAATTTATGAAATTTCCCCTAAAAACTCAGTAAATGTGTCTATGTATGCGTGAAAACACGTCAATTTTACTCGTTGAATTCTTCCACATTACAAATACAACAATGTAAACAAATGGGTTTTGAAGGGTGATACGTACGAAGGATTTATATCTTCATATAGAGTGTTTTTGATGTTGCCCCTTATTCTAAATTTTCTACACACAAGTGTTTATTACTACAAATAAACGGTTGCTACGTATATATTCTACTATAACACGATATTAAAAGAGATAAAGAGTGTATACACATTACAATAGCTTTCATTGAAAATTTCTGTTATTGTTATAATATCCTGATTGTAATCAAGCATTTCCTGATTCGAAACAAGCATTTGAGGTTAGAAATGATCATTGAAAGTAAATCTGATAGATCATGGACGCTTTCATTGGAATGATTTTGTTCCGAATTGGGAAATCAAACATCAGCTCTTCATCGAAAACGATTTCATCATTGAAAAATAAAGTATTTACTGATCGATCGGAAATCCCTCAAAGAAATTTTTAAAACAATAATGCACTTGCGAAGTTCTTTTTCACTTAAAATCTATTTCTCTATTTTTCGGACGCATATTTATTTTCCTGATTCATTTATGTGCAAAAGCAAAATTTAATTGTCTGTAATTTCGATTTGTTAGCAGGAAATTGTATTCATTTGATTTTAGATTTTCTATTTTTGTGAAATCTGAAAATTTAAAAGCACCGTTTTCAAATTTAAGTTTTGATACAATGCTTCGTTGCCATATTTTGAATTTTTCCATAGCAAATACATTCGATGTAGGTATTTTTTATTGTAATGTGGGTAGTGGGTGGGTAGGTTTGTAGAAAAGTAAGTATTAAGGAGGGTAGGTTGGTGTGTATTAAGCAGAATTGTAAGGACTTAAGTCGTTTCGTGATTGGAATTCAGCCATGACTCAAGCTAGAATCAACAATCAACTTAAAGGATCAACGCGTTGACTCTCTAACGTCATAAAAAATCTACATTTTTTGTGTCAACGCATCGTCAACGTTCACAGCGTCAATACTTAAGACGTTGAGTATCACACGATTTGACAAAATAATATTTATTTAAGCCAACGTTATTTTTATTTTGTTCATATTAGGGTGTGAAAGAATGTTAAAATTGGTACAATGTTAGCACATAACATAATTATTGTGTAGTTTTTAATTGTAGGTCTACAAATGACCTCATTTTTACGTCAAAGAGTCAACGCGTTGACCTTTTACGTTAACCTTCTAATAGTAGCTTCAGAATTTTTTCTTTAATATTTTGCCTTGCGAAACAACTGTGTTAAAATCGAAAAAATTGAGAATTTATGCATATGTACTTATTTACAAACATATTTTAATATATTTATCCTTTTGGAAGCAGATATGTAGGTCCATGGGTTTAAATAGGCACATGAATAAGTATGATAGTATATGTTTAGGTTGGCAGGTTGTTGCGTAGATAAAAATGTAAGGCAGTTTTTAGAGAATAATTTTGTTAAATTAATGTATTGAACCAAAAAAGTAACAACATTAATTTAAGAGCCTACAATCCTCCTCACCTTCATTTTGTTTTTTTCAAAAAAAAAAACGGACAAATGGCTAAAGATAGTGTAATAGCTTTTTGCATTCTTAGGAAAAAGGGCACTACACAAAAAATCCCTTTTAAGTAACAAATTTTAAAATTACTGCCTCCTTCTAAACGTATCTTGAAGTAATGAAAAAAATGGTAGTTAAATTGAAAATTAAGATTTTCTCCAAAATTGAAATAAAATTTGCATTTATTTCAATTTTTTCATTATTTTAAACTATTGATTTTTACGAGCATTTAAATGTTCGCTTGAACTAAAATGACACTTTTATGTAGGTATATGAATATGTAAATTGAAATGAAATATTATCGTTACACGGCTTTTTTAAAATGGGTTTGTATGTTTGTCAGGTGTAATTAATTATTTAAGTAATCACGTTACAAAAAATTCCATTCTAATTTAAGGGAATTTAATTTAGGAATTAAGATCAACAAACCTTAACATTGATGAAATGCACATCAAATTTAAAATTAAAATTAACTTAATTTTTTTATATCTAATTAAATCTTTGTCAATTTTAATTTTCACCTCAATTATTTTGATTTATTTGTATGGTGCAAACATCACATCAACTAAAAAGAGTTTTAAATAAGTGACCATAAAAGCTGTTATTAACATGAACATCTTATTCTTAATCTTAATCTTAATCTTAATCTTAATCTTAATCTTAATCTTAATCTTAATCTTAATCTTAATCTTAATCTTAATCTTAATCTTAATCTTAATCTTAATCTTAATCTTAATCTTAATCTTAATCTTAATCTTAATCTTAATCTTAATCTTAATCTTAATCTTAATCTTAATCTTAATCTTAATCTTAATCTTAATCTTAATCTTAATCTTAATCTTAATCTTAATCTTAATCTTAATCTTAATCTTAATCTTAATCTTAATCTTAATCTTAATCTTAATCTTAATCTTAATCTTAATCTTAATCTTAATCTTAATCTTAATCTTAATCTTAATCTTAATCTTAATCTTAATCTTAATCTTAATCTTAATCTTAATCTTAATCTTAATCTTAATCTTAATCTTAATCTTAATCTTAATCTTAATCTTAATCTTAATCTTAATCTTAATCTTAATCTTAATCTTAATCTTAATCTTAATCTTAATCTTAATCTTAATCTTAATCTTAATCTTAATCTTAATCTTAATCTTAATCTTAATCTTAATCTTAATCTTAATCTTAATCTTAATCTTAATCTTAATCTTAATCTTAATCTTAATCTTAATCTTAATCTTAATCTTAATCTTAATCTTAATCTTAATCTTAATCTTAATCTTAATCTTAATCTTAATCTTAATCTTAATCTTAATCTTAATCTTAATCTTAATCTTAATCTTAATCTTAATCTTAATCTTAATCTTAATCTTAATCTTAATCTTAATCTTAATCTTAATCTTAATCTTAATCTTAATCTTAATCTTAATCTTAATCTTAATCTTAATCTTAATCTTAATCTTAATCTTAATCTTAATCTTAATCTTAATCTTAATCTTAATCTTAATCTTAATCTTAATCTTAATCTTAATCTTAATCTTAATCTTAATCTTAATCTTAATCTTAATCTTAATCTTAATCTTAATCTTAATCTTAATCTTAATCTTAATCTTAATCTTAATCTTAATCTTAATCTTAATCTTAATCTTAATCTTAATCTTAATCTTAATCTTAATCTTAATCTTAATCTTAATCTTAATCTTAATCTTAATCTTAATCTTAATCTTAATCTTAATCTTAATCTTAATCTTAATCTTAATCTTAATCTTAATCTTAATCTTAATCTTAATCTTAATCTTAATCTTAATCTTAATCTTAATCTTAATCTTAATCTTAATCTTAATCTTAATCTTAATCTTAATCTTAATCTTAATCTTAATCTTAATCTTAATCTTAATCTTAATCTTAATCTTAATCTTAATCTTAATCTTAATCTTAATCTTAATCTTAATCTTAATCTTAATCTTAATCTTAATCTTAATCTTAATCTTAATCTTAATCTTAATCTTAATCTTAATCTTAATCTTAATCTTAATCTTAATCTTAATCTTAATCTTAATCTTAATCTTAATCTTAATCTTAATCTTAATCTTAATCTTAATCTTAATCTTAATCTTAATCTTAATCTTAATCTTAATCTTAATCTTAATCTTAATCTTAATCTTAATCTTAATCTTAATCTTAATCTTAATCTTAATCTTAATCTTAATCTTAATCTTAATCTTAATCTTAATCTTAATCTTAATCTTAATCTTAATCTTAATCTTAATCTTAATCTTAATCTTAATCTTAATCTTAATCTTAATCTTAATCTTAATCTTAATCTTAATCTTAATCTTAATCTTAATCTTAATCTTAATCTTAATCTTAATCTTAATCTTAATCTTAATCTTAATCTTAATCTTAATCTTAATCTTAATCTTAATCTTAATCTTAATCTTAATCTTAATCTTAATCTTAATCTTAATCTTAATCTTAATCTTAATCTTAATCTTAATCTTAATCTTAATCTTAATCTTAATCTTAATCTTAATCTTAATCTTAATCTTAATCTTAATCTTAATCTTAATCTTAATCTTAATCTTAATCTTAATCTTAATCTTAATCTTAATCTTAATCTTAATCTTAATCTTAATCTTAATCTTAATCTTAATCTTAATCTTAATCTTAATCTTAATCTTAATCTTAATCTTAATCTTAATCTTAATCTTAATCTTAATCTTAATCTTAATCTTAATCTTAATCTTAATCTTAATCTTAATCTTAATCTTAATCTTAATCTTAATCTTAATCTTAATCTTAATCTTAATCTTAATCTTAATCTTAATCTTAATCTTAATCTTAATCTTAATCTTAATCTTAATCTTAATCTTAATCTTAATCTTAATCTTAATCTTAATCTTAATCTTAATCTTAATCTTAATCTTAATCTTAATCTTAATCTTAATCTTAATCTTAATCTTAATCTTAATCTTAATCTTAATCTTAATCTTAATCTTAATCTTAATCTTAATCTTAATCTTAATCTTAATCTTAATCTTAATCTTAATCTTAATCTTAATCTTAATCTTAATCTTAATCTTAATCTTAATCTTAATCTTAATCTTAATAGCCGCGTTTTATTATCACCGTGATCTGATCCGGATCAGATCATGATAATAAAACAGCATTGGATCATCATATTTTTTATTACTTAAAGTTTGTAGCAGTGTCAAATTCGTTCTTTCAAAAGTGACATTTCGAAGCAAAAAAAAAAACAAACACATACCAAAAATGGAAGCTCCACAACTTTTGAAAATGTTTCTGCAAATCACCATTGCACTCTCAAACTCAAAGCATCCAGGAACGCTTTGATCTTATATGTAGTACAGATTCTTTTTGACCTTTTAATAAATGTGACACTTAAATAATTTAATTTAGAGATTACTTACAATCTTACATCTTTTCTCCCATTTGTGCTGCAGCTTTCACGATTTTATTTATATTTTTTGACATTTAAAGCAGGGTTGCCCAAAGAACATTTTGCTCATTGATTTTTTTTTGTTCCTTTTTTTTCGGGGAAAGTAATACCCATAATTTATGTCAAATATACATTTTTTTGGACTTAATAATTTTAATTTGACCAATAAATATCTAGTTTTGTTAAAATATCTAATTATTTCATGGATTATATACCAAATAAATAAATATAAATGGAAATGTTTATATGGCAATACAGGTTTTATTTAATTTGTTTGCAATGATACCAACATTTACATGTGAAATAACAATGATAAAGCGCTCCTTGTTGTGAAAAAAAGAATTAAATTTTGGATCTCAAATTGAGATCCAAACACAAAGCAGGATCGTGTGTTGTTGTTGTAATGCATGTAAATTCAAGATACGGATCAGATCAAGGTGATAATAAAACGCGGCTAATCTTAATCTTAATCTTAGTCTTAATCTTAATCTTTGTTGGAGCCAATCAAATCATCATAAAATCTATTACTATTACGAACTATCTTAATTTGTATGTACTTAAACTATTCAATTACTATTAAACTTGCTTTTATTTTCATTCAAATTAAGCGCCTAAATTATACCAATCGCCATAATTTTTACATTTGAATTCGCCCTAAAATTGTATTTGTAAAATTAACGTAACTTCTCTCTCTTAAACTACTAGAAAAATATGTGTATAAATAGAAGTTTATAAATGAAATTAAAGTTTCTTCTTGTATTAAACCCTAAGGGGAAATCACTGGCTTTTCTTTGAACTTCGCTCGCTATAAAGTCTTGTCATTTTCGCTCGTTTCGTATGGTTTTTTATCGGCCATTTCTAAGTCGATTTTATATTAAAAAGTAAAAGTAAAATACAAGTTGGTACACTTCAAATTAAAGTAAATTTCGCTCATTTCGCTACCGTTAATTAGTTAACGCATCAACCAGGATCGAATCTATCTTTTGTTATAGAAAAGAACATATAGAGATCCCGGGTTGACGGTCAACTTCATTTGATCGTTCATTTTTTGGCGCCCAACGTGTTAAAAAGTCGAAATCCACGTGAAAAACAGTATAAGACATTATACTAGTAGTCCGGGAGCTAGCAACGTTTGGAAAACAAGAATTTTAGGTCGGTCAATTTTTTGATATGTTGTCTTACTTGCTTTTACGGTTAGAGTCTGGGCAGTCTGGCTGGCGGTAGTGGTTGCGTTTAGGGGGGAGGGGCAATTTAAAAAAATTATTACTTAAAATGGGAAAAAAATAATTAAAAAATAACGGTAATACTTACAATTAAGTATTATACCTTTTTTTAAAGCCAACACTTTTGTCTATTAGCTTGTTTTTAAATCAAGTCCAAACTATGCATAGTTTTTGAAAAAAATTGTTTTAAACTCAAAATTTGGTAAAAAAAAAAGTTAAAAATATGGTTTAAAGAGTAATTTTTCAAAACCTTAATATTATTTACTATTTTTTTTTTTTAGAATTCATTGCTCTTATTTGTTTGTGATCAAAAACTGAAAACTAGATGATTTTATGTCCACTAGTTCTCGAGAAAATCGAATAAGGCTAAATTCATTTTTCTTAAATCCAGCTTATTTAAATGCAAAAGAGACTTTGCATGCACCCTTGCACCAAGCCCACCTTGAACCCACCCCACCTTGCACCCAACCCAAATCCTATAGTGAGTCCAAGCAGGGGGGTTGCAAGGGGGCAGCATGCCCCCCATACACACTTCACTGTTGCATACGCCCAAACTCGCACCTACCATTATTACTATCAAAATAATACCACTCAAGCAAAAAAAAATAATAATTTAATTAAAATAGTAGTTGTGGTTATTTTCAATTTTCTCAAAAACTAAAAGACATAAAACCATCTATAGTTTTCAGTTTTTGATTAATAATTAATAAGGGCGACAAATTATTAAAAAAAAAAACATATTTATAAACAAATGGTTTTGAAATATTGAAGTTGAAATTTTTTTTTTAACTTTTTTAACGTTTTCGAGCGAGAATTTTAGGTCAGTCACTTTTTTGATATGTTGTCTTACTTGGTTTTTCGGTTAGGGTCTGGGGCGTCTGGGCAGTCTGGCTGGCGGTAGCGGTTATGTTTGTTAGTGCGCAACCTACCTGTACAGGTGATAATTTTGAATTTTAAAAGATTTGTTTAAAGCTTAATTTTCAATTTTCCACCTTTAAATAGGTCTCCTAAATATGCAATTATTGCCAGACATTTTTATGATTGTTTTTATTATGTGTCACACGCGATTTTTTTAATTTTTTAAATAAAAAATTAATTAAGTAAAAAAAGTTTGGGGAGAGTACGATAACTTAGGCGACAAAGTTTAATGACGGATTTGTATAGAACAGTTAAAAATAAACATTTTTTACTATGCGAGGGGGGGTCTATCTCCCCCCGTTTAGGCGGGAGAAGCAATTTAAAAAAATTATTACTTTAAATGGAAAACAAATAGTTAAAAAATAACGGTAATACTTACAGTTAAGTTTTATACGTTGTTTTAAGGCCAACATTCTGTTCTATTAGCCACTTTTTAAATCAAGTCAAATCTATGCACAGTTTGTGAAAAACGTAATTTTAAACTCAAAAAAAGTTGAAAAAAAATTTCAAATTCAATATTTCAAAACCATTTGTTTATAAATATGTTTTTTTTTTTTAAATAATTTGTTGCTCTTATTAATTATTAATCAAAAACTGAAAACTAGATGATTTTATGTATTTTAGTTTTTGAGAAAATTGAAAAATTAATTTAGCCTAGGTATATCTTAATCCATATTCGATTTTTAGTAATCTTCAATTTTCTCGAGAACTAGTCGACATAAAATCATCTAGTTTTCAGTTTTTGATCACAAACAAATAAGAGCAATGAGTTCTAAAAAAAAAATAGTAAATAATCTTAAGTTTTTGAAAAATTACTCTTTAAACCATATTTTTAACTTTTTTTCACCAAATTTTGAGTTTAAAACAATTTTTTTCAAAAACTATGCATAGTTTGGACTTGATTTAAAAACAAGCTAATAGACAAAAGTGTTGGCTTTAAAAAAAGGTATAATACTTAATTGTAAGTATTACCGTTATTTTTTAATTATTTTTTTCCCATTTTAAGTAATAATTTTTTTAAATTGCCCCTCCCCCCTAAACGCAACCACTACCGCCAGCCAGACTGCCCAGACTCTAACCGTAAAAGCAAGTAAGACAACATATCAAAAAATTGACCGACCTAAAATTCTCGCTCGAAAACGTTGCGAGCTCCTATACTATAGTGTCATTTGAAAAATCTTCCATTTATATATATAATATAGACAAAAGACAAAAGAGTGTTAAAAAACTATAAACTTCATTAAAAACTATACATATAAAAAGACATTGAACATTTTATCGTCGCGCTTCGGTTTCGGTTTCGTGAGTGCATGGTGCAGGTGAAAATTGCGAGGACAAACGAGAAGCAAAGTCCAGGAAAAATCCCAGCAGCATCCCCAGAAGGAAGAAACCCTAAGAGAAGCTAGAAAAAATTGTGGAAGATAAGTATTACATCTTCCACCAAGGTACGTTTGTCCAATTTTATTCTAATGTGCGTTGCTGCTTGACAAAAATCTAAAAATCAAACACATAAAACGTCTATCCTAAACTAATTAAAACAAAAACGCACCTTCGATATAAAAAGGACATTAAAATTGCTTATATTTAAACTAAATATCTACATATTTAAACTACATATATATAAATATATTCTACATACATATACATATTTATCGAACAACAAATCGCAAATTTATCTAAAATACAAATTCAAAATTAAATCTACAAATCATTTAACATCAAATAGTCTTTCAAACATAATTTCGTAATTTTGCTGCACAATCGTTAGTGCTTTCATTGGATTAAACTTGATATAATCCACAAGAGAAACACACGATCCACAACATAATTTAAAAGTCGATAAGCTTTCTCTCACTTTCGAAATTCAAAATTCTTTTTAATCGCCGCTGCCTACCCACCACCACACCATTGCATTTATCGTCGTTTCGCTCCATTCGATCTTAAATTCGCGCTTACCTGCTGCACCAGTCATAAGCTTTCATCCACAATTTCGGTCCATAGTATACACACCTTATTCGATTACAACTTGCTCTCAATGCATCGATCCTCATTTCGCCCACACATCATATCCCCATTGAACTTGATTGTCAACATCGACAACGTCGTCGTGCGTCGTCGCGGGAGATCTTGCTGCATGATCAATGCACTGAAAGAGCTTTTGGTTCAATTGGATTTTTGTCGCTGATTGCAATAAAATTTGATTCGCTTTTTCGGAGGATTCTCGTCTCAACACTTGAACTTAACGTTTATTTTAAAATAAATTCGCTACTTGCTATAACTCAACGAAAATATTTTTAACTTCCACAATCAATCTTTTGAAGTCGATTCGCGACGGGATTTAAATTGTTCAGACAGATTTTGTTGGGAGAAACTAATCTTGAGCAGGGTTGCCAGCTAGTGTTTTTTTAATAAGTAAGAACAAATTTAATTGATTTTCATTTAAAATTAAATCGTTTTAATTTCTACTGTCGCTCTTCGAGAAATAGTTATATTTTTTAAAATGACTGAACCAACTCTTGATGAATTGAAACAACAACGTGCTTCAACCAGGGGAAGCATTACCCGTATTAAAAATATCGTGGAATCCAGTTCAAACGTTTTAACTGCAACTGAGCTTGAGTGCTGCCTTGGGATTTTAGAGTCCTATTTCAAACAAATTTTGGTTTATCAAACAAAAATTGAAGTTTTAGTTCCTAATGACACTAGCAGAGGCGAAATAGAAGATTTATATATCACAGCAAAAACAAAAATTCTTTCACTTTTGGAAACAAATAGGCGGAGTAGTGTTGCAGATATGACTTTAGGTATTCCACATTCAACTAGCCATCTTCCGAAACAACGTTTACCAAGGTTCAGTGGGAAATATTGGGATTACAAGAATTTCATAAATTCTTTTAACAATCTTGTAGAAAACGATTCAAGTTTAACAAAAATTGAGAAATTTAATTATTTGTTGTCGTGTCTGACCGATCAAGCTCTTAGTACGGTTAAGGCCTATCAAGTTACAGAAGATAATTATTCGAAAGCGCTTCAAAGTTTAAAGGATCGTTATGATAATGACTGTCTGATCTTCTTAGAACACATTTCGCAACTTATTGAATTACCAAAGGTTTCAAAGGCTTCTTCGGTTTCGTTACGGAGTTTAGTGGACGATATTTCTGCACTATTCAGTTCCTTGCTTTCGATAGGTTCATACGAAAATATATGCAATGCAATTATAATCCACATTGCCATATCAAAGGTGGACCAAGACACACAGTCTAAATGGGATGAGCAACTTGACTACAGGAAGTTGCCTGAATGGAAGGAATGTGCAAGCGTGCTCAACAAACGGTGTCAGTTCCTGGAGGCTAGAGATAGCAAACAAAGTCGTTCGGATTCAACTTTAAAACCAGCCATCAAATCAAGGCCAACTTTCGTGAACCATCATCGACCTCAAACTTCGCTAGCTGTTAGCCAACGATCCTGCACTCATTGCGGAGACAAGACCCATTTGATTACAAGTTGTAAAACTTTTCTCGAGCTGTCGGTCATGGATCGCTTTTGGAAATCCAAAAAATTAGGTCTATGTTTGAATTGTTTAGTTAAAGGGCACAATGTTTCTAGATGTCCATCGCATTTTAAGTGCCAAGTTTGTAAACAACCACATCATAGTCTTTTACATAGAAATCGAACAGATCCTGTTATTTTTGGTACTGATGCTCAACAACACACATCTCAGCCAACTTCGTCAGCTGCAGTGCACTCGGCACTGGAAAGGGAGCGTATTCCTGAAGGTCAAGTCATCCTGGCAACGGCTTTAGTTCTCGTAAAAGATGCATCAGGAGGTTTTCAGTTGGGTAGGACTCTACTTGATTCAGGTTCTCAGGTAAATTTTATAAATGAGAAATTCGCTAACTCACTTGGACTACAAAAGGACAAAAAGGTAGTGGACATCATAGGAATTGGTACAACAGAAACAAAAACAAAACATCAAACACAAACTACAATTCGCTCAAGATATTCCAATTTTGAAATCACTCTTGAATTTTTAGTCGCCCCATCAATCACTGGATATCAGCCTGAAGCAGCGCTTAATGTTAGCAATTGGAATCTTCCGCTGAACTCAGAGCTTGCCGATGAGAGTTTTAATCAACCTGGTCAAATAGATTTGTTGTTAGGGGCAGAAGCATTTTTTGAATTACTCGAATCAGGTCAAGTTAAACTGGGCGACGGACTGCCGTCATTGCAAAAAACAGCTCTAGGATGAATTGTATCGGGAAGATACAGGACAGAACTCAACAACAAGAGAAAATCATGCTTCATCAATTCAAAAGAAGATTCACTTCATAGATACGTTGAAAAATTCTTTGAATTAGAGGAGATTCAGGATCTTAAATGCAAATGGTCTGAGGAGCAAACTGAATGTGAATATCATTTCAGAAATACTGTGGAGGTTCTTCCAAGTGGTCGTCTTATGGTTCAACTGCCTTTGAAGAAAGATCCTTCTTGTCTTGGAGCTTCTTATGACATCACATTTCGAATTTTTTTTTATCTCTTGAGCGCAGATTATCTAAAAATACAGCTTTGAAAACACAATATGTCGACTTTATGAAAGAATATGAGTCCTTAGGTCATATGTCGCTGGTATCCAATCCAAATCTTGAACAAACTCATTATTATTTGCCACATCAATGTGTAGTACGTCCTGATAGCCTATCTACAAAATTACGCGTAGTTTTCGACGCGTCTTGTCGCACTTCTTCGCAAATTTCCTTAAACGGAATCCTCATGGTCGGTCCTACAATACAGGATGAACTTCTCATCACACTACTTCGTTTTCGATTATACAGATATGCCTTGACTGCAGACATAGTCAAAATGTATCGACAAGTCTTGGTTCATCCATCGCATAGGAGTTTGCAATACATTTTGTGGAGAGAAAATCCACAAACTACCTATAAAAACATACCAATTAAACACCATCACATATGGTACTTCATCGGCTCCGTTCCTGGCAATTCGTTGTTTGAAATTCTTGGCAGATACCAACCAAGATCGCTTCAGTTTAGGTGCTTCATGTCTGAGAACAGACTTTTATGTGGACGATATGCTAACTGGGGCAGACGATTTAGAAACGTTAACTCGCAAAAGGAACGAAGTAGTCGCCATCTTGAATTCTGCTGGATTAGAGCTGTCAAAATGGAACAGCAATCATTTTTCCTTGATTCAAGAAGCTACAAGAAAAGAATTTAAGCTTACCGAATCAAACCTTACAAGTAATTTAGGTATAGCTTGGAATCCTAGTACTGATCAGTTCAGGTTTTCGTACAAACCGAACCAAACATATACGAAGTATACTAAAAGATCGATTCTCTCACTTGCGTCTTCACTTTTTGATCCAATGGGTTTGCTTAGTCCCATCATCATTCGAGCAAAGATTGTTCTCCAGCAGCTTTGGATAGAAAAGCTGGATTGGGATGACTCCATTCCAGAAGCAATTGAAGCAGAATGGCGTCAATTCATCAATGATCTTCACTCACTACAAAATTTGAATGTTCCTCGATATGTTTTTCTTGAAAACAAAATAAGTTGTGAAGTCCATAGTTTTGCAGATGCGTCAATGAAGGCTTATGGGTGTTGTATATATTTGCGAAGTTTAGATTCCTACGGGTCAGTAAATGTGAAGCTGTTAGTCGCAAAATCTCGAGTTGCACCCGCAAAAAAGAAACAACTTCCCAGACTTGAACTTTGTGCAGCACACCTTTTATCGAAACTCTGGGTCAAAATTAAAAAAATAATGGATACAAACTACTCGAAGGCGTACTTTTGGACTGATTCGACAATCGTGTTGCATTGGATTTCTACCCATTCGTCGAAATTAAACACGTTTGTTGGAAATCGAGTAGCGGAAATCCAGGATACGACAAAAGAGGTGGTTTGGAGACATGTTCCAACACACGACAATCCTGCAGATGTAGTTTCGCGAGGATGCACGGTAGATGAAATAAGGAATTCCATTTGGATTGAGGGTCCATCATTTCTGGCCAAAGCAGAAGAAGAATGGCCATCCACAGCAGAAATCGTTCTTTCTCCAGAAGAAGTTTCATTAGAGAAAAGAAAAACAGCGCTGAGTTGTCAACAGCTCAAACCAAACTATTATCTCGACCTGATAGAAAGAGTAAGCTCGTATACAAAACTTATACGAATCTTCGCATACGTCAATAGATATCTCAATCTTCGAGTATGGAGAATGCCATTTCCAAGTGAATATCTGACAGCTTACGAGCTAGAAACCTCGCTTAAAATTATCGTTTATTTAATACAAAAGAAGTATTTTTCGCAAGAAATTGCAGCAATCAATGCAAATAAATCACTAAAAAGTTCTATTAAATCCTTAAGTCCGTTCATCGAGGATGAGGAGTTGAGTGGGATTCGTTTGTTAAGCGTCGGAGGCCGATTAAAGCATGCGAATATCCCAGAGGAAAGCAAACATCCACTTTTACTGCCAAAGGATTGCAGTTTCACCAAAACTCTCGTCAGCTGTATTTGTTTGTTTTTCGTCAAAAGCAGTCCATTTAGAAGCTGTGTCTGACCTTTCAGCTGATGCCTTTATAGCTGCCTTAAAAAGGATGATAGGTCGTAGAGGTCTCTCTAAAACCATCCATTGTGACAATGCCACAAATTTTGTTGGCGCGCAGTCAAAATTAAAAGAACTGCGCGATATGTTGTTCAAACGTTCTATTCAAGAAAATATTATAAATTTCTGTTCTAATGCTTCCATAAACTTTCATTTTATACCCCCCAGGGCACCTAATTTCGGTGGAATTTGGGAAGCGGCCGTAAAAACAGCAAAAGGCCATCTTTATCGCAGTCTCGGCGGTGCAAAACTGAACTTTGAAGAGCTGACAACGGCACTGGTAGAGATCGAGGCCATAATGAACTCCAGGCCAATCACTCCAATGTCTCCTGATCCCAACGATCTGGAAGCCTTAACGCCAGCTCATTTCCTAGTTGGGTCTTCTCTCAGAGCGATTCCGGAACCAAGTCACGAAGTGTCTGACATAAGCCATCTGGAAAGATGGCGTCGAATCAATGCCGTCAAAACCCACTTCTGGAAGCGGTGGTCATCGGAATACGTCCTAGAACTCCAAAATCGTGCCAAATGGACAACTTCAACTCCAAACCTCGAAATTGGTAGTCTCGTCATAATCCATGAAGATAACTTGCCACCCCAAACGTGGCTTATGGGAAAAGTCGTAAAACTAATCAAGGGTCCTGATGGTCATGTACGTGTAGCTGATGTTAAAATGTCACGAGGAGAGTTTCGAAGGCCAATTCGAAAACTAGCAGCGATACCGTCTTGAAAGGAAGTCCTTTCAAAGGAGTTGGAGCCAATCAAATCATCATAAAATCTATTACTATTACGAACTATCTTAATTTGTATGTACTTAAACTATTCAATTACTATTAAACTTGCTTTTATTTTCATTCAAATTAAGCCCCTAAATTATACCAATCGCCATAATTTTTACATTTGAATTCGCCCTAAAATTGTATTTGTAATATTAACGTAACTTCTCTCTCTTAAACTACTAGAAAAATATATGTATAAATAGAAGTTTATAAATGAAATTAAAGTTTCTTCTTGTATTAAAACCTAAGGGGAAATCTCTGGCTTTTCTTTGAACTTCGCTCGCTTTAAAGACTTGTCATTTTCGCTCGTTTCGTATGGTTTTTTATCGGCCATTTCTAAGTCGATTTTATATTAAAAAGTAAAAAGAAAATACCGTTAATTAGTTAACGCATCAACCAGGATCGAATCTATCTTTTGTTATAGAAAAGAAGATATAGAGATCCCGGGTTGACGGTCAACTTCATTTGATCGTTCAATCTTAATCTTAATCTTAATCTTAATCTTAATCTTAATCTTAATCTTAATCTTAATCTTAATCTTAATCTTAATCTTAATCTTAATCTTAATCTTAATCTTAATCTTAATCTTAATCTTAATCTTAATCTTAATCTTAATCTTAATCTTAATCTTAATCTTAATCTTAATCTTAATCTTAATCTTAATCTTAATCTTAATCTTAATCTTAATCTTAATCTTAATCTTAATCTTAATCTTAATCTTAATCTTAATCTTAATCTTAATCTTAATCTTAATCTTAATCTTAATCTTAATCTTAATCTTAATCTTAATCTTAATCTTAATCTTAATCTTAATCTTAATCTTAATCTTAATCTTAATCTTAATCTTAATCTTAATCTTAATCTTAATCTTAATCTTAATCTTAATCTTAATCTTAATCTTAATCTTAATCTTAATCTTAATCTTAATCTTAATCTTAATCTTAATCTTAATCTTAATCTTAATCTTAATCTTAATCTTAATCTTAATCTTAATCTTAATCTTAATCTTAATCTTAATCTTAATCTTAATCTTAATCTTAATCTTAATCTTAATCTTAATCTTAATCTTAATCTTAATCTTAATCTTAATCTTAATCTTAATCTTAATCTTAATCTTAATCTTAATCTTAATCTTAATCTTAATCTTAATCTTAATCTTAATCTTAATCTTAATCTTAATCTTAATCTTAATCTTAATCTTAATCTTAATCTTAATCTTAATCTTAATCTTAATCTTAATCTTAATCTTAATCTTAATCTTAATCTTAATCTTAATCTTAATCTTAATCTTAATCTTAATCTTAATCTTAATCTTAATCTTAATCTTAATCTTAATCTTAATCTTAATCTTAATCTTAATCTTAATCTTAATCTTAATCTTAATCTTAATCTTAATCTTAATCTTAATCTTAATCTTAATCTTAATCTTAATCTTAATCTTAATCTTAATCTTAATCTTAATCTTAATCTTAATCTTAATCTTAATCTTAATCTTAATCTTAATCTTAATCTTAATCTTAATCTTAATCTTAATCTTAATCTTAATCTTAATCTTAATCTTAATCTTAATCTTAATCTTAATCTTAATCTTAATCTTAATCTTAATCTTAATCTTAATCTTAATCTTAATCTTAATCTTAATCTTAATCTTAATCTTAATCTTAATCTTAATCTTAAAATCTTAATCTTAATCTTAATCTTAATCTTAATCTTAATCTTAATTCTTTAATCTTAATCTTAATCTTAATCTTAATCTTAATCTTAATCCTTAATCTTAATCTTAATCTTAATCTTAATCTTAATCTTAATTAATCTTAATCTTAATCTTAATCTTAATCTTAATCTTAATCTTAATCTTAATCTTAATCTTAATCTTAATCTTAATCTTAATCTTAATCTTAATCTTAATCTTAATCTTAATCTTAATCTTAATCTTAATCTTAATCTTAATCTTAATATTAATCTTAATCTTAATCTTAATCTTAATCTTAATCTTAATCTAATCTTAATCTTAATCTTAATCTTAATCTTAATCTTAATCTTAATCTTAATCTTAATCTTAATCTTAATCTTAATCTTAATCTTAATCTTAATCTTAATCTTAATCTTAATCTTAATCTTAATCTTAATCTTAATTCTTAATCTTAATCTTAATCTTAATCTTAATCTTAATCTTAATCTTAATCTTAATCTAATCTTAATCTTAATCTTAATCTTAATCTTAATCTTAATCTTAATCTTAATCTTAATCTAATCTTAATCTTAATCTTAATCTTAATCTTAATCTTAATCTTAATCTAATCTTAATCTTAATCTTAATCTTAATCTTAATCTTAATCTTAATCTTAATCTTAATCTTAATCTTAATCTTAATCTTAATCTTAATCTTAATCTTAATCTTAATCTTAATCTTAATCTTAATCTTAATCTTAATCTTAATCTTAATCTTAATCTTAATCTTAATCTTAATCTTAATCTTAATCTTAATCTTAATCTTAATCTTAATCTTAATCTTAATCTTAATCTTAATCTTAATCTTAATTAATCTTAATCTTAATCTTAATCTTATTTTGATACCCGAGAAAGGACATAGGCTACTTTTTACCCCGGGACACATTCCCATTTGAAAATTCAGGTGGGCCGATCGCTTTTACGCCTAAAATGCTGAACAGATTTAAATGAAATTTGGTAAGGAGATAGTTGGAGACTTACGAAAGGACATGAGTTACTTTTGACCTCGGGAAAAAATTACTTTCCGGGGAATCTGATCGCTTACGCGGTAGACGAGGCAGGTGGCGGCGCGGGGGGAGGACATCACTGAGTGGGTCTACCCGAACGGGCCTACACGTGAGGGCACACGCCGTTGTCGGACGTATGCAAATTACAGAGAAATCCTGCAAATATTTTATTTGTCGTGTAAATTTAATTGTTTCTTTAATACTTAATGATTTACTCGGTTTGTCTTTGATCATTTAATTTACGAGAAGTAGGTAGGTAGTTTTAAGCCAGTTTCTTTAGTTCATCTGCGTATTTCTTTTAATATTAATACGTGTTTATTTTTTAGTTTTAAAATAATAAACCGTATGCAATACCTACTTAATTTCTATTTATTTTGGTTCCTTTTAGTCTTACTTAATTTAAATAGAAGCTTTTAAATAATCTCCGTTTCGTTTACGTTTCTAATTTATCTTGGTTTCGTTTACGTTTAGCTTGATATTACGCTAATATGCCTGGAAAACGTAAATATAATCTAGCGCGTAGTTCTAGCAGAGCTTGAGCTGCGAAAATAGCAAGAAGCCAAGAGTCCGAAGAACAGACCCAAACCCGTTTGGCTTTAGATGCTGAGAGCCATGGCTTATAGAGCTTCTGAGACTGAAGTGCAGGATCAATCACGACGTCTTTTAGATGATGAGCGTCAAGATTTCTTTTCCCTTACATGAAATGAACAAATTATGTCGGACGTGGAGGGAGATATCGTCAAGTATCTCTCAGTAGACAACGTTATGGACATCATATCCCATAGAGTTTCTTAATTCTTTGGAATTATCAGGGATGCCTTCTCATAGGTTAATGAGAAATCTTGACGCACCAAACTTATGTAATGGTACATGGCTACAGATTACTCACCTGAGACGAAATATTATAAAAGCTATAATCATGACTCGGCAAAAATCCTCGTTTCAAACCCTCCTAGTGGGTGCCGGGCGGTAATAATCACCACAGTTGTCTTGTATGTTGTCAAGATGGGGATCAGCTAAGGTCAGGTTGAATTGCTGAAGTTTCCTACTCCTTAATAGTAGCAAGCCTTAGCAATGCAATTTGACCATAGATACGAGGTCCCTAATTTCAGTGGTGGTGTGAGCGTTTTACATAATCCGTGCCGAAGAATGAAAGGCTGGGGGGCAAACCAGTCGCTAACGAGCTCATTCGGATGCCTTGGCTGGGCCCGTCTTATTTTTCGGTGCAGGGAATTAACTTCACGGGAACTACCTTCACATGGGAACTAACTTCACCACTAGTGAGAATTAATTTAACCTTTTTTTTGGTGAAGTTATTTCCCACTGAAGGTGGGAGATAATTTCACTTTTTTGTGGGAATGAATTTCACTTTCATGTGTAACTGTTTCCCACGGAAGGTGGGAACTAACTTCACTCTTCAGTACAGTTAAAGTAAATTAACATGTTATGTTATATTTATTCTCGCATACGCTAATCTAAGAAAATCTTTAATGCATAGGCGGGCGGCGCAGGGACATAGGGGCCAGGGACATAACGCCCAACTTTTTTTTTTGGGGCTTATGTCTTACTACGGTGGGACATAAAACCGAAATTGAATTTAAGTATTAAGTCCCACCCAAGTAAGACCGAAGCCACAAATAAAAATGTTGGGGCTAATGTCCCACTTAATAAGAATCACCAAATGACAAAACTTGGAGCACTTCAATACCACAAGACTTTGTGTTATGGAGTTTAAATCCTGAGATCCCGCGAAGCGGGCCACCCACAGGTGCTTTTATTCAAAAAAGCTGTTGATATTGGCGCCTGCCTGGCGACTTTGCATACCCTAAGCGGAGCAACGGAGTTGCGTGAGCGGGTGTGACCCCGAAAAAGGGAGTTAAAATCCTGAGAACCCGCGAAGCGTGCCACCCACAGGTGCTTTTATTGAAAGAAGTTGTTGATATAGGCGCCTGCCTGGCGACTTTACATACCCTAAGCGGAGCAACGGAGTTGCGTGAGCGGGTGTGACCCCGAAAAAGGGAGTTAACATCCTGAGAACCCCGAAGCGGGCCACCCACAGGTGCTTTTATTGCTTAAAACTTACATATTTTTGTTTTAATTAACAATTCAACGCTTGATATTTTTTCAGATATTTCAATCGTAGGTGGGAAGTTACTTCACACAATTTTCTGATGAAATTATCTCCCGCCTTCAGTGGGAGATAACTTCATAAAAAAAAAGTGAAATTAATTCCCACTAGTGGTGAAGTTAGTTCCCATGTGAAGGTAGTTCCCGTGAAGTTAATTCCCTGCACCTTATTTTTCTGCCTTAACGCGGTATATCGGCGGTGCAGGGAATCAACTTCACGGGAACTACCTTCACATGGGAACTAACTTCACCACTAGTGGGAATTAATTTCACTTTTTTTTTGTGAAGTTATCTCCCACTGAAGGCGGGAGATAATTTCATCAGAAAATTGTGTGAAGTAACTTCCCACCTACGATTGAAATATCTGAAAAAATATCAAGCGTTGAATTGGTGACGTGAAATAGTACCAAATGAAATAACACCAAATTTCGAATTTGGCCTTATTTCGTTGTTCAAAACGAAATAAAACCAATTTGGCTTTATTTTGATTTATAAAAAGAAATAAGGCCAAAAAAATAATGCAAACAACGCCGAATTTTTAAAGTTCACCTTTTTACATACAAAACACGCAAAAATGGTTGATTTATTGTCTAGAATAGCTACTTTTGCTAAAAAGTTTTTTTGAATTGATAGCACGGCGTACTAACAGCTAGGTATGTAAGGGGGGGCATGCTGCCCCCCTGCAACCCCCCTGCTTGGGATCACTATAGGATTTGGGTATATGCAACGAACTTTTGCGTTTGAGCACTAAAATCAAAGAAATTCCCAACAAAAAAAAAAGCAAGTATGGCTCACAGTTATGAAAGAATCACAACGCATTCGTGTTCTTTGCATATACCCAAACTCGCACCCACCCCAAATCCTATAGTGATCCCAAGCAGGGGGCAGCATGCCCCCCCTTACATACCTAGCTGTTAGTACGCCGGCCGTGGTATCAATTCAAAAAAAACTTGTTTTAGGCTCCAATTTCAAAAATTTCAATCGAGCAACAAGTATCTGTCATTTTTCAACTTCAACTTATGTTAACTTCACATGAAAGTGAAATTGATTCCCACAAAAAAGTGAAATTATCTCCCACCTTCAGTGGGAAATAACTTCACCAAAAAAAAGTGAAATTAATTCCCACTAGTGGTGAAGTTAGTTCCCATGTGAAGGTAGTTCCCGTGAAGTTAATTCCCTGCACCATATCGGCTCTGCCGGGGCTGAATTCTTTTTTTCCGACCTACTCGTGTTACCAACATTCAAATAACGCAAACAAAATGGACGAACTAGACTTGACAAACGTAGAACCATCCGCAGACTTGGAGGATGAACTCTTGGCCTCCAGCCAGGAGACCGTGAAGGGGAGCTCTTGGTTGCCGCTCATGAGCATAAAGCCAAGCGGACAGGATTTGATCCGCGGTCTTCAGAGGCAAAATCCTCTGGTCCCCATGCACGATTGGGCTGTGATAAAAGCAGAAGAACCACAGAAGACCAGCGCCTCTTACCTTCTGAGGATTAGCGAGGAAAGCCTAGGGGCTCTCGAAAAGGCCGAGTACAAACTTAGTTTTGGCATAAGGAATGCCAAAATTAAAATTCTGCAGAGTCAGGGAACAGACACCGACAAAGCTGATGACAACGTCGAGGTTGACGATGTTGTTAGCGGAGTCGAGGTCCCCAGCGAGTTGCCGGGCCCCAGCTCTACAGCTAAAAATAATAATTAAAAACAAGCTGAAGGTCATCCAGATTAATCTGAAGTACTCTAAGTGTGCTTCAGATAATCTGAGAGTTTTCCTTAGGGAGGAAAATTTCGACATTGGCGTTATCCAAGAACCGTGGATAAACGGCCTCAAGGTGCGAGGCCTCCAAGACAACCAATACGACCTCTTTTATAAAACCGCAGATCAAGACCAAGGTAATCCCAGAACTTGTATTTTAGCTAAGAAACATTTAAAAGGTTTTTTATGTCCAAATTTTAGCACTCCCGATCTGACAGTTGCCAGATTCGAAGATAATAATACACAGGATTTGCTGTTGGCCTCTTTCTACTCTGCCCACAATGCACCATCACCTCCGGAGGAGGTGTGCAAAATCATAACCGAAGCTAAGATCGAAAAGGCAAACCTTCTGATCTGGGGAAGCTCTGAAATCAACAAACAAGGTGAGTCACTTTTTGATTTTATTATTGAACATAATATGACCATTTGTATCAGAGGCAATACTCCCAGTTTCGTCTTTCCGAGCTCGGAAAATTATGATGGATGGGAGGATGTGCTTGATGTTACTTTAGTAAACTACCGTAATTTATTAGTAGAGAATTGGAGAGTTTCCCCCTTGAATTCGTTTTCGGATCACAAGTGGATTCTTTTTCAAATTAATTTTGAGTCGAAAAACCCTCCGCCTTATAGAAATCCCAAAAGAACTGACTGGAAGAAATTCAGTCAAATTGCTAATTCCGAACTGAGCAACTTACCGAATCTCACAGAATCGATAGTAGACCTTGAATCAAAGGTGAAAACCTTTGAAACTTCTATAAGTAAAGCTTTTAGAGTCTCTTGCCCAGTTAAATATAGCCGTAAAACCCTCCTTTCTTGGTGGAATGAAGAACTATCCAGTCTTAGGAAAATGACGAGGACAATTTTCAATATCTGCCACAAACATAAGTTTTACCAACCGTATAAAGACTCTCTTAAAATTTACAAGCAAGCCCTGTAATCAGCCGAAAGACAAGGCTGGAGAGATTATTATTATAAGCTTTTTATTGCCTTAAGTTTGATATATACATTAATTGATACCTATTACATTTAATTTTCATTTAGATTTTACTTAACATAAAATTACATCTAATATTACATACATATATACTTTTAGGTTAAAAATTGAATTGCAATTAAAATATAATAAATTAAAGTTTAATAAATAAATTGAAATCAAAAAGTTTATTATGTCGGTCGAATATTGGCATAAGCCTCCCCCAGGGCTGCCCATGTATCTCTATTTTTGGCCTCGTTGTACCAATTTGTTGTTAAATGGGATAAATCGTCACTCCATCTTTTATTGGGTCGTCCTGCTGGTCTCTTGTTATCTTGTTTCCATTTCGTCGTCAGTTTTGTCCATCTTTGATCCGGAAGTCTAGATAAATGTCCTGCCCAACTCCACTTCAGTCTTCTTGTTCTATTTATGACGTCTATAATTCCAGTTCTTGTGCGGATATCTTCATTTCTAATCCTATCTCGCGGTCGTATGTTTAGAATTTTCCTTTCCATTTTGGTTTGGCATATTCTAAGCTGGTCAAGTGTTTTTGTAGTCAAGCTCATTGTTTGTAGTCCATAAGTTAGAATCGGCAGAATAGCAGAGTCGAAGATATTTTTCCTTGTGTCTGCACTTTGGTCCAATTGTAAGATTTCTTTCAGGCTCCAGAATTGTCTCCAGCTGTTCGTGATGCGTCTGTTTATTTCTTTATTTTCTTGGTCTTTGAATGATTTTATTTGTCCCAAATATATATAATCTTCTACGTACTCGATTTTTTCTCTGTCCAAAGTTATATCATCTTTAGTGTGATTTGTCATGACTTTAGTTTTTGATTTGTTTATTTGTAGTCCATAATTTCTGCACAAGCTAGTTAGTTCCGTCAACATTTTTTGAATATGTAAAGATTTTGTAGAAATAAGAACTATATCGTCTGCAAATCTTAAATTGTTAAGGACCTGTCCACATATCGTTATTCCATAGTTCTTCCAGTTATTTTTTTGAAAAATGTCTTCCAGGACAGCATTAAATAGAGGTGGTGAAAGTGGATCTCCTTGTCTGACTCCTCTTGTTACGTTAAATTTTCGTCCAATTTTCTCTGTTTTTATTCGTGCTGTGTTATTTTTGTATATGTTTTTAACTGTTTCTATTAAATCTGGGTTTATGTTTTGATTTCTTAAGGCGGACCATATCATTTCATGTTCAACGGAGTCAAAAGCTTTACTAAAGTCAATAAAAAGAAAATAAACAGGTTGTTTAAATTCGTTGCACTTTTCTATTAGCTGATTCATTGTCTGTAGGTGGTCTGTTGTGGAGAATCCTTCTCTAAATCCAGCCTGTTCTCTTGGTTGTTTGTTATTGAAATCGTCCTTTATGGTCCTGTAAAGTGCTTTGGAGAACAGCTTGTAAATTGTCGAAATGTTACTTATTGGTCTATAGTTGTTGATATCGTCCTTATTTCCTTTTTTATGTATTAGTGTTATTGTTGTTTCTTTCCATTGTTCAGGGATTTGTTTTGTTAGAACGATTTCGTTGAATATGTTTGTAAGAATGTTGGATAGTGAGTTTTTTGCGTATATTAACATTTCCGCTGATATTCCGTCATTTCCAGTGCATTTATCTTTCTTCAGATCGTCTATGGTCCTTTCGATAGTTTCTTTGCTGAATATATGGGTTTGTGTCGATATTGAATCATTGTTCTCTATTGTTTCTTCTTCTGTGTTGATTTTAGTCGAGGTGAACAGTTTTTCAAAAAATAATGTAGCGTTTTCATTTATGTCTCTTCGGTTTGTTATATTAACTGCATTTTGATAATTCATATTTACTATCCATTCTTATCTTTCTCTTATCTGTATCTTTTATAATTTTTTCATTATATGCACGAATATAATTCGTTATTTTAGATTTTATTGTATTCCTGAGTTCACTTAATTCTGTTTTTTCTTGGTTGAGTAGTTGTGTTTTTGTTCTTAAATGTTCTCTTCTTGACATAAAGGCTTTGGTTTCGTCTGATATTTTTTCTTTGGAAGTCTTAATGTTCGTTATTGAGATTTTTGCTGTAGTCTTTATGATATTTTCTAACTTGTCATATGTATTTTAAAGGTCGTTATTTGATGGTTCTAAAAGTTGGTTGATCTTTGTCTTTATTGTTTCGTTGTAGTTGATAAATTTTTGTTCTGGTATTATTTTAGGGATGTAATAGATTTGTCGATTTCTTCTTAATGTTTTATGGTTTATTTTTATCTTTATTCTTACTAGTCTGTGATCGCTGTCAAAATTTACATCATTAAGGGCAGTAATGTCTTGGATAGTTTCAATTTTGTTTGTGAGTATGAGGTCTATTTCATTTTTTGTCTTTCTATTTGGTGAGATCCACGTCCATTTTCTGCTATCTTTCTTTTTGAAGAATGAGTTCCCAAATTTTAAGTTCATTTCTTCCAGCCACTTGATAAGTCTCTCCCCTCTTTCATTTCTTAGTCCATATCCATGAGGTCCTAAAACTGAGTTTTCTTCTTCATTTAATCTTTTTCCAAGTCTTGCGTTAAAATCTCCTAACACGTACATTAGTTCTGTTTTTTGGTTGTTGAATGTTTTTTTTTTTTTTTTTTTATAATAAGCAAACACTCAAGGGGATATTACTACCCTTATTATGCAGATGCACAGTGTGAGCACTAGGAAGAGGAGAGAGGGTTTAAAAGGAGATGTCGGTGCACATTGGTTTTGAATTCCTGAATATTGCAATGACTAGGAAAGACAGAGTGTGGTAAGGCATTCCACATTCTTCAAGATTATCGTAGAATTTTATCATTTCTTATTATTATAGTCATTTTTGTGTTTTGAATTTTAAGTTGTATGCTACATATCCTCTCATTATGGAATCGGATATTAACTATTTTGCCTTTTAATTCTTTTTTAATTAGAAATCCAACTCCGTATAGTCCTTTTGTTTCACCAATGTAGCAGAAGATATCATTATCATTATTAATTATTCTTTGTCCAAGCAATCTTACTTCAGCTTGTCCTATTATATCCCAATTTATGTCTTTTAATGCTAGTCTTAATTCCTCCTGTTTTTCGTCCGAAGAGAGTGTCCTGACGTTGAAAGTACAGATTTTTAATGTATTTTGTTGTTTTTTGAGTGTTATGTTCTCTGTTCGCTTATTTTTATATGGGGGGGTTTGATCTACTCTTCCCACGGTGATCAGCCGGGTTGGGAAGGATTTTTGTTGTATTATAGTTGAATGTGGGTTTTGGTTATGTCCGATATTTAATGTTGATGCATGGTCTTCATATTTCGTCTGGTTATTGTTAAGTAGGATTTGCTATTTGTTATTATATGCTTTGTTTTGTTGTTTCGAGGTTTGTGGGTCATTGTATTTTTCTAAAAATCGTGGAGACAGGTCAAAGTAGTTTTTATCCCGAAAGTGGGTAGGCGAGGTCACGAATCCGCGAAGGATTTCAGCCCAATAAGCTTAACATCTTTTGTGCTTAAAACCTTGGAGCGCATTCTTGATTACCATATTAGAGAAATCCTAGTTGGACGACCTCTCGAAAGCTCTCAGCATGATTATCTTAAGGGCAAATCTACGGAGACTGCCCTCCATGAGGTAGTGCGTACTGTAGAAAAAACAATCCATTATAAAGAATTTACTCTTGCCACCTTCTTAGACATAGAAGGTGCTTTCAACAACGTCCTTACAGAATCCATAGAAGAATCGCTCGTTAAGTTCGGTGTAGAATACTCCATTATTCGAGAATGGATTATTTCCATGCTCAGTGGTAGGAAGATTCGAGCCACTCTTGGCAATACAATCGCAACAAAACACGTGAGTAGGGGAACACCCCAGGGTGGTGTCCTTTCGCATCTTCTATAGCTTCTGGTCATGGATACAATTCTCGTTAATTTAGAGAGATGTGGAGTGAAGGCGGTAGCCTATGCGGATGATTTGGTGCTATTGGTGTCAGGAAAGTACACCTCTGTGATTAGTGAAATCACGGAGTCAGCTTTGAAGAAAGTTAGCAGCTGGGCCACGAGTTGTGGGCTAGGAGTTAACCAAAGTAAAACTGAACTGATGCTCTTTACCACCAAAACTAAAGTACCGCCCTTCACGCTACCTCGACTCAACGGTCAAATCCTATCATTGTCTTCCAGTGCAAAATATTTGGGAGTTATACTCGACCCTAAATTAAACTGGAAACGAAATATTGAAGTGCGGGTTAAGAAGGCCTGTGTTACCTTCTACGCCTGCAGCAAAACTTTCGGCAAAAAGTGGGGACTTCAGTCGAAGATGATTTTATGGACGTACATAGCCGTAGTACGTCCAATCTTAACTTATGGTTCGATTGTGTGGTGGCCTGCTCTTAGCAAAGCCTATAATATCGATAAGCTAAAGAAGGTTCAGAGAACAGCTTGCGTGGGCACCACAGGGGCCATGCGTACTTGCCCAACGGACGCCTTAAACGTTATTTTGGATCTTCTACCAATCGACCTTTTTATTAAATACATAGTTTCCTGCAGCGCTATTAGGCTGAAGGAATCAAACAGCTGGTTGTCAAAACTTTATGGTCACAGCAACACAACGAAATTGATTCGATCAGATATTATCTCGGTAGACATTGACTTCTGCACTCCTGCTTTGAGCCTTAGTCAGAGAGAAAAAACTAATCGAGAGAGCCAAACTTCCTCGTCTCCGTCTCTTCGAAACCTCTTACTCTCATTTTTTATAGCGTGTTGAATTCGTATCGGTGTATACATGTTTTCACCTCGGAGAAGAGTACAAAAAAAAACATCATTTCCGGGAAATGCGACATTTCTCATTTTTGTTTATTGATAGCCAAGAAGGCTATGTTTTTTAAAGTCTCATTATAATATTTGAAATTCTCATGAATTTTTTTTTTTAATTTTGCTAACATCTTGTCGTTTTTATATCTACAAAAATACTCCTATAATTCAAATTAATTCTAACAAAACATTTTTGTTGGTCAATAAATAACGGAAGAAGTTATACCGGTAGTTCGTGGTGAATTTGTTTTTCTCTTCTTCTTCTCTAAGTTAAAGATAGATGGCAGGAACAACCAAAACAAGAAAGGATGTGTGCAGAAAGTGTGTAACAAAGTTAAGGTTTTTTAGACTAGACTTTATTTGTATATATGAACAAGTACCTAAGTACATGTTTTTTATAAATATATTATGTTTATTTCAATAGTAATACCTTAACTAATAACTTAACACTGTATTATCTAAAATATACTGCATTGAATTATTTGACATTGAATTATAAAAGGCGGAATTAATAAAGTTTTACAGTTTACCGAGAATATTTTCAAAAAATATCCATATCTTCTGCAATTGCGGTATCAATCGATATTTTCTGGAACTTAGTGTTAACGTAACATTTATCTGTCATGAATTATTTTTTCAGCTTTTTTATACACCAAAAAAATCAATTATGAAATTTGGCTGTGATAATAATTACTTGAACACAGCATTTTCTATGTTTATAGTCATTCAGGTTTAGCCCTTAACTTTGATTTGCATTTATTTATGAATAGCCTAAAAAGTTTAGCAAACATCTATGAATAAGCCACAATGCACTTTCAGAAAAACTGTAGTTAGAACTTTCCCTGACAGATTTTTCCTTGTCGCTATATAACTGAAAGATAAGATATAAATAGTTAGAACTGGAAAACTTATAAAAATGATGCATAAGACTTAAATTTTGGTTGAAGAACAAATTTGTATATTCTTTTCACAAAACCACTGAACTAGCGAGAATACAAATATTTTTCCTTTTGTACAAAAGTACTTTTCGGCTTATGTAGTTAAGCCTTTAAAAGCAACACACTACCTTAGGGGAAAGCAGTAAGAATAGCTTATCACCTATTCACAAATCTTATGCAAGAAAATTGGCAACAGAAGTAGCGTTTTGGAAATGTCGTGAGTAATGTAAAGAAAATAAACAACGAGTACACACAAATAAAATAGGAATGGAAAAAAGAGATGAGTATATAAAAATGTTTTCAATGTTCCATGTTTACATTCTGTAACTCTCGTTTTCAATGTTCCTGCAACTCTCGCACCGACAAAATTAAGTCGATAAACTCTGAAAATTGAAACAAATCTGAGTTTTTTTTGCATCTTTCAACGGTCTGAGCGAAAATTAAACGCATAAACACAGCTAATAATACAAATAATAGTTGTAGTGCTTTCAGAGTTTTATGTTTCTAGGTCCTAATTTTCATTGGACTGTTGCACCACCTAATTTATTTTACTTACTTAATGATTAAAACTGGCTTCAAATAACTAACTAATACTTATCTAAATGCGTAATTTAGAATTGTTTCTAAATCTTCATTGTTCTGGCACCTAACAAGAGTAATTAAATTCACTTCATATTCGAATGATATTACTCTTAAACGAACATAATGAGAGTACCAAAAAGTTGTTCATCAAAGTGTGGTCGCCATTTTTCAAAGGAGGTGAGCAGAGAGAAAAGTTTTTTCTCTCTCGTGGTGAGTATGTACCAAAAATACTCCATTTACCAAGATAGGAATCTTTCGTACGTTTTACTCTCCAAAACCCGTTTGTTTACATTGTTGTATTTGTAATTTTGACAACTAGTCCATGAATAGATGTGAGCACAAAAAAAAACTATGCCGTGGGCTAGCGGCACTTTGCACATCAGTAAGTTTTTTTCAGGTTTTTCTTTTTACTTTTTTTTCAATGAAAAAGTCAGTTTTAAGCTTTAATTTTGCAGTAATTTTGTTGATAGCGAACCAATGTACATTTTTGCCTGAAAAAAGCATGTTCAACATCAGTTTATTATAATTAATTCAATAATTTAGAGTAATCACTACGAAATTCTTTAAATTTCATAATTAACCTTGAATTATTGTATCAAAGATGCGTTCGAAGAACCATCAAGTTAAGAGTGCGAGCGAAATTTTTTTATTGAATTCTAATAAATTTTCGTTAATGAACGGCCCAAATATTTTGTTTGCAAGTAATTAAAATCTGTATAAATTTAACCAATCCAAATATATTTATAATATGTTTTTAATGATTTAAGCTTGCAAATATTTTTCAATTCCATTTTGATTAATAAATATTAAATTTAAAAAAAAAGTTATAATCTAAAAATACCATAGTAGTAGTAGTATTAGAAATAGTGGCCACGAGCGGTCTAGCTCGGTGACACAATTAGTGCTGAGTTGCACCGTTTTGATACCATAAAATACTGGCTTGACCTATAAAGATAAAAGAGGGATTATAGAGAAGAAATACGCCTCAAATCCACTTTGTTGCGTTTAGAAAGGAGATCAAATATTTGATCTCCAGTTCTGAGAGCTCATTGAGGTCGTTGAAGTAGGACTTTCCCAATGTGTTGGCTCTCGTTTTGGCTAAGGCAGGACACTTGCATAAGAAGAGAAGAACAGTTTCTTTTTCTCGCTGGTCCTCACAACTACGACAGAAAGTGTTGTGGGGGATGCCCAGCTTAGATGCGTATTCTCCAACAGGCCAGTGTCCGGTGCATGTAGCAACGACCCTGGCTATGTCTTGCCTGGGTCTGCAAATAAGATTATTGGTACGGGATTTGTTGTAGGTGGGCCATATCCTTCTAGATATGATACAGTTGGTTAGGCTGTTCCACCTGAGGTTTGATTGAGCGAGGAAAATTGAGAAGATCTTGCCCTTCATAGCACCAAGAGGAATGTTGACTCTTTCCGCGAGTGAGCTATGAAGGGCTGATCCTTGCCTAGCCAGCTCGTCAGCTCGTTCATTGCCCTCCAAGCCTCTATGATCCGGAATCCAGATAAGAGTGACCCTGAGTCCAATGTTCATGCCCGCTAACTCACTTCGGCATTGTTGGACCAGTTTGGAGGATGAAGTGGACGAGCCAATCGCTTGAATAGCCGCCTGACTGTCCGAAAAAATAGCTGTTGTTCGGTGATGAATAAAAGAAAACAAATTTAATTTTTCTTTTGCACGAATTTATTTAAATCAAAAAAAAGAATGGACTGTGTTGTGTTGCTCGGCTCGCTGCTCAGAAAAGAATGAAATCAGGAAAAAGGTTTTCCATCAGCACAGCACATCTGTTGGCAGCTGCCCTGCTGCCTGCTCTCGGTCGCAAGTACCGCTCATCGACATTGTATGAAAAAGGGTGTGTCCTAAATCACCCCATGTCGGATATTCGATGCGACCGTTCTCGGTCCGCAAGTACCTCTCATCGACACACTATGAAAAGGGGTGCGGCCTGCACACCTGCATGTTGATGGTCTGATTTTGGTTCGATCGTCAACGTCGTCGATGATGAAGATGCGCAGCGTTAATGTGGTTGTTGTTGTGCTCGTTCCCAACAATCTACCAGACGAAGAATACTTTCTTGTCGACGCCGTTGCTCTGCTCATGGTTATTGTTGTTGGAAATTTGTGGACCGAGAAATAGGTCTCGTAAATGCTCGCGCATTGTTGTTGTGCTCGCGCGCAAATGCAGCTGGTGGTTGGAATGTTGTTCGTTCGATGCTACGGTGCCGTCGGTGTTGTGCCTTGTTGCTCTAATCTCTAACATTCCTCCCCCCAATTGAAGGCTCGTCTTCAATTCCTTGTTCAGGCTCTTCGAGTGGTAGCACGCACAACTTATGAATCGCTCGCACTAGCGTCGTATGCTCTAGTCGCACTTCGGCACTTCGCACTAGTCCGTCCTTGCCCCGGTGGACGGCCATAACTCGCCCCAATGGCCAGACTGTTGGTGGCATATTTTCCTGCTTGACCAGGACCAGGTCACCCGGCCGGATGTTTTTACGCTCCCCTTTCCATTTGACACGCTGCTGTAAGGTGTGGATATACTCGTTGCTCCATCTCTTCCAAAAGTGCTGCTGCATTTGGTTAATCACACCCCACAGTTTGAGTCGCCCTTGAGGAACATCGCTCACGTCTGCGCTGAGGGGTAGCACAACTTGCTCACCAATTAGGAAGTGCCCTGGTGTAAGCGCCTTGAAGTCGCCAACGTCATCTGAGAGAGCGCATAGAGGCCTGGAGTTGAGGCAAGCTTCGATCAGTACCAGCGTCGTAGCAAGCGTCTAAAACGTAAACATCTGCTTACCCATGATCCTCCTCAGGTGGTATTTTGTAGATTTCACGCCAACCTCCCAAATTCCTCCCATGTGTGGTGCGGCGGGGACAATGAATTTCCATTCTGTGCCCAAGGCGTTGACCTGCTCGATAGGCAATCTGTTCTTCCACTGCTCACTGCTTCTCTTCAACTCGGCGTCCGCTCCAACGAAAGTTGTTGCATTATCGCTCCATAGAACTGCGCACGCACCGCGGCGTCCAGTGAAGCGTTGAAAAGCTGCCAGAAATGCGCTGCTCGTCTGATTGCTCACTAGCTCTAGATGTATGGCTTTTGTAACCATGCATACGAAAACTGCGATGTAGCCCTTCTCAATGACTCTTGATCGCCCTGATCTAGCCTTGATTTGCACTGGCCCAGCATAGTCCACTCCACTATGCTTGAATGCTCTTGTTGGCTGGACACGATCCTTCGGAAGGCTGCCCATAAGCTGCTCTGATATCACCTTGCTTTGACGAAAACAGATTATGCACCGTGAAATGTATGTTCTTACCGCTCGTCTCAAAGATGGAATCCAGAACTTGTGCCTTATGTACTGCATGCACAGTTGTACCCCTCCATGCAATGTCCTAAAGTGCGCTTCTCTAAGTAGGAGCTCAGTTAGTCTGCTCTTGGAAGGTAGAATCATTGGATGAATCATCTGGTAAGGCATCGCTGAATTCTGTAGTCTTCCTCCAACTCTGAGTATGCCCTTGGCATCGAGAAACGGATTCATGGAGATGATATTGCTCGAACCATCTAACGGAGACTTCTCAGACAGCTGTTGAATCTCCTTGCCATACGCACGACGTTGCTCAACCATAACCCAATAGGTTAGGGCTTCTTCACGCTCCTCCAGTGTAATCGTCTTGCTCTGCTCTGCCTCAAATTGCACCAGCGCAGAGTTGATCGCTCCAGGCTCTGTTGCTTCGCACTGTGTCGACTTGCGCAGTCTCGCTTTGCGCTGTTCTTTGCACCTTCTTGGGAATCTCATCACAAAGGCTGTCAATCTGAGGATGCTCTGTAACGTTGACCTGCGCTCCAGAAGATCGGTACCACCCATGCTCAGCACCGGCACTCGCACCGTGATAAAACTGACAGTGGCTGGTGGTTTAAGCTCATCCGAAACGCCTTCTGGTTGATGCTCGCTCGATTGTTGCTTCGCAGTTGGCCATTCTTCTTCACGCAATGTAAGCCATGGCGGTCCTTGCCACCAAAGGTTAGATTCGGCCAGTTGCTCTGCCTTGATGCCCCTGGATCCTAAGTCGGCAGGGTTGTCACTGGATCTGACATGCCGCCAACGGTGGTCTCCGCTCAGCTCTTGAATGCTGGCTACTCTATTCGCCACGAAAGTCTTCAGCTCACATGGCATCTTGCTGATCCAACAGAGGGTAACTGTAGAGTCGGACCAGTATGTCTTCGCTAGACCTTTTATTGCGCACGAATTGATTACCTGCACCATTAACTTGCACAAAAGCTCAGCTGCACATAGCTCAAGTCTCGGCACAGAAATTACCTTAATTGGGGCCACTTTGGTCTTCGATGCAATGATCCTGCAAGTCGTTTCCCCTGTTAGGGAGGTAGCACGCATGTAGACGACTGCTGCATAGGCTCTGGTGGATGCATCTGCGAAACCGTGTAACTCCAGCTGGTGCTGCTCTGTGCTGCCAAGCCATCTCGGAATCCTGATCACTTCCAGATGCGACAGCTGCTCATAGTACTTCCGCCATACAGGCAGAATGGTTGCGGGAATTTGCTCGTCCCATCCAACTCCAGAGCGCCATAGGTCCTGTATGAGTATCTTGGCAACTATTATCACCGGCGCAAGGTAACCATTTGGGTCGTACAGCCTTGCGATGGCACCAATTACTGCTCTCTTTGTAGTGGCCAAGTTGCTCTCGGTTTCTCGTACTTTGAACAAAATCTCATCTCTTGCACAATCCCATACAAGGCCCAGCATAGATGCACTATGCTCCTCCGGAAATTGTAGCTCTCCTTCACTCGTCCAGGTCCTAGTAAGCTTCGATAGTACGCTCTGACTCGAGGCCAAGAACTTGCTCAACTTGAATCCTCCAGCTCGCAGTGAGGAATTTATTTGATAACACTTCTGGATCGCTCGCTCTTCAGTGTCTGCGCCGGTCAACATGTCGTCCATGTAAAAATTGCTCTTTATTGCTTCGCAAGCCAGTGGATATTGCTCTTCATGATCCATTGCGCACTGATGCATAGCTCGTACTGCGTTAAAACCGCTCGACGCCATGCCATACGTAACCACTGTCAGGTAATATTCGCGCAGTTGCTCATCTGGGTTCTCCCTCCAGAAGATTCGCTGGAGATCCCATTGCTCTGGGTTCACACCCACTTGGCGAAACATCTTCTCGACGTCTGCTGAGACCGCAACCTTGTAGCACCGGAAACGGATTATGATCGCCGAGAGATCGTCTTGGAGCTTAGCACCAGAGAACTGCACATCGTTCAATGACACTCCACTATCGCTCTTACATGATGCATCAAAAACCACGCGAAACTTCTTAGTGACGCAATGATGGGGAATGTGGTATGCTCGCTCGCTCGTATTTGGTCGGACAACTTCCTTTATGTGACCTAGATGCTCGTATTCGCGCATAAATTCGACATATTTCTGTCTAAGCTCTGGATCTGCACACAATCTCTTCTCGGTTTGTAGGAATCTCTTAATGGCCACCGCCCTGGTTGAACCCAGCGCTCGTGCTCTAGGATTTATCGGAATTGTCACCACATAGCGCCCCGATGGCGCTCGGTAGAATGTGCTCTTGAAGTTCTCTTCGACCCATTCGTCTTCTGCTGACAAGGTGAACTTCCAGCTCGGCTCTTCTAACTCCCAGAATCTCCTCAGCGACTGATTAAGGTCGAAAAGCAAGGACTCTGAGATTGCGCACATTGCTCTGGCCGCTCGCTCGTGCCTCGGTTCTGGCTGTCCAAAGACGATCCAGCCCAGATGTGAGTCTTGCGCCGTCAATCCAGACTTGAACCTCTTGACTCCATTTTTAATTATCTCTGCCCATACTTGCGCACCTAATAGCATCTCAATCTTGGCTGGCCGACTGAATTTCGGATCCGCCAACTTTAGCTCGCTCGTTTCTATCGCCTGCTCTTGCGATAAAGGACTTCCTGGCAGGCAGGAAGTGATTTTCCTGACGGTGAACATCTCGCACTCCAGGTAAAAGCTCGGATCATTTCCCGAAAGAATGCTCAAGCTCACGAGCCCGTTTGGTTGTATGGCAACGCTCGACCCAATGCCACACACATCAAAAACGCATCGGCGCGGCGTTTGATCAGGCCCAGTCTCTGTGCGCACTGCTCTGTTATTAAGTTTATTTGGCTTCCGCTGTCGAGAAGCGCCCTTGCTTCCACGGGTTGCCCTGCTCTATTCTGCACCCTAATGCATGCTGTTGCTAGCAATGCACACTGCACCTCATTGATTTGATCTCGCTCAGTTCGCCCAAGCATTACGTCCGCCGAAGGGGGAACGTTATCTATGGCCTGCTGCTCTGCAGGCATCGTTGCCGGTGGTTGCTATTGCTCTTGCGGCGTGGCGACTGACTGCTCGTCAGTTGAGCTCGCACTTGGCCCCGCCACTGCCGCAAGCGCATTGCCAGACGCTCGCTGGTTTGGACAAAGCACACTGTTGTGCTTCTTGTCGCACTTTCGACATGCTCCGCCTGGACAAGCTTGCGCAAAATGCCCTGGTCGCAAGCAATTTGCACATAGCTTCCAGCTCCGCACTTTATCATTTCTTCCTGCAATGGAAAGTGCAAGGAAATCCCCACAGCGATACAGGAAGTGTTGCTCTTTGCACAGTGGACACTTGGGTGTCGCTATTGCTCTGGCGGTGCTCGTTCCGGGTGCGCTCCTTTGCACTGGCCTCTGGTTGACGGATGCGCTCTGCTGCTCGCTGTCGAAGAAGGCTGAATCCAGTGCACTAGCTCTACGCTCTAGGAATTCAAAGAATTCTTTCAATGTTAAAATCTCTCGCACGTCGCTCCTACTCATCTGCCGTGCATGGTTCGTCTCATTATCCAGACGGCTTCGTAGCATGTTCACGATGATCGGATCCCAGGATGTTGTCTCAAGCCCGAGAGTTCGCAATGAACTTAGATGCACGTTCGCCTCGTTCACCAGATCCCGCAATCCTCGTGCTCTCGAGGACTCTCTTCCCAATTTCGGAATGGCATGAAGAGCGTTCAGGTGTGCGTCGACCAGATTCTGTCGATTGTCGTAAATCTCGTTCAACTTTGCCCAGGCTTCCTCATAATTGGCGTCAGTCAATTGCCATCTGCTAATAAGCTTAGCTGGAGCACCTTCCAAAGCCGACTTCAGCTCACGAAGTTTGGTAACGTTCGCCGTCGACGCACAATTGTGCACCTCGCTTATGAACTGGTCGCGAAACTCTCTCCATCTTGTGTAGTCGCCCTTGAACGTGGCGATCTTGACGCGCGGCTCCTGTCGCAATTGAATGACGCTTGGTGTCGCTCGCTCTCCTGCACTGGCTGATGCACCTTGCGCTTCCAGCACCTCGATGCGCTCGTTGATTGCTGCTATAGTACTGTGGTAAGCATCCTCTGCGGCGGCCAGATAATCATCCTGGATCGATAACGCCTCTGGTGACTTTGCGCTGTCCACCACCCGCATATGCTCTTCCATGACTGATGTATGCCGTCTTAAAAAAGAAACTCCGGCTACATGCGCGAATTGCAAAGGTAATCATCCAGCAAATTACCGTGGCTGTGAGGTCGCAAAGGAAATGTTAAAGAGGCGCGAAGAATTTAGTAAGAAAACTAAAAAAAATACCTCAAAGCAAAACAAAGAATTAAAATTAAAAACCAGGACTAATACTCAAGCGTCGAGTAAAACGGACGGGAAAAATAATGAAAACGTTTTACCCTCAGAAAACATAGAAACAAAAAAGACGAACACGTACGCTCAAGTCACGGCGCCCGAAAAACCTAAAACTATTAAACCTGACTCCGTTCAAAATGTATTTTCCCTTATACTTGAACGATTAGAAGAACAAGGGAGAATTAACACAATTATTCTTGAGAAATTGGACAAATTTGAGTCGGCGGCTCTTAAAACACCAAATTTACCGTAAACATGGATCAGTTGTCTCAACAACTCAAAATAATAACATGGAACGCGAACGGACTTACCGCAAAAATCGAAGAACTAGAAACGGTTCTACTTAACGAAAGAATAGATATTTGTTTGATCTCTGAAACTCATTTGAAAAAAGACTCAAATTTAAGTATTAAAGGTTATTCGGCTTACCACGCATGCCATCCATCCGAAAGAGCAAGGGGTGGTTCTTCCGTATTTATCAGAGAAAATATCAATCATTCGTTTGAGATAAATATCGAGCTCGATACAATGCAAGTTACTTCCGTTAGCATAAAAGTTAGACACGTATTTTTTAATATTGCGTCTATTTACTGTCCTCCTCGGTCCAAGATAGACAAAAACGATTTTAAAGATCTTTTCAACGCTTTAGGTCCAAAATTTATTATTGGCGGCGACTTCAATTCGAAACATTCATTTTGGGGATCACGTTGCATTTCGACGAAGGGTAGACAACTCTACAAAGCGGGTATTGAATGTAACGTTGAATTTTTCTCATCAGGAAAACCAACGTATTGGCCAACCGATACAGCGAAAACACCCGATCTTGTTGACTTTTTCATCGCAAGAGGAATGAACAGAAAATATATGACAGTAGATGATAACTTCGATTTTTCTACGGATCACTCGGCCGTTATCTTAACAATAAACAGTAACGTAATCGAAAAAGAAAAGCCCCTAATTTTAACAAATAATAACACAAATTGGGATAAATTCAAAAAAGATTGCGAAAATAGAATTATACTGAACGTCTCTTTGCAAACTCCGTTTGAGTTAGAAGATGAAACAGAAAAATTTATAAATATTGTTCAAGAAGCAGCTTGGAATAATACTCCGATCTGTAGTAAAAATTCAAGGCAATACGAAGAAAAAATTCCAGAAGATATAAAAGAATTGATACGCGAAAAACGAAAAGCTCGAAAAGTATGGCAGCAATCACGTGCTCCTCAGCATAAAAGTGTCGTCAACTTTTTATCAAACAAGATTAAAAATTTGTTACGAGATTTTAAAAACAGCGAGAATTCTGCCTATCTTGAAAGCCTAACAGCAGACAAAAAAACGAATTATTCTCTTTGGAAGACGATAAAAGGTATTAAAAAGCCTCAAATAATGTCGGCACCTATTCGAAAAAATAATTCTGAATGGGCAAAAACTGATAAGGAAAAGGCGGATTTATTTGCTAAGCACCTTGAGGAAACGTTCAAACCTTTCGATGGTCAAGAGCTTCTGACTAATGACGGAGAGCTCCAACCAGCGCCGGACAATTTTTCTATCAGGAATATTACTTTGACTGAACTTGTCCAGGAAATAAAACGGCAGAAAAATAATAAAGCTCCTGGCTACGACCTGATTAACGGTCGTGTCCTCAAAGAGTTGCCTAAAAAAGCAATGGTTAAGCTCTTACAGCTCACTAACGCTGCTTTAAGACTTGCTTACGTACCCACGCAATGGAAAGTCGCCGAAGTAATAATGATCCCCAAACCGGGTAAGCCACCGAATGAGAAAAAATCGTATAGACCAATTTCTCTCTTACCAATTATATCTAAAATATTTGAAAAATTGCTTCTTAAACGAATGCTACCAATTATTGAAGAAAAACGTTTAATTCCCGAACACCAATTCGGTTTCCGGAATAATCACTCGACAATTGATCAGGTTTACCGAATAACTAACGAAATTAAAAAAGCATTTGAAGAAAAAAAGATTTGCTCAACTGCATTTCTTGACGTTTCTCAAGCTTTTGACAAAGTTTGGCATGACGGGCTAAAATATAAATTAAAAGTCTTTCCAGAGCAAATATATAACATTCTTGAATCGTACCTAGAAAATAGATTCTTTCGAGTTAAGCAAGGAACGGAGTATTCGGAGTTTAAAGAAATAAACGCTGGGGTTCCCCAGGGTAGCGTCCTTGGACCGATTTTGTTTGTTCTTTATACCCGAGATATACCCCAAACAGAAGGCACAACTTTAGGCACTTTTGCCGATGATACAGCTGTACTCGCAATATCGGATTCAATAGAAACGGCAACCTCTAAGCTTCAAAAGGCATTAAATAGCATTTCAGATTGGACAAAGAAATGGCGAATTGCTCTTAATGAAACGAAATCGACGCACACAAATTTTACGTATAAAAAAGTATATAACTTACCTATTTATATAAATTCTGTGCAAATTCCATACGCTAATGAAGCGAAGTATCTAGGCATGACTCTAGACGCGAAACTTAAATGGAAAGTTCATGTAAAAAAGAAACGCGATGAACTCGAAAATAAACTCCGCGAATTGACATGGCTTATTGGAAGATATTCCAATCTAAGCGTTTATAACAAGCTTCTTATTTATAAGCAAGTACTGAAACCAGTTTGGACGTACGGTATACAACTTTGGGGTTGTACCAACGAAAGAAATATACAAATTTTGCAAACATACCAAAACAAAGTACTTAAAATAATAGTAAATGCTCCATGGTATGTAAGAAATAGCGACTTACATAGAGATTTAAATATAAAATATGTAGAAAACGAAATTAAAAAATTTGCTACAGAGCTAAGATCACGACTTAGAAATCATAGTAATAACTTAATCCAACAATCTGTTAGCGAGGCGTTCGTTTTTCGGCGTCTGCACCGAACAAGACCTTCTGATCTAGCGCAAACAAATTAATCTCTCCACTCGAATTTTGTGGAATCTTCAGGTCCTCTCGTTGGGGAGCTTCCTGACAAAACGCGAACAAAATGACGCTAAAACTACTTGTTAAGCTGGACTTATTTGTAGTAATAATATAGAAGATAAGGGAGGTGAGTTTTAGTCAGTAAAAATCTGACACTACTATAAGCATCGGGCTTATAGTGTCTCTGAAGATTTCTCACCTTCCTGCGGAAAAAAAAAAAAAAAAAAAAAAAATATGCTCTTCCAAAAGCCTGTCATACGCGGCACTCGCTGCCCCCCGCTTAGCTCGAAGCAATGCCAGCGGAGCAGACGCAAAATCGACAGACTCGACGAATGCTGCCACCCTCATCAACGACGAGCGATGAACATATCGGCGCGTGACGTCGCCCATTGTTCCTGATGGATATAAGGAACTGCTGCTCTCCAAAGTACTTGCCCGTAAGACCGCACGCGATCGCAACAACTCAGGTCGACCCTTCGGAAGTAGCAACGATCTGCGCGGAATCAGCGCACAACGCCAAGTTGTTGTTATTAATGCAAGTCACTGCACGGGGTATCCACTTGCTGCTCTCAGCACTAGCGCTCACTTGCTGGAATCGCTCTGATTCTGGGATTGAAATTGCTCTAAATGGTTGCTCACTGATAAAAACCATCCGGCTCGAATGGACCAGAATGTTCGGTGATGAATAAAAGAAAACAAATTTAATTTTTCTTTTGCACGAATTTATTTAAATCAAAAAAAAGAATGGACTGTGTTGTGTTGCTCGGCTCGCTGCTCAGAAAAGAATGAAATCAGGAAAAAGGTTTTCCATCAGCACAGCACATCTGTTGGCAGCTGCCCTGCTGCCTGCTCTCGGTCGCAAGTACCGCTCATCGACATTGTATGAAAAAGGGTGTGTCCTAAATCACCCCATGTCGGATATTCGATGCGACCGTTCTCGGTCCGCAAGTACCCCTCATCGACACACTATGAAAAGGGGTGCGGCCTGCACACCTGCATGTTGATGGTCTGATTTTGGTTCGATCGTCAACGTCGTCGATGATGAAGATGCGCAGCGTTAATGTGGTTGTTGTTGTGCTCGTTCCCAACAATCTACCAGACGAAGAATACTTTCTTGTCGGCGCCGTTGCTCTGCTCATGGTTATTGTTGTTGGAAATTTGTGGACCGAGAAATAGGTCTCGTAAATGCTCGCGCATGGTTGTTGTGCTCGCGCGCAAATGCAGCTGGTGGTTGGAATGTTGTTCGTTCGATGCTACGGTGCCGTCGGTGTTGTGCCTTGTTGCTCTAATCTCTAACAGCTGTATTGCGGTTTTGATTTGGATCTAGTTTTAGTAACTTGCATGCTTCCTTGATCGCGAGTAGTTCAGCTTGAAAAACACTAGCAAAGTCAGGAAGACGCAAAGACCTGGAGACATTTAAAGACTCGGAGAAAATTCCTGCACCGACCCCACACTCTATCTTCGAGCCGTCAGTGAAAATAGTTGTGTCGAAGCCTCTCGTCACTAAGTCATCATCCCATTCATTTCGAGATGGGATGATGACTTTAAAATCCTCATTGAGGTCCACAGTAGGGGTGCAGTAGTCGGTTTCTGTCGAAAAGATGTCCGCTGGGATGAGATTAGTAATATTACTATAACCATAGGGCCTAGTATACCAACTATTCGATGCCCTAAGTCTCAACGCGCTGCAAGATACTAAGTATTTGATATGCAGGTCTATTGGTAAGAGGTAGAGAAAAACGTTTAGGGCGTCCGATGGACATGAGCGCAAAGCCCCCGTGGAGCTAACACTAGCTGTTCTCTGAACCTTTTTTAGTTTACATGGTTTAGTAGTCTCCAGTTATGGTGTGATAAATATATATAAAAACGAAAAATAAAAACGAAAAATAAAAATAAAAATAAAAATAAAAACGAACAATTGAATTTTAATTTTATATTTATAATTTGGTTTATATTTTATTTTGAAAGAAACAATAAATTTCACAACTTTAAATTTTATTTTATAACGCGACGCGTTTCGGATATCACTCATCCATCTTCGGGCGTTTATTATATAAAACAAAATTTAAAGTTGTGAAATTTATTGTTTCTTTCAAAATAAAATATAAACCAAATTATAAATATAAAATTAAAATTCAATTGTTCGTTTTTATTTTTATTTTTATTTTTCGTTTTTATATATATTTATCTTTTTTAGTTTCGTTATATTGTAGGCTTTGCTAAGCGCGGGCCACCAAACAATCGAACCATAGGACAAGATTGGACGTACCACGGCTGTATACGTCCACAAGATTATCTTCGATTGCAAACCCCACTTTTTGCCAAAGGTTTTACTGCAGGCGTAGAAAGCTATGCTGGCTTTCTTGACCCTTTCTTCGATATTAAGTTTCCAGTTTAACTTTGGGTCAAGTATTACTCCCAAATATCTAGCGCTGGAAGACAAGGAAAGAGTTTCACCGTTGAGGCGGGGGAGGGTGAAGGGTGGTACTTTTGTTTTCGTAGTAAAGAGCATCAGTTCAGTTTTGCTTTTATTGACACCCAGGCCACAGCTTGTAGCCCAGTTGCTTACTTTAAGCAATGCCTTCTCCGTAATCTCACTAATCACGGAAGTGAACTTTCCTGATACCAGTATCACCAAATCATCTGCATAAGCAACGGCCTTCACCCCACAACTTTCCAGTTTAATAAGAATTTTGTTCATGACCAGAAGCCAAAGAAGGGGGGACAGAACACCCCCTGAGGTGTACCCCTGTTTACGCACCTGGTCAAGTAAGTGTTACCTAAGGTAGCTTGAATTCTTCTATCACTGAGCATGGATACAATCCAATTTCTGATGAAGTCCTCTACACCCTGATCAACTAGTGATTCTTGAATAGATTCTGTTAAGACGTTGTTAAAAGCTCCTTCTATGTCTAAGAAGGTAGCGAGAGTAAATTCTTTGTACTGTATGGTTTTTTCAACTGTACGCACTACCTCATGTAGGGATGTCTCCGTAGACTTGCCCTTAAGATAAGCGTGTTGAGAACTCTCAAGAGGATATACATCTAAAATGCCTCTGATATGATAATGAAGAATGCGCTTCATTGTCTTAAGCACGAAGGAAGTAAGGCTTATTGGTCTAAAATCCTTCGCGGATTCATGTCCTCGTCTGCCGACCTTCGGGATAAAAACTACTCTAACATGTATCCAAGACTCGGGAACATGATTTAGACAGAGACATCCTTTAAAGATCATCTCCAGCCAAGGAATCGCCAGAAATTGCGTTTTCTGAAGCATGATCGGCATTATGCCGTCCAGGCCTGGAGACTTGTGCGGGGAAAATGTGTTGATTGCCCAAGCAATATTTTCCTTATTTATCAAGGTATCGATGTGTTCCATATCCGTCGTCGACACGGCATTTGAATTAAGAGTTTGAGGGTTGTTATTCTCACAACCTGGAAAATGCGCCGCCAACAGCAGTTCTAGGGATTCTGCAGGAGAGGCTGTCCAGGAGTCGCCAGACTTTTTAAGAAAGGAAGGACAACAATGATCTTTCGATAGAATCTTACTAAGACTGGCGGATTCTTTTATGTTTTCTATTTTGTGGCAGTAATCCCTCCTGTTTAGAATTGGCGATGGCTCGCTTATAAACTCTTAGACAGTCTTTGTACGGTTGGTAGAATTTGTGTTTGTGGCAAATATTAAAGATCACTCTAGTCTTTTTCCTGAGACTAGACAATTCTTCATTCCACCACATAGGTAGTGATTTGCGGCTGTATTTAATAGGGCACAAGACTTTGTAAGCCGTGTCAAAGGCTTCCTCGAAAGTCTTCACTTTAGACTCGAGATCGCTTACCGACTCTGGACACCGATTTGGTGTGTTACGCAGTTTCGTGTTAATTATTTGACTGAATTTCTTCCAATCAGTTTTTTTTGGGATTTCTGTGAGGGGGAGGAATTTCAGACTCAAAATTTATATTGAAGAGTACCCACCTGTGATCAGAAAAAGAATTCACAAGTGAGACTCTCCAATTTTCCACCATAGAATGAAGATTGTTATTTGATGGAGTAACATCAAGTACATCCTCCCAACCTTCGAATTTATCCGAGCTCGGAAAAATGAAAGTTGGGGTGTTACCTCTATTGCATACATTTAAATTATTGCTAATAATGAAATGAAAAAGTGACTCACCTCGTTCATTAATTACCGTGCTGCCCCAGAGAGAATGCCGTGCGTTGGCGTCGCACCCAATCAGGAGGCCTATCTTTTGGTGTTCGGAAGCGGTTACCAGGGTCTCCAACTCTTCCGGAGGTGACTGCCGGTCGTGGCCACAGTAAGCCGATGCCAGAAGTAAGCCAGCATTTCTTCCTTCAGTTCTGACAACCGTCAGATCGGGGGTGCTAAGGTTGGGACACAAAAAAGCTTTTAAGTGTTTCTTAGCTAGAATGTGTAGGAAACCTCGGATTGCAATAATAAATAAAAAAGAATAATAACACTTAATAATAATATTAAACTATAATCCATTAATACTACATAATTATATCTATAATAATAATATCAATTATAATAATACCTGTTATAATAATAAATAATGATAATCCTAATACTTAATATAATACTAATACTTTATAAGATAACATAAGTATAATATCTTAACCTAATAAAACTCTTAATAGTAAAACATAATGATAATACAATAATAATAATACTTATTAATAATACATAAAATACCTATAATAATACCTACACATAATATTAATACTTAATAATAAAACTTAATAATAATAAATAATAATACTTATAATAATATCTTAACTATAATATTACCTACTTCTAATAATATCTAATGAATACCTAAGCAATAATCCTATAACTATTATTATAATAATACCTACTTACATAATATAAAAATAATAATAAGAATAATAATAATAGTAATAATAATAATAATAATAATAATAATAATAATAATAATAATAATAATAATAATAATAATAATAATAATAATAATAATAATAATAATAATAATAATAATAATAATAATAATAATAATAATAATAATAATAATAATAATAATAATAATAATAATAATAATAATAATAATAATAATAATAATAATAATAATAATAATAATAATAATAATAATAATAATAATAATAATAATAATAATAATAATAATAATAATAATAATAATAATAATAATAATAATAATAATAATAATAATAATAATAATAATAATAATAATAATAATAATAATAATAATAATAATAATAATAATAATAATAATAATAATAATAATAATAATAATAATAATAATAATAATAATAATAATAATAATAATAATAATAATAATAATAATAATAATAATAATAATAATAATAATAATAATAATAATAATAATAATAATAATAATAATAATAATAATAATAATAATAATAATAATAATAATAATAATAATAATAATAATAATAATAATAATAATAATAATAATAATAATAATAATAATAATAATAATAATAATAATAATAATAATAATAATAATAATAATAATAATAATAATAATAATAATAATAATAATAATAATAATAATAATAATAATAATAATAATAATAATAATAATAATAATAATAATAATAATAATAATAATAATAATAATAATAATAATAATAATAATAATAATAATAATAATAATAATAATAATAATAATAATAATAATAATAATAATAATAATAATAATAATAATAATAATAATAATAATAATAATAATAATAATAATAATAATAATAATAATAATAATAATAATAATAATAATAATAATAATAATAATAATAATAATAATAATAATAATAATAATAATAATAATAATAATAATAATAATAATAATAATAATAATAATAATAATAATAATAATAATAATAATAATAATAATAATAATAATAATAATAATAATAATAATAATAATAATAATAATAATAATAATAATAATAATAATAATAATAATAATAATAATAATAATAATAATAATAATAATAATAATAATAATAATAATAATAATAATAATAATAATAATAATAATAATAATAATAATAATAATAATAATAATAATAATAATAATAATAATAATAATAATAATAATAATAATAATAATAATAATAATAATAATAATAATAATAATAATAATAATAATAATAATAATAATAATAAACCCCTACGGGTAAGGGGCCAGAATATTCCCGAGGTAAGGCATGCCTGTCGTAAGAGGCGACTAAAATCCTCTCTGGGTCAATGAAAAATATGAAGGTGACGTGCTTTAGACCCATTTCGTCAAGACGGCCTAGTATGTTGGCAACGAATTTAAAATACATATCTGAAGGAAAACTGCAAACCAAACCCAAAATAATGGAGAGACAATTAAGAAATAGAACGATTCAAATGCCGCCATCTGGGGGCGCCCGGGCTGACTTTGGAGCTACCGCTGGAGTTAGCAGCTTGCGAGCCGGTAGTGGTGTTGCAGATTTGCAGGATATGCGCACCGGGATAACCCGAACAACTGAACAACTGCGACCTAGAAGCAGAGAAATACCATCCAACCTTTCTGCACCAGCTTCGACTGTTTCGAGGATACTTACATCCGAGACCACACGAGCTGGAAGACAAAGACAACGCATAGTATGGTCATCAGACATGAACAAAGACATTATGCGCTGTCACTATAGAGCTACAAAGTGCGGAAGTGACCCTGTAGGGTACAGAGTAAGGCAATATGAATTTTTCGTTGCTTTATATCCACAATTCAGTGAAAGATTAACTGAGCAAAATGTTGCGGACAGATGTCGAGCAATTACAAGAAGACTCCTTCTGCCAAATATTGAAATCATAGAGATTGAGCAAGAAATTTTAGAAGAATTAAGGCCACGTCATAGACTTAGTCTCCTGGGAAGAACTTCTGAAGTAGAACATGGTGTACCTGATATGCTGCTTCAAGCTAGAGAAGCTTCAAATATAAATGATTTAGAACCTATGTTTTTAGAACCACCAAATCAAGCTGAAGATGTTTTGAATAGCTATAGAGCCTCCTTAGGACCTGGAGATGTATTGTTTCAAATGGTTTTTGATAATTTCCAGGCAGCTTGTATTGAGTTTGAAGGCATGGACCCAGTTTTAAGACCTAGTATACCAAGAGTCCATATAAATAAGAAAACAATAAATGTAATAAGTCATATTAATAATATACTTGAAGCACAAATTCAAAGCTTGCATGAGATAACTTATGTCCAAAGTGTAATATATTGTGCAGCTGTAGCAGTTGCAAGAACTTTGGGGCTAAAGGTTAATCAAGTCCAAGAGGCATCTCAACGGAGAGAGCGCAGGAAACCCGCCTGGCAGGCAAGATTGGAAGAAAAAATTTCAGATCTCAGAGCAAATATTGGTCGCCTTGTAATGTATAAGCAAGGTATAAGATCTCGAAAACTACTACGAAAAATAAAACAAATTGTACGACCCAGAAGACCTGAAGACCTCAATCATATCGACGTGGATATGTTTATTGATAGGTTGACCCAGAAACTTCAGGTATTAAGCGCTCGGTTGAAGAGATATCTTACTAGTCAACAAAGAAAAGAGGAGAATAAGGCATTTAGAAATAATCAAAAGAAGTTTTACGCAAATCTAAACGGAAATAATACAAATCAGTGCCCATTAATATATGATATAACTCCTTTTGAGAGGTTTTGGGAAAATGTGTGGGAGAAACCCCAAACACACAATGACCAAGCGGCTTGGTTAACCACTGCAAAGCAGCAACCACATATGGCGAGCAGTCCAATTACTGTTGAAGAGTTTCGAGATGCGCTCCGGAACTCCAAAAACTGGAAAGCCCCAGGCCCAGATGAACTTCAAAACTTCTGGATTAAGAGATTTACGAGTTCCCACCCTCATATTGTGCGGTGTTTTAACAAAATGCTCGATAAAAAACAAAGAATTCCAGAGTACTTTACAAAAGGAAGAACTTTTCTCATCCCGAAGAACACAGACTCAGAAAACCCAAGTGCTTTTAGGCCAATAACATGTCTAACAACACTATATAAGGTTTTTACATCCATTATTAGTAGTAGAGTCTGGCAGCATTGTGAGGCCCATAACATGATACCATGTGAGCAAAAAGGATGTGCCAAAAAGTCAAGAGGATGTAAAGATTTGATTACAGTTGACGCTATAATAGCCCAAAATTCTGTTCATCACAATCGCAACTTAAGTGTTGCCTATATAGACTACCAGAAGGCATATGATAGCGTACCACATTCTTATTTAATAGAGGCCTTACATATTAATGGAGTGGACGGAAAAGTAGTGGATTTTCTTGTGAGTGCTATGGGTCAATGGAAAACGACGATATATGTGGGAGGCAGTAAAACCAGAGAATTATGTGTGCGGAGAGGTTTATTCCAAGGAGATTCGTTTAGTCCACTATGGTTTTGCTTAAGTTTAGCACCTCTTAGTAAATTACTCAATGAATCACCGAATGGATACAGAATTGATCGAGAAATCAGTATCACCCATCTTCTTTATATTGATGACCTTAAATTGTTTGCAAGGTCCAGAAAACACCTTCAGAGCCTTCTTAATATCGTCAAAAAATTTAGTGAAGATATAAAGATGAGCTTTGGGTTTGATAAATGCAAGGCCTTAGAAATGGTGCGTGGAAAAATTCAAAGATCTGATGGTTTTTATTTTGAGGAAGGTACCATTGAACCTCTACAAGACAATGAGTGCTATAAATATCTCGGAGTCCATGAAATGCGAAGTATACAGCACACCGCAATGAAGCACCAGCTAAAAACATGCTTCATTGAAAGAATAAAGAAGTTGTGTAAAACAAAATTAAATAGTGGAAACTTGACAAAGGCAATTAATATGTACGCGATTCCTCTACTTTTGTATTCATTTGGATTGATTAAATGGAGTGAAACTGATCTGGAAGACCTTGAAAGGCAAATAAGGGTGGTCATGACATCTCATCGAATTCACCATCCAAAGTCGGCGATCGAAAGAACGACGATGCCAAGAAATGAGGGTGGTCAAGGCATCACAGATTTAGTAAGCCAACACAACACTCAGTTAGAAAAATTAAGGCGATACTTCATGGAGACCCAAAGCAACACCAGGTATCAAGCTATCATGGGAATGGACAAAAACTTTACTCCCTTAAAGCTCAGTGATACAGATTATCAGCCGCAGATTTTACCAACCACACATCGGATAGAGCAATGGAAAACAAAAGCAATTCATGGAAAGTACCCGTACCAGCTTAATTCATCAGAAGTCGATAAATGTAGTTCAACTATATGGCTCCAAAGAGGTGAACTGTTCCCTGAAACTGAAGGTTTTATAATAGCCATTCAAGATGGAGTCATTGCAACAAGACAGTACCGCCGGGCGATTCTTCACGAGGACATCGATAGCATGTGTAGAATGTGCCACCAAACTGTAGAATCGGTTGAACATATTTTGAATGGGTGCTCAATTATGGCAAATCATGAATATCTTAAACGGCACAATGATGTTGCAAAGATAATTCATCAAGAACTCGCCCTAACAACAAAATTTGTTAATTGCAAGAAACCATATTACCAGTATGAAGCTGATAAAGTACTATTAAACAGTGTCTCAAAACTTTATTGGGATCACCAAATGAGTACTGACCACACAATTATGGCGAACCGCCCAGATATTGTGTGGATAGACAAATCGAATGAGTGTGGTTTCATAATAGATATTGCGGTGCCATTAACAGTTAATATGAATCGAACTTTTGGTGAAAAGATAGCTAAGTATACGGATCTGGCCCATGAAATTAAGCAACGAGAAAGATTAAGAAGCATACGGATTATACCTATTGTCATATCTAGTACCGGAATAATTGGGAAAAATGTAATGGAAGAACTAAGGAAAATGCAATGCGACCATCTCTTGCATGAAATATCAAAGTCCATCATCCTAAACACTTGCAGAACTTTTCGCAAATTCTTGCATCAACCGTGATCCAGCCAACCAAAATCAAAGGGCTAGAACATGGTCTAAGCTCCAACAGAGCCTAATTCCTTGGCATAGCCCGGAATAGGTGATTTCCAACTCCATAGGAGTTGAGAAGTTTTCCCTAAAGTCGATAATAATAATAATAATAATAATAATAATAATAATAATAATAATAATAATAATAATAATAATAATAATAATAATAATAATAATAATAATAATAATAATAATAATAATAATAATAATAATAATAATAATAATAATAATAATAATAATAATAATAATAATAATAATAATAATAATAATAATAATAATAATAATAATAATAATAATAATAATAATAATAATAATAATAATAATAATAATAATAATAATAATAATAATAATAATAATAATAATAATAATAATAATAATAATAATAATTATAATTATAATTATAATTATAATAATAATAATAATACTAATAATATTAACAATAGCAATAATAATATTTGTGTACAGTGTTGTTAAAAATAAGGTAAGCCAAAACCAATGTACTTGATAGTCATTTTAATTTTTATTAAAATACTCAAATCTTAAATGTTCTAAGAATAACTATAGATTTTATCTTTTATGTTAGCTTGACCAAGTTCTTACATTTTTAAAGTATACTCGATCGCCATCTTTTTATATCTAGTTTTAATCCTACTAATGTGATGAGCTATTTTTTCAAATAAATTTTGATTTAAGTTTTCCTTTCTTCTATTTTTTTCTTTTGTTCGAGTGAACACGTGGTATAAGTCGGCAATATATTACAAAAGAAATAAATACCGTATTCATTGATTTTAACTAACCCAATTACTACTATGGCAATAAACAGTTTATTAATTTTCCTGGCGGTTGTTTACAAATTGAACGAAGCGTCTGATAAATATATAACGGAGTATAAATAAGAAACACCATGTTTATTAAAATCAATTAATCGTTAATTGCGTTTAAAAACCCGTTTATATAAATAAACATCTTGTTTATTAATTTTAATAAACCATTAATTAATTATCAAATTCCTAGCTAAAAAAGAGGCTGGGATGCGACCCACACTGATAACTTCCCATCCCGTCTATCGATTTGTCTTGCTTAAAAGTTTGTCTAAATGTATCAATTCTTACCAAATTTGCGTTCTATGTTTTGTAGATTTTATTTTTTTATGAAAAAACGGACTGTTGGATTTTTATAAAAAAATTACTGAATATAAAAAACAATATTTCCTGTGAAATAAAATAAGTTTGAAGCCAATATTTTTAATTTTTGAAAAGCTATTTGAGCCGAAAATCAATTTTTACCAACTTTTATTAATTTTTTTGTTTAGGTTTTTATTTTTTTGTAAAAAAACTGTAAATTCGATTTTTCTCACAATTTTTCCTAATGTTGAAAACAATATTTCTTATAAGTTAAAATTAGTTAGAAGCCATAATCTCAAATTTTTGAAAAGATATTTAAGTCGAAAATCAATTTTTACCAACTTTTGTTAAATTTTTTTTTCGGTTTTTAATTTTTTGTAAAAAAGCTGTCAATTCTATTTTTTTCAAAATTTTACTGAATGTTGAAAACAATATTTTTTGAAAGATAAAAGTAGTTTAATGCCAATATCTCAAAGTCTTGAAAAGATATTTGAGTCAAAACTCAATTTTTACCAACTTTTTTTTTTATTTTTTTTAGGTTATTATTTTTTGTAAGAAAACTGTCAATTCGATTTTTCTCAAAATTTTATCAGATGTCAAAAACATTATTCTTCGTTGCACAAAGTTGTTTTGGAGATGAAATCATATTTTAGTCGTAAAATTTTCGAAGTGACAAATTTTTTTTTTTCAGTTTTTTTGATTTATAAAAAAAACCGTTAATTGAATTTTTTTCCCAAAATATAATTGTTTTGTATCACGTTACAATATATAACATAAAATTTAATTCAAGTCTCTAGCGTCATTGGTTCATGAGATATTTAGGGTTAACCAAAATTTTCACCTTATTTTAAACTGCTATGGTAAAAAAACCACCCACGCAATTTTCTTGAGAGCCCTTTCTGCATCTTTCTGCCTTATTATCTGTATAACAAAATTTATTTGAAGTCGATATCTCTTCTGGTTCTTGAGCTATGGACGACGAAAAAAACGTCGCGAACGTACGGACGTACGTAGTTATTATATTATTATAATTGAAAGGAAATTTACTGTAACGCGCAAAACATACAAAATGGTTTCGCCATGGTACCGCCCTGAGCGACTCGGCGGCGGCGCGTGTCAGTAAACTACACATTTTTCTTTTCATTTTCATCTCATTTCTTGAACATTTTTTAACTTAGTACCACAGTATTTATATCCATAAAATGTCGCACGTTTGTACGCGTCCGTACGTTCGCGACATTTTTTCGTCGTCCATAGCTCAAGACACAAGAGATATCGACTTCAAATAAATTTTAAAAATACAGATAATAATGCAGAAAGATGCAGAAAGGGTTCTCAAGAAAATTGCGTGAGTGGTTTTTTTACCATAGCAGTTTAAAAAAAGTGAACATTTTGGTTACCCCTACATATTTCACGAACTTATAACGCTAGAGACTTGAAATAAATTTTGTTTTATATATTTTAACGTAAATACCAAACAAGTACCTATGTATATTTTTGGAAAAAAAATCCAATCAACAGTTTTTTTATAAATCAAAAAAACTGAAATAAAAATTTTGTCACCTCGAAAATTTTACGAATAAAAAATGATTTCATCTTATAGGAAATATTGTTTTCAACATTCTATAAAATTTTGATAAAAATCGAATTGACAGTTTTCTTACAAAAAATAAAAACCTAAACAAAAATTAACAGCTAAGCCAAGTCGAATGTAATATGTAGAAAAATAAAGTTCAATTGTAAACAATTTCAGGTAATGACATAGATGTTGAAGTTTTAAGAAATCTGGAGTGTCACCACCTTGCTCAGATTTTTAAACCTTTTAAATACCGAAAATTGATTATGTTTGAATCAAAGCTAAAAGAATGGCGGGAATCGATTGGAAAGCCCCTTTTTATGTATTCCAAGACAGACTTTGGTCCGCTTCGCAATATCTCTTCTATATCTGAGCCAACCTCACCGTACAAAGTTTCGACAAGGCCAAGTGTATCAAGTTGTCCAAGTACACCAAGAAGTTCACAAGAATCTCCCTCTCCAATTTCTTTAGGCCAAATATTGAACAGTAGCTCGCTAAGTAAATCACTGGTTGAGAATTACGAGCAATATTCAAAATTCACCGAAAAGCAAAGAACACATTTAATTAACATTATTGCCAATTATTTTGATCGCAACCAAGTCCAGCTAGATCTTCATTTAAGTTACGCCCTTGAAAAAGAAATAATTGAAAGGTTTCCTACAGAAAGATTGGTAAGCTGTTTGTTTTAACGATGGTAGCAACTTATTTTAATTTCTAATTGATATTATAAGGAATATTATCGAACGAGTAAAAGAGGTAAAATTTACAATAAGTTCTGCAATTTGAAATTCGCACATCAGACAATAGTGACAACTTCAAAGCCCTCAACAAGCAATATCGAAACAATCGATGAAGAATTGTCTCTAGGTTTGATTTTACAATTTTTTTCAATTTTTAACTGTAACGTTTTTAATATTTTAGATGTTTTTTGAAACAATGGGTTCCACGAAAGTAATGGTCTAAGTGAAAACAGAGAAAAAAGGTTCCACAGTTGAAAACATGTTAAATAGACAGACCTTACCTGCAAGATCACACTGTTTTACTCCTCAGTTTTTTTCATTAATTTCAAACACAATTTTCAAAAACTGATACAGAGTTCCTTTTATACATAAACTTTTCAATTTGAATATTAAAATTCAAAACTTCAAATGATTTAAAATAAAGTTTTAGTTTAATGAGGTGAACAATAATAATGCTCAACAAAAACAAATATTTTCTGAGTATTTAATGTACAGAGGAAACTGAATTGTGATAAGACCATTACTCTCGGCGTACTTCCTCGAATGTCTAAATTATTTTTCAATTTAACTGACTTTCTACACACTGTTCATTTATATTTTAATTCAGAAATAAACAATTAATTTTAGTTCCTGAAGATGACGTCAACCAAATTTTAAGATCATTGAAATACGATAATTTAGCGGGGGAAGCGTTAGATCGAAGCTGGAAAGCTTGCACAAATCGAAGGTTATTGGATGTGAGAAACTCAAGCTCTACTGCCGAAATTTTTTTGAAATGGTCACAATACAAATGCCCAACTGGCTATCGTATGGTAAGTAAGATATTTGTTGCATACCATATCCTTATAATAAAACTGTGACTTCATTAACTAGATTGACATGGATTTTTGTTTCTTACACCAAAATACTGGTTCAATTCTTGAAAATTGGGAACAATTAAAGCCCCAACTTCTGAAGTTCCTTTTAAATGACAACGTGAAGGAAAAAAAACATTTTAGAAGTATTGAAAAAATTGTCAAATGAAGCAATAATATGCACAATACCTGCCAGTGAGTAACTTATTTCGTTTTTATAATTTTAATATGTATTTGGGATTTGGGTCTTCTCATGTTAGCACAGAGCAAACAATTTGTTTATATTTTTAAAATATTTTATAACAACCAAGGGCGGATCCAGACTTTTCATCAGGGGGTTTTTCACAGCAAACCACTTTTTGGTGAATGTCGTTAAATTACTAACAAATCTTTAGATGAAATCTTCACTTATACAACTTAACTGTATAAGCTTTATGGCTCATATAACCCCCCCCCCCTGGATCGTCCATTGGTCAAAAGTTGATGAATTTGTGCTGTGTTTTTGGAATAAGGCTATTATTATTATAAGCTTTTATTGCCTTAAATACATTTAAATACATCTATAGAAACAATTTTTAAATTTTTTAATTAAAATTTTTAAAAATTATTTGATAGAATGATAAAAATTACAAATATAGAATTATTAATTAGATAATGGAAAAGTAAGATAATTGATATTTAAAAGTTTGGTTATCTATTTTTTAAATTTTTATTAGGTATTAGTTTTTGGCGTAAGCCTCCCCCAAAGCGGCCCATAGGTCTCGATTTTTCGCCTCACTGTACCAATTTTCGTTTATTTGGCAAAGATCGTCGCTCCATCTCTTGTTGGGTCGGCCTGTTCGTCTCTTGCTTTCCGGTCTCCATTTTGTTGATATATTCGTGTTTCTACACTTTGGTCCAGTTCTAAAATCTGTTTGAGGCTCCAGAATTCTTTCCAGCTGTTTGTGATGCGTCTGTTGATTTCTTTTTCTCTTGGTCTTTAAAAGATTTTAGTTGTACCAAGTATATGTAGTCCTCTATGTATTCTATTTTTTCATGGTCCAGAATTATATCTTCTCTGATGTGGTTTGTCATCACTTTTGTTTTTGACTTGTTGATTTGTATTCCATAGTTCTTGCACAAGCTAGTGAGTTCTGTTGTCATTTCTTGTATATGTTTAGCTTTTGTAGATATTAGTACTATATCGTCCGCAAATCTTAGGTTGTTTAGAAGTTGTCCACATATCCTTATACCATATTTTGTCTTTCAGTTCATCTTTTGAAAAATATCCTCTAAGACTGCACTAAATAGTGGTGGTGAAAGCGGGTCTCCTTGTCTGACACCTCTTATTATTTTAAATTTACGTCCTGTACTCTCTGTTTTTATTTGTGCTACATTATTTTTGTATATGTTTTTGATAGTCCTTATAACGTTTGGGTCCATATTTTGATTTTCTAGAGATGTAGTTAAATTAAATGTTTTACTATTTAATTTTTAAAAAAGTTTTATTAATTTTTACAGCTAACTAGATGTTAGCCGGAGTATCGGCTCTTAAGAACTAACTTATACAAACTGAAAAATATTCTTTGAGACTTAAAATCTAGAGTAAAAATACTAAGTCATCAATTTGAAATGTAAACACTAAATCGTGAGAATGTATCCATCAGATAGCATTGATCACAGTCGGATGTTTATACCTCATATCGGACTTGGGTATGATATTTGATATGCATATAACTCCTCCCTTCTTTTAAATTTTTCGTCCCGAAAAATAATCTAATTTAATGTAATAAACATCCTTTCATCAAATTTTTTTACTGGGAGAGTTTTTAATACAATGTTTTCTGTTTTTGGTATTTCATTAATTACATTAATTTCTTTTTGGTTTTTACCCTTTTTTGCAAAAATAATGATTACAATAATTATTATCAAAATGTACAAAACTATGTTATTAATGAGGGTATGGTTGCCAACAGTTTTTATTTCTTCTATTTGTTTAATGTTTTCAAGATGTATTTGATCGATATTTAGTTTTATATTTGATTCTATTAACTTTGCTTAAAATACTGAAGGTAAAGGTACATAATTTGTTAATTCTTTTGATATAAATTTTTGGTTTTCTAAATTAATTGAACAATTTGAAATCTGTACAATATAGCTACCGTTTAAAATTCTTGTTTTATTTTCACAATCACATAATTTTCCTTAATAATTATCGATAAAAATTAAATTTTCTGTTGCTTGTTCTATTCTTGTTTTAATGTTGAAAATATAAGTAAAATTTACATTCATAGAAAAGTAATTCGTCAGAGTTGGAAGTCCATTTCCGTAAGTAGAATCCAGCTGTTTCTAATGTTGATCTAATTTGTTGAATTTTCTCCTTAGCCTCTTCGATCGTGTTTCCACCAGATATCAAATCGTCGACGTACATCTCTTCACGGATCATGGTAGTTGCTAGTTGATTTTCGGAATTGTCCTCTGCTAACTTCTGCAACGTTCGGATCGCAAGATATGGAGCGGCTGCTGTTCCAAAGGTAACCGTGTTAAGTCTGTAAATTTTGATAAGGTCTTCAGAATTCTTTCTCCACAGAATCAGCTGATAATTTTTGTCCTGTTCAGCTATCAAGATCTGGCGATACATCTTTTCGATGTCAGCTGTGAAGGTGTATTTATACAACCTCCACCGAAGAATGATGTCGCAGATATTCTGTTGAAGTGCAGGACCTACCAACATAGCATCGTTCAAAGAGACTCCACTGGATGTTTTGAAGGATGCGTCAAATACCACCCTCAGTTTCGTGGTTGAACTGCTCTCTTTAATGACAGCATGATGTGGCAGGAAGTAATGCTGATTTTCTGGCAAACTTTTCTTGTCGACTTCGCTCATATGACCCAGTTGGATGTATTCTTCGATGCATGCCGAATATTGCTCTCGGAGTTGTCGATTTGCATCAAGACGTCGCTCTAAACTTTGGAATCGCCGTAAAGCACCTTGGTAAGAATCACCGAAAACCGGACGAACATTTCCTTTGAACGGCAATGCTACTTGATAGCGTCCATCAACTGTGCGTTCAGTGTTGGCGATGAAGTGATTTTCACATTCTATGTCTTCCGACTTTTGGAATGGCTTAAAAGGCGTCTCTTCTAATTCCCAAAATTTGCGCAGTTGGATTTCGACATCTACAGTTTGGATAAAACTTCTGACCTGATGACTTGACTCGCATACAATTGGGGCCTTTCCGAATAAGATCCATCCTAATGTTGTCTTCTGCATGACTGGCATTGACTTGTCTATTGGCGAAATCAGCTCCGGCAACAAAAGTTCTGCTAAGACATCACTGCCAAGCAAAATATCAATTTTGGACGACCTGTAGAATTCAGGATCGGCTAGAACATAATCGTTGAGATGAGTCCAATTCTCAACGTGAAGGGTCCGGGCCGGCAAATGCCCAGACAGTGACTTTAAGATGTAGGCTTGCGCTGTTGTTGCAAAAGTGGAATGCTGCGAAGCAAAAGTGATATCTACCACTCTTAAACATGTGCCACTGCTGACCAAACCCAACCCGGACACCCCCGTGTGAGTTGTTCGAGATTTGAGTTGTAGCAATTGGGCTGCACACTCCGTAATAAACGACGCTTCAGATCCAGTATCTAGCAATGCACGCAGCGTCAACCACTCTCCCAATGAAGACTTTACTTTCACAAGGGCAGTTGCCAGTAAAACTTGTGAATTTTTCGTGGGACTGTCGTACTGAGAGTGGTGAGAGGTTACATTGGTAGATGTAGACGGTTGTCTATTGGCGGCTTGGAATGAAGGAGCTTGTGCATTTAAAGTGGTATTTTGCATATTTTGGCTGGTACCCTGTTGCTGCTGACTGCTATTTGACGATTGTTGTTGAACTGGCTGAAAAGAATTATTTTGATTTTGCTGTAAGCGTGAAGGTTGTTGGCTTGGCTGAAAAGGAGTATTATTATTATGTAATAGCGTATGGTGTGGTTGCTGGCAATGGTAACACCTACGGCTACTTTGACAATTATCTGTTGCATGGTTATACCCTAAACAGTTTCTACATAAATTCAATTTATTTATAAGCTGAATACGCTCAGTAATACTCATTTTCAAAAATTTGTGACATTTTCTAACCGCATGTTTATTTTTCAGACATACTTTGCAGGACAGCTTAGATTTATCCGCGTGAGCATGAGCTACAAAGGAATGCTTATGTGGAGAGTTGCGTGACGTGTGGGATGTACCCTGACAGTGCTGCTGATCGACAGCTTCTAGAGTTCTGAACCTTGTCTCCAAGAAGGATGTAAATTCCTTGAAAGTCGGCAACTGCTTCGGTTTCTCTCTTTCGTTCAGCTTCTCCTCCCACATTTGCTGTGTCTTGGCAGGTAACTTTCGCACTAGAAGAAAGATTAGCACTGGATCTAAATATTCTACTTCTATTTTCAGATTTGCCAGACTGTGAATCACTTGAGTTGAAGTGTATAATAAATCTTTAATCGACTCCACGCGCTCTTGTGACTGTGATGGCAAATTGAACAGTGTACTCAACTGGATATTGACAAGGACGCGAGGGTGATCATAACGATCCTTCAAAATCGTCCATGCTTTCGCATAATTATGGCCGTGAATCTTCAAGGATGAAAGCAACTTCTCAGCATCGCCAGTTAAACTTGTCTTAAGGTAGTGCATCTTTTGAATATCCGAAAGAGATGCCTTACTTCCGACAAGTGTCACAAAAAGATCATGAAAATTTGGCCACGACTCATAATTTCCGTCGAAAGAAGGTATTTTAATAGCTGGCAGGTGAATTTCGTCGCTCTTACACACTTTTTCTTTTTCAGAGACTTCTTTGGACTGCTGACTGCTACTGCCACCAAGACTTGCCAGCGAATCCAGGAGCCTTGTTTGAAAGTCGCAGTATTCTTCTCGAAAATTTTCATACATGTTTTCAGCCTCCGGTTGCTTCTTCGCATCTTCATCTTCAGCACCTATAACCTCTTCATATATTGCAGAGACAGATTCCCATAACTCATCCAATAATTTGATTCGAGTTTGAACGTAATTCACACTAATAGCTTTTCCTTTTTTGCCAAAATTGTCTATGTCTTTTTTAAGTTGCTTGTATTTTGCGCTTAATTGTTTGCTTGCCATATTAATTTTATATAAATAGTAATATAAAAAAAGTAAGGAAATCACTTACTTGTTTTTGTAAAATGGCGTCAAATCCTGATGAAGTTTTGCAGGTTATCCCTCGTTGACACACTACAATAATTTGATCCGCACACACTTTATTAATCTTTGAGAAAAAATTTTAATATTATTTTGTAGCTCGAAGGACCAATGTTTTGGCTGAAGAGCCTTATACTTATTTTTATTTAGAAATTATAAATTACTTTAAATAAAAACTTGAGAAATAAGAAACACAACACGTTTATACTTTGTTAGACACTTTTTATTTCTCGTTCAGGTATAAAGATGACAGTTGAATATGACGTTTTCTATAACATCCCTTGAATGACATTTGTTTTTATGTGAGTTCTATATGGGCTCGTTCTATAACCACTGTTGAGCAGGGTGCGTTCAACAGCTGCCTTCTGTTATTTTTCCTTGTCCTAATTTTAATGATATTATCGGGGAGTTACTATATTCGTAGATGTTTATGTCCGCAAATGTAAACATTATACAGATAGCGATAGATCTGAAAAGAAATATAATTAATCGTTTTTAATATTTGTTTTATGTATTTTTCTTCCTGTCATAGTTGTAATTGTTATTCTATGATCATCTTTTACTATTTCTTTAATAAATTTTTGTTTTAATTTTCCTTTTCTTCCTGGTGCTTTTACATAAATAATATCTCCGGGTTTATATTTTTTTGGGTTTCCCCTATCTTTATTTTCATAGTTTAATCTTTGCTGCTGGATTCTTTCTATTAAATCCTTAGTTCTTATGTTTGTTGCTTCTCTGGCTTTGTTTAATTCTTCTAAAGAGTTTGATGGTTTTCTTCCAAAAAATATATTTGCTGGAGTTTCTCTTACTGTTGAATGTATCGTATTATTATATCTGTCTGTTGCTATTGCTGCTAATTCTTTAATTGGCGTTAAATTATATTCCTTTTGTATACACCGTATTATTTCTTGAATGGTTGAGTGGACTCGTTCCAAATAAATGTTAATGCCTAAATTTGATAAAAAGTCTGTTATGATTGGGCTG
>OV049926.1:100660573-100750471 GCA_920104205.1 Eupeodes latifasciatus | reverse complement strand
AATAATAATAATAATAATAATAATAATAATAATAATAATAATAATAATAATAATAATAATAATAATAATAATAATAATAATAATAATAATAATAATAATAATAATAATAATAATAATAATAATAATAATAATAATAATAATAATAATAATAATAATAATAATAATAATAATAATAATGATAATAATAATAATAATGATAATAATTATAATAATAATAATTAATCTAGCGATCCAGAGTGTTCCTACAAAAGCAGAGCATGCCAAAATACAGATCCTAACTGTCCATCACATCACCCGATCACCCGATGTACACACAAAAGTACATAAGTACATACCAGATGGTTAGTTACATCGCTAATCTGCATGAAAACCAAAAGTTAAATCTAACTGACCAACGTGTCATGCGATGTGTGTATAACATATGTACGTAGGTACGGTACTAAACAAAATTAAAGACAATTAGAAATAAAAGTAAATGGAAAAAAAAATAAAACACGAATAATTAAAAATTGCAAGTGCAAACTAAATAAAATTAGGCAATAGATCACTGTATAAAAAAATATAAAAAGAAAAGCCTGTAAGTGAAAAATAAGAAAAAAAACAAAGAAGTGGGAAACAAGTGATAATTAAACTACAATCAAAAAGAAAACAAATTAAAGAAGTGGAGAATATTATTCTGGTGATCCCTTACTAAAGAATAATTAGGAAAAAAAAATAAAAAAACAAAGTGAAACACTAAAACAAAAAAAAATAAATTAATAATATACAAAAAAAAAGAAACAATAAATATAGAAGTGAACTCCAACCCACCCCACTTCAGAGACGCAACGCCACCACCACTCCACCATATCCAAAACGGCCAAAACTTTTACCACCACACCGCCGCGTAGTTTTTTCTTTCTCAAACCAAGACATTAACATAACATCATCAACATTATCATCGTCATCATCATTATCTTTACCATCATCAGCAGCAGCATCATTAACATCATCGTTATCATCATCATCAATATAATCATTATCATCAACATTATTATTATCATCATTATTATTATCATCATTATCATCATCGTCATCATTATCATCCTCCTCAATCTTTATCCTCATCAGCAGCAGTATCATCACATCAGCAGCATCATCCGCCTAAAGTGTAAAAGTGTCCATTGTGTGCTTCCCCCCCAAATTCCTGTCGCGTTCCCAAACCCCTACAACATTACCCTATTTTTCTTAGTTCTCCTTATCCTAAATGCCAAGTGTTATGAAATATAGTGAATTGTGCATAGGTGTCATCTTTAAGAAATTTTGTGTATCTCTTTTCTTATGCCTAATTATTATTTTTTGTATGTTCATAAAAAATCCTTTAACGGTAATATTTTAAAAATAATATTAAAAATAACAAAAAAAGACGTATAGAGAAAAAGAAATAAAGAATAAAAGGAAAAGTTAATTAAAATAAAAACCATATACATCTACATATACTATATATTTTCCTATAGTCAACGACAACCGCCGTGGTGCACTACTGCTGGGACGTCCGAAAGTTGGTAAGTCATTTGTTTTGAATTTCATGTATGCAATTTTATTTTGATTAAAATTTCCTTTAATAACCGCCACAATTATATTAGAAAAAAAAGAAACCTGAAAAAAAAGGGTTAAATATTTAAAACTTTCACTTTTAATAATTAATTTAGTTGTAAGGTAAAACTAAATTAATTATTAAAATTTTTTATATACTTACCGTTATATTACCTGAAAAAGAAAAGTCAAATATTTTAAAATTCTACTTACCTTAAAACTAAAACTAAGTGAAATTAATTATTAAATTTTTTTATACTTACCGTTAAAATAATATTACCTGAAAAAGAAAAAGTTAAATATTTAAAAATCTTACTTACCTGTTGGTTGCAGTAGTCAAGGTGGTATCTTCTAGATACATGGGCGGGTAAATCCTCCGAGGGTCAATACCATCATCGACCCTCACCCCTCTATAGAGAACACTCCCCCTCATCTAGCTGGACATTTCGGGTCCCCATCTTTTTCACTTTTTTTTCGATTTTATTTGGCAGGCATGAAATCGTAACACTGTCCAGTACAGCGGTAGCAAGAACCCCTCCTCCGGCGAGCTAGCTCGTGCTTTTCGCAAGCATGCCAAGCTGCCGTTGTCTGGACACCCTCACCTTCCTGCTGCCAGGATCAGCCTCTAGTGCCTGTGGCTAGAGGTTGTAATGGTGGTAAGGTAAGGGAAGGTGAGGCATAACATCTAGTTTGTTACAAATGCAGGTTCTAGGCTTACCTTGGTCAATAATAGGGATTTTATATAAAAGGTCGTATTTGTGATCCAGAAGGCCTCGAACTCTAAGGCCGTTCACCCAAGGTTCTTGTATAAACGCTACGTCCAAGTCTTCCTGACTCAGGAAGACCTTTAGATTATCTGAGGCACATTTCGAATGCCTCAGATTAATCTGTATAGAACGCAGCGCGTTTTAAATTGCCTGAAGAAGGGCCTGCACCTTCAGGGCCCGGCGACTCGCCGGGGACTTCGGCAACAATTATGTCATCGTCTGTCATGACTTTGCCATCATTGTTGTCGCAGTCTGCTCCCTGACTCTGCAGGACCTTAATCTTGGCATTCCTAATGCCGAATTTGAGTTTGTATTCAGCCTTCTCAAGGGCCCCCAAGCTTTCCTCGCTAATCTTCAAAAGATAGGACGCGCTGTTCTTCTGCGGCTCTTCAGCCTTGATGACTGTCCAGTCGCGCATTGGAACCAACGGGTTTAGCCTCTGAAGACCACGGATCAGCTCCTGTCCACTTGGCTTGATGCTCATGACGGGTAACCAAATGCGAACCTTCGGCTGTCTGGGGATGTCCTTAGCTGGGATAAGCTTGAGTCTCAAGCCTTCCCAGTCATTGCTTATCTTAGCAATGCATGATCTAAGGAAATCCCTGGAAAAAACGTCATCGCATTTGATTACCCTGTGTCCCCTGAGCACCTCACCAGAGTCAAAACTAGGGTAGGGACCCTCGATTGCCGAGATTGTGTAAGAAAACACCATCTCTGAGAGCTTGGCCTCGATAGAACTCCACACAGCCAGCAGACCTCTGCTGTTTGTGGAGAGCTCATCCACAACCGATACTTGGAGGTGGTCTCTGACAACCTCACTTAAAGTACGCTGTTGCGCCGCTCTGGAAGATGATGTCTTCTCATCTATTTTTGAGTTTGGTTCATTAGGTTTTGGTTTTTTAGGTTTGTCGGTCTCTTCACGAGACCGGTTTCTTTTTTCGGCCTTCTTTTTTGTAGCCAAGAGACTGTTGTTTTCATCAACAATCTTTTGGTACATGATCTTGTCCTCGCGATCCTTCTCCAGCACAATTCCAGCCTTCTCATTTTCAGCAATCTTGCTAAGAATGAAAGAGGCCTTCTTGAACTGGTTCTTGATGCGAACACCAGATGACTTCTTATTTTTACCTTTAGCAGCATTGCTATGGCTGGCATTGCTGGTAGAGGAGTTCGTATTTACTTGATGAGGTCGAGGCACAGGAGTACTATGGCTGGTACTCGCTACACTTCCAGTTTTTGCAGGTTGCCCACAATGGTCTCCTGACTGGAGGCCAAAAGTTCATCCTCATAGTCGGCGGATGGTCCTACGTTCGTCATGTCTAAATCGTCCTGTGAGAAATTAATAGAAGTAATATTGGTCCCACGAGTAGTACGGAAAGGGAAAGGTCAGCCCCGGCAGAGCCGATATACCGGGGTAAGGCAAGATGTAAGACGGACCCCAGCCTTCCATTTCTTCGGCACGGATTATGAAAATCGCTCACACCACCACTGAAAATTAGGGACCCCGTATCTATGGTCAAATTGCATTGCTGAGGGTTTAAACTATTGAAGAGCTTAGAAACGCCTCAACAATTCAACCTGACCTTAGCTGATCCCCTTCTTGACATCGCACAAGAAAACTGTGGTGATCATTACCGCCCGGCACCCACTAAGAGGGTTTGATACGAGGATTTTTGCCAGGCTAAAACTACCATATCCATAACATTCTTGATTGATGGAAACATATCAAAAAAAAACATATCAAAAAAAAACAAAAAACTATGCATCAAAGGAACACCAATGTTTTAAAAAAATAATCAGAACGATTATAGCGAACCTGTTGAATAAATGCAGAGCAAATAAAATGAAAATTTTGACATATATCACAACACGAAAACGTCTTAAAATGGTTCTGAATTCATGCACAACTCATTCAATAGATCAAGTAATCGACATTAATGTTTATTGTTGACGTACAGAAGTTTTTTTTTAGTGAATTGCAACAGTTTAACGAAAAATATAATTTTCATTCATTCCTTAAAAATGTTTAGTTACCAAAGTTCAAGTTTACTTATAATTGTTTGAAGGGTATGTTTAGTAAAAATGCTGCTAATAATGAAAACAAATTAATGAGTTTTACGTATATGTTTTTGTTTTTCTTAATATAATAAATAATACGTAGATTACATTTTATAAATGCAGAATATAGAAGAAGATATACATAAACAATAGTTTTCAGATATAAAGCAGATGTTAGCGTAGAAAAATATTTTTGACAAAGCCAATAATATTTTAGGTATGTTCATTAAAGAAATTTCCGCTTCAGCTAACCTTCATCAACTTTTTAGAAAAAAATGTAGGATTAATAGCAGCCAATTATTTCATAGCATATTTAATTGTTCACATTGTAAAATGTCTAGAAATGTTCATATGCTACAAAATTCGCAATTTTATGCGTAAACATAGAAGATAACACTATTTAGTCAAGAAGTATGGATTTTGGCGCGTATACCGGTTTTTTTCTATTGGGTGTTCGGTTTCACATACGGGAATAAAAAAAGTTACTTAAATCTATTTATTGCACTCATTTAGTTGGTATTGTGTATAAACATATTGCCTATTTCTATTCCTTAAAGATGCTTTACACAAAGCAACCAATTTTTAAAACATGGTTCCCTCAAATTTGTATTCCAAAATCTAACTACAAACAAAATTCTAACTCTAACATAGTCCCTTAAAAAGAAATTTTCAGGAATATTTCTGCAACAAATAAAAATAAAATTTGGTCTTGCAATTATCGAACTGCTTAAATGATGAAAATACTAATCTAATTGAGGAATCTGAACTAGCTAAAGTTGGCAATGGAACTTCACAAGTATGCTTCTCGTAGCATTTTCTGTACAAAAAAATACGAAGGCACCAGCCTATTGTTTCCACCTGAACTTCTAACGTCGCCAAAAAATACTCTAAGCAAACTTCCCCTGAAAAAATTGTCTGTTTTGTTGTTTTACAAAATATTGAGTTACAATTTTTCCATTTCCGATTTTACTTAACCAGTTGCAGCGCATATTGCGTTCGCAAATAATTTAAGTAAACAAAATACAGCACTAATAAATAAATAAATATGTATTTGGTCAATTTTATTTTATTTAATATACATTAACAACATTTATTTGGATCGAAATTAAAAAGCTATACAAATCTTCCAATTTAAGACCATGTCAGCACTTCAGATTTTGTTGGTAAGGATTGTTTAGTTTTTGAACGAGGCCTTAAAAACATTCAAAATAAAGCATTTAGATGGGGCTTATTACTATAATGAAGCATTTTGATGTGCCGAAACACTAAATGTGAGAATGGGTTTTGGTTGTTTGCATCATTTTACGCACACTTTCTCACATTTAGTGTGTAGTTAGCTTGTAGGCAAAGCGAAATGTCAGTCTGAGATTCCGATCTTGGTAATGGAGTATTTTTGGTATGTAGACAAACTTGCATAAGTATTTGTTCCCCACATTTTTTTTATATGGAGTTAACACATATGCAAGTTGGTGGCCAAATCACAGCTTGTAGGCAAAAAGAGAGCAACCGTCGAAGTTGGTTCTCTCTATTAGTTCTTTTCTCTCTGCCTTAGTAAGGGTTTTATGCATGATACAACTAATAAGATAGCGCATTGCGCATGTAAGGTTTTGGCTGTCAAACTATCGTGACGTCACCAGCACTCAATTAATTGAAGAGAGCAAGTATATTTGGCGCAATTTCAATCTATTTTTTGTTGTGAATGTTAACGGAAGTGAATTTAAAATATTTTTAAATCAATAAAGTTATTTAAAGTGATATTGTTCATAATTTATACAAAAAAAAAAACATTTACTAATAAACATGGGTGTTTGTTCTGTTTTTGACTGCAACAATAATGAAAGAAATAAGATAACGAAAGATTCCAGTTTTCATACATTTCCAAAAGGAAATTTAAATCTCTCGAAGCAGTGGGTCTTGTTCACTAAACGCAAGGATAAAATTAATGTTCAGACTGCAAGAATTTGTAGTCTCCACTTTTTGAAAGAAGATTTTATAAACAATACAAAGTATGAAATGGGTAAGTTAATAAAAAAAATTAGTTCAGAATAAGAATCAGAAATAGATTTATATCAATAGGATTCACACGGTGTCGGATTTTGAAACCAGATGCAGTTCCTACGGTTTACCCAAAGCAACTGTCTGTAGCGTCTGAGCCTGACACAACAAAACGCTCGAAAAGAATGGAGCTGAAAAAGCAAAAAGAAGTAGTGAGTGGGTTGCTGGAAGTTCCCATTGAGCTCGAGCATGACAATTTGCCTGAACAGCAATGCAAAAATGATAGCTTGATGGAAAATATTTCACATCCACAATTAGAACAAGCTCAATTTGATGTGTTAACTGAAGAGTTGTAAGTACCTTATAATATTTGTATGCATTTATGATAGGAACAAAATCTTAATCGTACTATCCATGCATTCTGAAATTGTATAAAATAATTTGTTTTTATAAACTTATTAGAAAAACCTTACGCGAAGAAAATGAGAAACTCAAAGCAGAGTTAATGACTAAGACCAGGAGGATAAATAAGTTGGAGACTGAAGTGAAAAAAGCCAAGTGTAACCAGTCCAACTTAGAAGAAAAGCTTCTAACAATTTTCACTCCTGGTCAAATAAAAAAAATTCGAATGGGCGTTAAAAGATTAACTTGGTCTGAGGAAGATATAGCACGATCAATAACGCTATATTCTGCTAGCTCCAGAGCTTACAAATTGCTTAAAAAGAAAAATTTTCCTTTCCCTGCCATCAGAACTCTTCAAACATGGGCCCAGAAAATCGACCTAACACCAGGAATCATGGTACCCATCATTCAAATAATGAAAGCAGCGCAAGAACTTACTGAAAATCAAAAGCTTTGTGTTCTCAGCTTCGATGAAATGAAGATCAAAGAAGCATACTGCTATGATAGACCTTCTGACACAACACTTAAGCCAGCGTCTTACGTGCAAGTAGGGATGCTGAGGGGTAAATATTCGATTATTTTTCATCGTTAAGTGCTAACACTTTTGCTCACAATAGGTTTAGTTGGAAAATGGAAGCAGCCCATATTTTATGATTATGATTGTAAGATGACGAAGGGCATTTTATTCGATATCATCGAAAAAGTTGGGACCTGTGGTTTCACAGTAGTGGCAATCACAAGTGATTTAGGTGGAGCGAACAGAGGACTCTATACAGAGCTTAGTGTCAGTATGGAAAATCCTTGGTATGTTATTTCATATAAAATAAAAAATGCTTGAATTAATTGATTAAATCAATCCCTTAACAGGTTTGTTTTTAAAGAACAAAGAATTTTTGTATTCGCCGACGTACCACATTTAATAAAATTGGTAAGAAATCACTTTATTGACCAAGGATTTCAAATTAACGGAAAGGTTGTTAAAAAAGACATCATTTTGAAACTTCTTTCCTTAACTTCGGGAGAGCTGAGTATAACTCATAAGATTTCAGCCAAAACATTGAATGTTGTACAAGCAGAAAGGCAAAAAGTGAAACATGCTACAAAGTTGTTCTCACACACTGTCGCCAAAGCGTTGTCGCAAGCTGTTAGCCTTGGATACCTCGAAGAAGAAAGTTGGGAAGAATGCTATCAACTGTTCAAATATGTAAGTCTCTAAACAGTAATGTATCGCACAGTATTTCAGTTTAAATTTTTTTGCAGACAAATGATTGGTTCGACGTCATGAATGTCAGGTCTCCCTACAGTGATTCACGTGAAAGGGTCCACGCATACGGACTACATTTGGAAACCCAAAATAAAATTTTAGATGACATATCAGATATGATTTTAAATATGCGAGTAGTTGGCAAAAAATGTTTGCTAGCATTTCAAAAAGGTAAGCTACAAAACTTTTTCAAATAAACACTATTGAATGTATTATATTGAAGGTATCGTGCAATCTAATAATGCCCTGCAATTATTACACAAGGATGTATTGGAACGTTTTGGCGTTAAATTCATAATGACATACCGATTGAACCAAGACGTCCTTGAAAACTTCTTCGGTGTCATAAGAGCTAAAGGTGGTCTTCATGATCACCCAGATCGCCAAGAGTTTAAGTACAGGATGAAATCATACATCCTTGGGCACAATGAAGGTGCACTTTCTGACAACGGAAATGTAGGTGTGGATAATACACCAGACTTATGTTTGGAAGAAACTTCTTTGACAGGTTTGATCTCACAATCTAATAATCGATTCATCTTAACAATATTCGCTTTTTCAGGAAGGATTTTTGTCGTTGTCAAAGTCGACAATAGTATGCCTATTGCTTCTGAGCCAGAAGAAAATCTCCCATTTACTTACGATGGTTTGGAAAACTTGGCTGGCTACATTTGCCATCGTTTTAAAAACACTATACCAAACCTGGAACAAATTGAACCAGTTGAAAGCTCTTGGGTAAATCATTTGGACGAAGGAGGCTTGTCTAAAGCAAATCCCACAATGATGGCTCACTTTGCTGCATTAGAATATGTTTTTAATGCCTTAAATGGAAAAGGTGAAGGCATTTACATCTGTCCAAACTACATCCAGCATTTACTTGAAGTTGCCGAGAAAGCAAAGATCAAATGCGATGAGAAGATTATGAAGCTTTTCTTTCGTTGTCGCATGTACTTCCGAATGCGAAAACTAAACAGACAAATCACTGAAAGCAAACTGTCCAGAAAAAGAAAATACAAAAAAATTATTAATTAAATAAAAGGTTGAAAAACCACTGACTAAAAAAGACCATCATATCTTTTATTTAACCATTTATCACTATTTAAACAATCTTCCCGGTAATTCTATGGAGAAAAATGCATCCGAATGAAAATGAAAAAAAATACACCATACTCTTCATTTACTTCGATTTTTTATTAATTTCTTTAAAAATATTAACTATTTAAAACCATTTATCTAAATGAAAAATATTAGAAATATTAACATTTTATTATAAAAACAAAATATCCAAACAAATTAATGCCATTGTTTTGTTTTGATTTCACATACTGAATAATAAACGTCAAACTCGTTGAGTGCTTGTGACGTAGATGCGCAGAACGAAACAAAAATAGAAACGCGAATGCGCTATCTGTTTTAGTTTTATCATGGGTTTTATGGCTGAATCACAAACAAGCTTCAGCTTCGGCTTCGCCTGACGTTTACGTGTTCAGCCATAGGAATTCAATGCATGCTATCAAAATGGAGCTTCGACCTCACGTTTCGTTTGACAATCGTAAGGAAAAGAACGCAATGTAACGTAATGTGACTCCAAACGGAAGCTCTAGTTCAATTATCTGAATATTTGCTTTGTCTGATAGCTCAACAGCTGTAAAAAAATGTCAACAAACAAAATATTTGCAAAGCAACCTCGAAGCAGGCCCACCGTAACGCAGACGAAGCCGAAGCTGAAGCGTGTTTGTGATTCAGCCATTAAGGTAATTTTCCCATCCAGAGAAGATTGGGAGGATGACATCGTGTCGATAGGTTTCGATACAACCATCTTTACTGACGGCTCAAAGATGGAGTGCGGAGTTGGTTCTGGGATCTTTTCTGAGTCCCTAAATGTAGCTAAATCCTTTAGGCTTCCTGACTTTGCCAGCGTTTTTCAGGCTGAACTGCTGGCAATTAGGGAGGCATGTAAGATACTTAAACAAAGCCCAAACCAAAACCGAAATGCGGCTATCTTCACACAGTCAGGCAGTTGTCAAAGCCATTAACTAGGCTACATCCTCATCTAAATTGGTCCAGCAATGTCGCGATGAGCTTGCGAGCCTGAACATTAACCTCAAAACAACAAAAAATGACTGCATACTCAAACGGAACACATCTGCTTCAATTTCAATTGAATTGACGTTATGTAAGAAAACATCATTTATTTACATTTGTATCTCCATCTTATGTTCATTTTTTGAATGCCAATTAAAAATAGGGGGCAAGATACAAATACTCGTATTTGCTATGATTATGATATTTTGCAAAATCCGTTTTGACTTAAAATTAAATGATAATTTTATGCACCTTATATTTAATATTAACTTAAACCTTTGTTGGATTCTGTTAATCTAAGCCTAAAAATAAAATTTTCAGCTGAAGATGTTCAAACAATCACAACAGTGGTCCATGGAAAAATAATGGGTGTTGAAATGCCATTTCACTTAGAAAACCCAGATGCTTGTGTTGATAGTGGTTTAACGTGCCCCCTGATAAAGGATACTACCTACAGCTAAAGAGCAACTTTACCAGTGCTAAAGGCCTATCCAAAAGTATTTTAATTTAATTGAAATGAAACGTTTTAAATTCAAGTCTTAAAATAAATTAATTTTCTAAGGTAACCGTTGAAGTAAAATGGGAATTGAAAGACCAGAATAATGAAGATATCATATGTGTCCTTATTCCTGCCAAAATTCAATAAAAGTTGAAATAACTCGTGGGATGCTGATTTTTGAACGAGATATAATTTTAATTTTAAATGTTAAGAAATTTGATTGTACTGTTAAATTGCATGTCATTTGATTATTTTTAAAGCAACATACCAATTATATTCACAGATTTAATTGATCAAAAAACAAATAATTTTAATAAATACTTTGACCCAAACGCAGGTACACTATAACCCATTTAAGGTTTAAATTAGTCGATTAATACAGTTTTATTAATTTAGCAAATCCTTCATTTACACGTAAATAGTATTGTCAAATTGGTAAAATGATTTGCTGAATATATACATATGTACACTCGGATTACAGAATCCGACAAATACCAAAAAGACATTTGATTTCTACCAATAATTATATTGACGCTAATGGCACGCAAGTGGATAGATGCAATCTGAGAACGTTATATTCATTCTCTATATTCTCTATTCTATATGGATACAATTTTATATGAAAACCTTTGTATATTAATAATTAATATACAAAGATGAAAACATTAACATGTATTTTGTTGCTTTTCATATTTTTATGTTTTTATTAGTTTCGCATAAACTTACATTCGTGCGCTACTATGTTAACATAAAAAACAACAATTTCTAATCAAATGTGATATACCAATTTTCCCCTAGCCTTAAAAGAGATTATCCCTCTTTCAACGCTTCTTGGGCGCAGTGTTACCGCTATGCGACTTTAGTCGCATTTTGACCAAAAACACTCTATTACCAAGACCGGAATCTCAGACTGACATTTCGGTTTGCCTACAAGCTAAAAAGCACTAAATGTGAGAAAGTGTGCGTGAAATGATGCAAAAAACCAAACACATTCTCACAATTAGGCCCATCAAAATGCTTCATTATAGTAATCAGCCCCATCTAAATGCTTCATTTTGAATGTTTCATTGCCTCGTTCAAAAACTAAACAATCCTTACCAACAGAATCTGAAGTGCTGACATGGTCTTAAATTGGAAGATTTGTATAGCTTTTTAATTTCAATCCAAATAAATGTTGTTAATGTATATTAAATAAAATAAAATTTACCAAATACATATTTAATGATTTATTAGTGCTGTATTTTGTTTACTTGAATTATTTGCGAACGCAACATGCGCTGCAACTGGTTAAGTATAATTGGAAATGGACAAAAGTGTAACTCAATACTTTGTAAAACAACAAAACAGACAATTTTTTCAGCTGTAGTTTGCTTAGAGCATTTTTTTTTTGCGACGTTAGAAGTTCAGGTGGAAACAATAGGCGGGTGTCTCCATACTTTTTTGTACAGACAATGCTACGAGAAGCATACTGGTGAAGTTCCATTGCCAACTTTAGCTAGTTCAGATTCCTCAATTAGATTAGTATTTTCATCATTTAAGCAGTTCGGTAGTTGCAAGACCAAATTTTAGTTTTGTTTGTTGCAGAAATATTCCTGAAAATATCTTTTTGAGGGACTATGTTAGAGTTAGAATTTTGTTTGCAGGTTAGATTTTGGAATAAAAATTTGAGAGAACCACGTTTTAAAAATAAGTTGCTTTGTGTAAAGCATCTTTAAGGAATAGAAATAGGCAATATGTTTACACACAATACCAACTAAATGAGTGCAATAAATAGATTTAAGTAACTTTTTTTTATTCCAGTATGGGGAAACCGAACACCCAATAGAAAAAAACGGTATACGCGCCAAAATCCATACTTCTTGACTAAATAATGTTATCTTCTATGTTTACGCATAAAATTACGAATTTTGTAGCGTATAAAAATTTCTAGACATTTTACAATCTGAAAAATTAATTATGCTTTGAAATAATTGGCTGCTATTAATACTAATTTTTTTTCTAAAAAGTTGATGAAGGTTAGCCGAAGCGGAAATTTCTTTAATGAACATACCTAAAATATTATTGGCTTTCTCAAAAATATTTTTCTACACTAACCTCTGCTTTATACCTGAAACTATTGTTTATGTATATTTTCTTCCATGTTCTGCATTTATGAAATGTAATCTATGGAAGTATTTACTATATTAAGAAAAACATGTACGTAAAACTCATTCATTTGTTTCATTTTTAGCAGCACTTTTACTAAACATACCCTTCAAACAATTATAAGTAAACTTGAACTTTGGTAACGAAACATTTTTAAGAAATGAATGAAAATTATATTTTGCGTTAAACTGTGGAAACTCACTAAAAAAAACTTCTGTACGTCAACAATAAACATTCATGACGATTACATGTTCTATTGAATTAGTTGTGCATGAATTCAGAACGATTTTAAGACGTTTTCATTTTGTGATATATGTCAAAATTTGCATTTTATTTGCTCTGCATTTATTCAACAGATTCGCTATAATCGTTCTGATTACTTTTTTAAAACATTGGTGTTCCTTTGATGCATAGTTTTTTTTTTGATAGCAAATACATGTATGCTTCCATCAATCAAGAATGTCATGGATAAGATATTTTTCGATTATAACTATTTTTTTAAATATAATATTTATTAATCAAAATGGAATTCAAAAATAGTTGCAAGCTTAAATCATTAAAAACAAACTATAAATACATTTGGATTAATTAAATTGATACAGATTTTAATTACTTGCAAAAAAATATTTGGGCCGTTCATTAACGAAAATTTATTAGAATTCAATACAAAAATTGCGCTCGCACCCTTAACTTGATGGTTCTTCGAACGCATCTTTGATACAAAAATCCGAGGTTAATTTTGAAATTTGAAGAATTTCGTAGTGATTTTTGTAAATTAGTGAATTAATTATAATAAACTGATGGTGAACATGCTTTTTTGAAGACAAAAATGTACATTGGTTCGCTATCAACAAAATGACTGCAAAATTAAAGCTTAAAACTGACTTCTTCATCGAAAAAAAGTAAAAAGAAAAACCTGAAAAAAAACGTATTAACCCCTCCATTTTGTTTTTGCTGTGCAAAATGCCGCTAGCCCACGGCATCGTTTTTTTTTGTTTGTGCTCACATATATTCATGGATTAATTGTCAAAATTACAAATACAACAATGTAAACAAACGGGTTTTGGAGAGTGAAACGTACGAAAGATACCGGTCTTGGTAATGGAGTGTTTTTGATTTTGACCCTTTTTTGTGCCTCATGCGACCATGATACGACTTTTTAAAAAATTGTCTATTTTGACCCTTTTTAAAAAATTATGCGACTTTTTTGACCCCATCTCTAGAAAAATATATTGAAAAGATAAGTTATTTTCTTAATTCATACAATATTTCCAAACTTCCATTGAAATTGTTTGGGTCGACTCAATCACGTTCGCTCAGAATCGAAATCTTGCTATTCTAGCATAAAAATTCATTTCAACCTTTCGACTCTGCATATAAATGTATGTAGTTAATAGTTAACAATTTTAAGTTTGTATGAGTAATTTTGGTTATTTCACCACTCCGTTCCTCTTTAACAAAGTTTCCCAATTATTTTTATGTGTTTGTTCGACTGTGGTGAAATTTGAATAAATTCATGAATTCGAAAAAAAATTATCTGTCAAGATTTACCTACTATTTTGTTGTCTTCTGTGTTTCGGCCGGCGCGCCGCGGCGTTCATTTGTTGGGAGCTCATTCTCGATATTGTTTAAAATGGATAGGCAAGTTTTTATGAAATATATCTAAACGATTTATCACTCGTATTTATAAAGAAAAAATAGTTATTTCAGCCCTGGAAATAATTGTGTGTGTTTAAAAAAAACTACGTGTTTAGGAAAACTACGACATGGAATAAGAATATTCCGCACTTAAATGGAACACTATACACTAAACACCTGCCTTAAGTTTGAGTCCAGAAAATTCTTATTCCATGGTGTAGTTTTCCCAAAAACGGAAGCTTAAATAACTATTTTTTTCTTTATACATATCTACATACATATATACTAGTATAAGAATTTATTTTTCTTTAGAAGGTATACCTAATAAAAAACTAAAAAACAACTAATTTTTTTTGCAATTTATACATATTTCGTTTGATTTAGGTACATATGTATTAAAAAAAAAATCTAAATGCGACTTTTTTTTTCATTTGACCCTTTTTTTTGCGACCTTTTCAAAAATCCCAGCGGTAACACTGCTTGGGCGGTTTTTTATTAATTTTCATTTCAAAGAAATAAATAAAGATACTGACAGTGCACGCACAAGCAAATAAAAAAACTTAACTGTTATGATAAAATCACAACCAGTCGTTTTGAAGTGCGTTAAAAAAAACGCACTTTTTATTCAATACTCAATAATAACAACAAAGATTTTAACAAGAAAGATAAAATTGTACTAAATCAACAGGCTGTCCCTGTCACTGAAATACATTTGGTAAGCTTGCAGACATAATTTTAATTTGCACAAAATTGTATTTTTCTGTTGCTGATGGATTTTACTGATAGCTATAACCGGCCCCTAACCTGCCATTGGATTATTTTTTGGTTAGGTTGTTTATAGCTACCATTCTACATTTGCTGTCATTGAAAAAAAATTCCCTTAATAAAATACACCAGAAAATCTGTCATTGTAACAGTGTGAAATTGAAACACAAATCATTGGAACGAGAACGATCTGTCTTTTCATCCTTTGAATATATATATATATTTGAATAGTACTATCATTAAGAGGAACGCTCGGCCTGACATCTTTTCATCGACTTCCTAAACAGATCGTTCCGCATGTTTTGCGTGTGGAATGTATTGGGGTGGGGGTAAAAATGAGCGAGAATTTCAATATAAAGTAGTAAATTTCCGGATTATTAAAAAAACAGAAGATAGAGGAGAATGTTGTTGTGAACGCCTGGAGCGATGCCGGCAACCGTCTCCTGTAGCCTGCTAAAATAACCTAATATTAAGAAAAAAGAATAATATATTATAATAGAATAAATAAAATAAATACTTACCCAATGTCAATCTCACCGCCATCTTTCCTCTGGGTGTTGTTTAATGTTTAGATAGACAACTCTCAAAACCAAAGACTATCTTATTCTCAAACATAGAACCAAAGATAATCGTATTCAGGAATACAAACTTCCATTGACATTGTTGATGGTGCATCCCAAACAGCTGATACATGAGATCGTTTAGTATGTGGTTTCGTTGCAGTGGCAGAGACGGTTTGCAAAGGGATGTAAAGTTGTTTATGCGTTTGAAACGGCCCGAGGTTGATGTTGTACGACGAATGTGAGGAAATTAGGGTCCTGATTTTATTTTCTAACGCCATCTATCTGTCAACTTCAAATCAACGTAATGGAAAGGTGACGTTTTTTTTTGAAAACCACCACTACGTTAGAAAATCATAACACCAATACCTAACCGGATAGAATTGACTAGCGGATAGGTTAAATCGGATGATATCCGAATAATGTAGGAGGAGGAATAGGGAAATATGGTATGTTCGGAGAAGAACCGTATCCACACGTACGAGTAAATCGAAAACTTTCAACAACCCAGTACAGTCGCGCGCTGAGGAATAAGAAAGACGATTTCACAATAGTTCTTTGTACGTGCCTTTTTTCCTGTAACATCCGACTTCAAAAAAGTACCATCAAGAAAAATAAACCTGTGTTCCTCTGTGCCTAATATAGGATAGCCCAAGCAAGGGCAAGAAAAAAAGTGTAACCTTAGTGAGGCTACGTTCTTCAAATGAATTTTGGCGGTCCCAAGTTGATCAAACAACTCTGAGCCGCCACTCGAATTTTATTTTGGGCCAGTGATTCCATAGTGGTATCAATTCCACGGCGGCGCCTCTCTGCCCCTGCGATCACCATCCTTTTTTTTGGTTGGAAGGGATAAATTTCCCACGAAACTCCTACTCCGGCACCGAGCTGGAAGACGTCCAGTTGCCTACTTAGTGTGAGATACCTATGAATATACGAAAGAGACGTTAGTGACAGCTACCACCAACAAAAAAAAAAAAAGCGATACGTACCAGATCCGGACTCCGTTTAGATGTGAGGTTCTCCTCGTGATAGCAGCGGGGATGGGAACAGTGACCCTATAAAAAGAAAGAATACTGTACGTGCCTTTTTTCCTGTAACATCCGACTTCAAAAAAGTACCATCAAGAAAAATAAACCTGTGTTCCTCTGTGCCTAATATAGGATAGCCCAAGGGCAAGAAAAAAAGTGTAACCTTAGTGAGGCTACGTTCTTCAAATGAATTTCGGCGGTCCCAAGTTGATCAAACAACTCTGAGCCGCCACTCGAATTTTATTTTGGGCCAGTGATTCCATAGTGGTATCAATTCCACGGCACCTCTCTGCCCCTGCGATCACCATCCTTTTTTTTTTGGTTGGAAGGGATAAATTTCCCACGAAACTCCTACTCCGGCACCGAGCTGGAAGACGTCCAGTTGCCTACTTAGTGTGAGATACCTATGAATATACGAAAGAGACGTTAGTGACAGCTACCACCAACAAAAAAAAGCGATACGTACCAGATCCGGACTCCGTTTAGATGTCAGGTTCTCCTCGTGATAGCAGCGCGGATGGGAACAGTGACCCTATAAAAAGAAAGAATACAAGGTGGTGATAAATCGAGCCAGGTGTTCATACCCTAAGAAAAGAATCAAGATAAGATAAGTGAATTTAAGTGTGGATGTTCTGTCTTGGTATGACCTAAGTCATTAATATATGTAAAAGTTGCGTTGCAGTTTTTTTTTGGGTTTATTTATTATATTTATTTTTTATATAACTTTTTTAATAATCTTTAAAATTTTTTAAATTGTAAGTGCTAAGTAGTGTTTCCGTCGGTGTGTGTTTAAGGCTGCGTTACATAGCTGCTTTTTCTTTTGTCCCTGATATACCGCCTTCAAAGAGCTCATTGTAGGTAGGGAATTAGGAGATCGGTTGATATAGTTTTGTTACCTGATAGTACCAAAAAGGGTACCGACAATTTACTACGGAAACATCGCTGGGTCACGTTAGGTTTTTTTTTCTTTCTCTCATTTAATTTTTTTTATTATTATTTATATTTCCGATATATTAAAGTCTATAGCCAATTTTTTTGTATCTTAATGTTAATTCGTTACAAAAATAAAACTTACAACGCATGTGGAGGAGATTTTTGAGTTTCTTTGTTTCGTTACAACGAAACATGGTTTTTTAAGAGAGTAATTTTTCAGGGGTGCTGACGGTAGCGGAGGTCGACGGTGAAAATGGGATAGCCGGAAAACGGAAATCGCCTTTAGGGGAAATCCAACCAATTGCCCAGGGATTTCATAGGTTGGGAGGGTTGGCACCACTACAACAACACCAGTAGTGCCCTCGAAGTGGTGATTGTCCGTCCGCGGTCCTCAAGATGTTTTTTTTTTAGTAGGCCTGATTTGTGTTTTTTGTTGCAGGTGAGGTTAAGATCCGGGGGCAAGATCCCCCCCATTCCGGCGAGCTAACTGCCGTGCTCAACAAGCAGGCCACGTCCCCCGGAACTTGGCATTCCTAAAGTACCTAGTTGACCTCTTCCTATTCCATTTCCTTATCCCTTCCGTTTCCGGTCTCTCCATTTCCAACACGTCCTTCCCCTCCTGTTGCCTCGCAACAAAATGGCGCCCAACGTCTTAGCATTTTTGCCAAGATTTTTTTTTGTGTTATTTGTTTTTGTGATAGTCGAACTGAACTTATTGTGAATTTTCAAGCCTTGTAAGTCTGCCTTTGGAAAGTCTAGGACACAGCAAGAGGTATTGCGACGAGTTTTTTTTTGAAAGTTCACAGTGACTGCAGTTCATGAGTGTCTTCTCATTTCTCCTTTCTAAGTCTTTGTGTGTTTTCCAGGTTCGTAAGTCTTCACCAGGAAGGTTTTAGACGCACCTAGGTGAATTGCGACGGATTTTGAGAAATAAACGGGGACGGCGATTGAAAAGTGTTTTTTTGCTGGAATTTCGGCAAAGTTCTGAATTTGTAAGTCTTCACCAAGAAGGTCCGAGATGCACTTAGGTGAATCGCGACGAACTTCAGAGGTTAGCCGTTACAACAGTACTCTCTCTATGTCTTGTTTTACCTTTTTCCTTAATCCAAAATTTTACTTTTCTAGCTGAATCTTTAATTTCTGTCCTTTTTGTCTAGTCTGATTAGGTTTTTGATTTGGGTACAGTGACCATGTTTGACGAATCGTCGAACATCGATGCACTTTGTTCCAACTTGTTTGTTTGAGTTTTCTTTTTGTACTATTTTCTTCAACGTTTCAGGTCTTCTAACAAAGTTCTTAGAAACTGCTTAGAATTGCGGAAACGGGGAAGGAAACCAAATCATTTCTTTTGTACGTTCTCTTCAGTATTGTTTTTCCTTTTCTACCTCACCACTTCAAGGGATTTAAACATGTCCGTGTGCTGTCTTATTTATTTGTGAAAGATTCCGTAAGTAAGGTTATCCCATGTCGATAATAAACCACCCGAAAAGCTACTAGAAGCACCCCGAATTCGAATACAAAAAAAAAAGAGTGAAAAGAATAAGTTTTTTGCTTATATTATTTATCGTGTTTACTATTTATTGTTTGTTATATTTTATTTATTTACTTATATATTTATTTATTTATCTATATTTGTTTCAACATTTATCCCTACAAATTTGCTTGTTTTCGAGACAAAAAACTTAGCATAAATTCTGCTTCGAAAATAAGAAAAGTTAAAGTTCGTCTTTCACTACTTAATAGCTTATCGTTCTTTTTCCTGAGAAAAAAAACGATTTAAGTTTGATAAGTATTGTGTTTTTTTTTGCTTTGTTAATTTGTGTATGTTTTTTATTTATTAAAATTTTCTACCTTTCCTATATATTACACAAGTTCATATTATAATAGACTTAATACTTTTTTTTCAATTTATCTTATTTACATTACCTAAGCCCGAAATATTGCATAATTCAAAATTGCCTCGTTTTGGCATACGTTTGTTTCAAAACAAAAGCGTTCTTTCGTAAGCTCACCTTTTCCACATTAAAGTTACATTTTGTTTTGGGTTACCTTTTTTTTTGATACTAGTTTTTGTTTGCTAGTTAATTTTTTTTTGATCACGTCAATAACATAACAAGAAATAAAAATGAATCCCACCGGTAAAGACGAAGAGGACCGTATAAATAGGTTCATCACGGAATCTGAAATCGAAGATAAAGTCAGATTGACTAGATCAATCAGCCAGCAATTAAACGGTATCGAGAGGCGTCGCGTAATGCATTCCCCTTTTACATTTGAGAGACCATCCCGATCAGTATCTAACCTACCCGCTAGTTCAGATATACCCGTTGATAACATTCAGGACAACAGCTCTAGGGAATCAATTGCTACTCCTACTTACAGTCTCCTTAGTGGATTGGGGGAAGCACTGCCACCTCAACGGGGAGGAAGTTATAGCTCGTTGAATGAAACGGTTAAGGCTAAGGCGGGTAAAGTACCCACGTCAAATCCCCCTAGTGTAGGTATGATTAACAGGGGTGGGTCTAGAGACGTTCTGGAGAGTCTTTCTCAAAGACCACCAGTAAATCCCAGAAGGGAAAAGGAGATTTTTTCTGAGGACTTGAAAGCATACATCAATTTAGCAGTGGTAGGCGCTTTCTCCTCATGCAAAAATTCCCTTCAATCGGAGATAACTAATACTTTGAAGGATGAGATTCAACATCAGTTGGGAGGATTCCTCAAAGATTTGAATCTAGGAAAAACTAATCCACCAAACAATAACCAAACACCTAGAATGCCTGTATCTTCCTATAGCTTTCCACCACCGATTCAACCACCCTCTACAGAACATTCTCATTTCGATCCAAGCCGGAGTGCTTTTGTTCCCCCGGGACAACAATATAAGAGACAGTCAGAACAATTTAGGCGAAGTCAGGATAGGATAAACCAACATAATGAATTCCGTGATACCCCCCAAGCTCCGACTAGAAATCCTCCAAATCTGCAATGGCCATATGCCCAACAAATCCCTTTTGCACCGCATTGGGTTACTTCTGGATTTAGAACCCCAATAAAAATCAACAAATGGGGCCTTAAATTCGAAGGTCCTCCTTCCACGCTGACAGTCGAAGATTTTATCTTCAGACTCGAGGCGCTACAGAGCCAATATCAGTGTCCGTGGACGGAAATATTGAGAGATTTCCATCTATTACTAGCAGGAAATGCCCACGACTGGTTCTGGCAATTTCAGCGAGATAACTACCAGCCGAATTGGCCTACCCTTAGAGACGCCCTGATGCGGCAATTCAGAAATCCTCGATCAGATTATGAAATAATCCGCGAGATTACTGATCGTGGGCAGGGATTCTCGGAAAAGATAGAAGATTTCTTCGTGGCAATCAATAAAATAAAGTCCCAGTTGAGAATTCCAATCCCGGAAGTGGAATTGGTAAAGATCCTCAAAAAGAATCTAAACGAAAGATTCGTAAGCTTAATCTATCCTATGCCTGTATATTCATTAGATCAGCTGAGGAATGCCTGCAAGGATGTGGAAACTGCATTTCCAAGAAAAGATAGGGACCTTTCCAGACCACTCTTAAGACCGCAAGGCAAATATATGGCGAACGAGTTGGATTATGAGGATCAGCCTCAATTTTTCGATGAACAGCTGGCTGCCTACCAATTTTGAGGAGCTAAACCAAAAGTTCCTTCTCGCAAATATGCAGATGGTCAAAACTTGGTATGTTGGAACTGTAAAGAACAGGGACACACATATTTTGATTGTGCTTCAGAAGTACTGAATGTATTTTGTTATAAATGTGGACTTGAAGGAGTGAAAACTCCACATTGCAAGCGCTGTAATCCGGGAAACCGATCGCTGAACGCGAAGGTTCCGGGGGATTCGCGTTCGGTTCCTCAGAACCCCCAGTAAATTCTAAACCTGAAATTATTACCCAACTTAATGGGTTCCAAAGCCCTCAGGGGATAGAGGGCGATAACAAAATTGTATTGCTTAAAAGAGATACAACAAAGCATTCTGAAATTGTAATTAACCGTGAACCAAAATTATATCCTATTAAACCACTTCATGTCAGAATTAAACAATATTATCGTGCTAGAGATAGAATTTTTAATAGTAAAAGTTATGTTCCCTCTAAAAACATTCTTAAAGCTAGGGAAAGATTCAGAATAAGAAAGGAAATCAAAAACCGAATTTCTTCTTCAAGAGTAGATCTATCGTCTGATCCCCGTCCTTATGCCAAAATCAAAATAGAAGATAAAGAAGTCCTAGGATTATTAGATAGTGGAGCCAGCGTAAGCATTCTTGGCAAGAATTGTTTACAGCTGGTTGAAGTGTTAAAACTCCAAGTAAAATCCTTTCGTGCAGGAATCAAGACGGCTGACGGCAAGAATCAAAGTATTGTAGGAAAAGTAGAAGCTAAAGTCCAATACCAGGAAAGAGAAGAAAAGATTACGTTTTTCCTTGTACCTAGCCTAGACCAAGAAATCTACTTAGGGGTAGACTTTTGGAAGATATTCCAACTAGCTCCGAATCTGATTAGTTCATTATCATTAACGGATACGGCCGATATCTCGAGCGATTATCAGTTGAATTCCGATCAACAGGCCAGTTTAGAAGCAGTCAAGGAGAAATTTCTTTGTTTCGACCGAGATGGTCTTGGAAAAACCACGCTCATGGAACATGTTATAGATACCGGAGATGCGATCCCTGTGAAACAGCGTCACTACCCTGTCTCTCCAGCAGTACAAGCCACTCTGTACGAAGAGTTAGATCGGATGTTGAGTCTTGGCGTTATCGAGGAGAGCGAAAGTCCCTGGTGCTCACCAGTAGTGCTCTTGAGGAAACCGGGCAAAAATCGACTTTGCCTGGATTCTCGCAAGGTGAATGCACTGACAAAGAAGAATGCAAATCCTCTCCCCCATATCGAGGGACTCCTCAGCCGACTACCGGATACGTACTACATTAGCAGTATCGATCTAAAAGAAGCATTCTGGCAAATACCCCTGGAGAGAAAGAGTAGGGAAAAGACTGCCTTTGCGGTACCGGGAAGACCCTTGTACCAATTCACTGTCATGCCCTTTGGGTTGTGTAATGCAGCCCAAAGGTTATGCCAGTTAATGGACAAGGTGATTCCTGCACGACTTAGGGATCGTGTCTTCGTATATGTATTAACCCAAGTTAACAGTACTTCCTGACGATTCAGGGAAGAGTTTGTTGGGGAGAATTTAGGAAATAAAAGAAATATTTGTTTGCTTTTTTATTTATTTATTACTTGAAAGGCCCGCTGTCTCAATGCTTGGCTGCGACCTTCAAGTTTGAATGTTAACTAAATTCTGTTTATTCCTCCTCATCCTTTGCCTATTTATACTAGTTTCAATTTCCATTACCACTTAATAATATAGCATTTTCCATATGGAAATGCATTTTTACGCAACCTCATATGAAAAATGCCTTATCATCATAATTTTCAATTTTGTCAACTCGCATTGATACCAATAACCATTGCATGTAGAGTTCGATGAATCATATTTTGTTTACACTGGCCCAATATGAAGCAAATTCAACTTATCCATAGAGGTACCAGATACACACGGGCAGCGCAGCGGCCTAATTACCGAAGTGTGATATGATTATATATGTACTTTGAACTCGAAGCAATGCTTGCTCATAGTGGTCATTCTTACTTTGCTGCACTTAGCAAAACTGGCGACAATTAATTAATTGCTGTGGTGTTAGGTTTCACTAAGTGGGCTACGGAAGATGACACATTTATGGGTGACAATGTCTTGGATCGGTTGCGCGAATGACAACGAAAAATGATACTATACAAGATCGTGTGTGGTGGCTTGGGAATGGAAATTTAAATAAGGCTAATAGAGTGGTCGCATGTAGTGGATCACTACATCCCGCTCCCCTTGAAGAAAGAAAATTATATCTTGAAGAGGTTAATTTTCTGTAAAGTTGCGAAAGGATGAAAAGGTTACATTTTTGATATAATTTTGATATGATTAAAATAATATTTGTCTAGTTTTAAGAAATTTTATAAAAATAGTATAAAATAAGGAATTAATAGTATTGAAGTGTTTGTTTTATAATTTTTGTAAGCTTTTTTTTTTTTTTTTTTTTTTTTTTTTTTTTTTTTTTTTTTTTTGATTATTTGTTTTTTTGACATTTTAAATTTGAAAATATAGTACCTTATAAAATATTTATTTTTAAAAATTTTTATATTAAACATTTAAACATTTTTTTTTTTTTTTTTATAGATTATTATAAAAGATTTTATTTATAAATTATAGGATAGCATTTTTTTTTTTTTTTTTTGATTGTAAGCACAATTTATTAATATAAGGTTTTTATTAAAAGTTTAAACATATATTTTTTTTTTGTTTTTGTTTTTATATTATTTTTGTAAAAGGGGTTTTTTTTTTTTTTTTTATTATTAATGTGTGTGTGTTTTTTTTTTTTTCAATTTTAACAATCATATATTTTAATATAGTTTATTGGTTACTTTGGATATTGGCGTAAGACAAATTTTGGAGAGGGTTCAGGTTTTGAATCTGTTTCTACTATGGTATCTTTAGATGAGGATTGTTGGGAGCTTTTGTCATGGAGTTGTATTTCAGTTTGTATTTTGTCGTTTTCTTTGATTTGATTTCTTTTTAATTTAATATCCGAAACAATGGGTTTTGGTTCATTTTTCACTTTGTAAGTTTGGTATCTTCTGAAGCAACTCAATACTAAAACTATAATTATAACCGTGTAGATAAGTATATAATGATGAACGTGATGTTCACTTAGATTAGTCAATGGTTTTGCTTCGTCTGCTTTTAACTCGCTTATTTGTTCAGATACTAATTTTAAGTCTTCATGGCTAGAGAATCGAATAATGGCTAAATTGTCGGGGTAGTTTGGGAAACTTGAAGTATTATTTATAAGCAGTTTTGAAATGTTTATCGGGGGAATGTAAAATTTGTTAATTGTTGTAGAATTTTCGTTAAATGTGTGTATTGTCATGTCTTTGTTCTTAAGGTAACAATGCCCTACAATTTCTATTGTGGCTGTGCCGTACAAATTATATGAGGTTATGTTGTCGTCACATATTTCGTCAATATAATAATTATTTAAAGTTGAGAAAATCCACTTATTCTTTTGTGATAGTTGGATCCATACTGTTGAATGGTTGGATTGTCTTATTTCGCATGAGTTGGGAATAACTGATATTCTGTTTAGTAATTCGATTTCACATTGTGGGTTTCCTGATTTAGTACTCAATAATGGATGTGTAAGGGGACATATGAATTTATCATTTTGGGACTTGCAGAGAGATAACTCCGCTGTATTTAGTTGACAGTAATTTTCTTTGTTGTAATCGAGAAAAATGTATTGGGAGGTTGGGTGTATGAACACGAAGTTATTTTTATGTATGGTTGGCAAAGGAATACTTTTGTATAAGATGTATTTTTCAACAAATGGAAGGGGTATTTTGATTTCGTATACTATTTTGTCGTCGTGAATAGCTACTTTGGTAGTACAGATTTTATAAAAAGATATAATGTTATTATCTATTGGGGTATTGGGTAATTTTGTGTTTAATGGAAGTTCTTGCTTTATTTTTGCTAATACGTCTCTAAATTGTTCGGGGGTTATAATGGATGGGTGAGGTTTTCCATGAGTTACATCTGTAACTAAATCGAGTATGTCGTCTAGTGTGTTAAGATATCTTATAATAATGAGAGTCAATAAGGAAGTTAGGGATTCGAGTTTAGTGAAGGCAACAATGTTTGTTGTATTAATGAGTCTATCTATCATTTTTTTTGTATTTTCTAATTTTGAATTGATTATCAACATTTGGTTTTGAATAGTCGCTTCTGACTTACTAAATACATTTTTGGTTGTTTCGAGTATGAGAGTTTGTTTTTTGACGAGAGATATTACATGGTTTTCATTTTCCCTAATTTTCTTGATTTCTCCAGTATAAAAATTTGCATCATCTTCGTTTAAGGTACCGAAAAGTGATTTGCTTAGAATCCCTACGGCATTAAATAGTGATCTTTTTTTTCTATAGTGTGGGTTTACAAGACTGTATTTTATCTGAATGTCTGTCATCAAGTGACTCATTTCGGATAACGCTACGACACATATTATTTGAAACTGTTCCTTATTTTTAAGCTGTTCGCATATACCACTGATTTCGGTGATTATTTTTGCTGCTTCCTCTAGTGCTTTTGTTAAATGTTCCAAATTGTAGTACACAACAAGTTTCCACTCATGTGTATATAATTCAACGGGTCCGATTACCTCGAAGTAAATACCAGCCTTTTGTTCGATTTGGGTGATAATTAGGTTTGCATATGCGGTACTCAGAAGTCCAAGAAGGAGAATTGTGAACTTCATGTTCTAAAAAAAAAAAAAAGAATTGTCCATTTATCTCAGAGAGTTTTGCTTGGATCTGTGTGACTGTGTACTTATGGGATAGGGGATAGTTATTTAATCAGAAAAGAGTTTGAGATCATTGTTATGGATAACCTTATTTCGATTTCGTATTTTTATCTCAGTCGTTTCGTCGGAAATTATTCTACATACCTCATGGGGACCTTCCCAAAGTGAGGAAAATTTGTTCTTTCTAGCATGGTTTTTTATTAGAACTCTGTTTCCTACATTAAATGTCTTTTGCTTTGAATGTTTGTCGTAATATGTTTTTGATTTTTCTTTATTACCTTTTAAAGTTTCCTTAGCAATATGGTATCCGTGTTGTAATCGAGACTTTAGTTCATTCGAATAATTTTCGTAGTTATAAGTCACTTGGGGATTTTTTCCAAGAATAGTAGGAATCCTAGCTGGATAACCGTACAATAACTCATGAGGTGTATAGCCAGTGCTGCTATGGGGAGTCGTGTTAAAGACAAAAATAGCGTATGGAATCCAGGTATTCCATGAAAGAGGATCACGATTAACGTAATGCCTTAGGTATTCTACTAATGTGCGGTGACTACGTTCAAGAGCTCCATTAGTTTGAGGGTGGTACGCGGTAGTTTGAATTTTTTTTTATTTTAAGAAGTTTGCAAACTTCCTTGAACAATTGGCTAAGAAAGTTCGTCCCCTGATCCGTAAGGAGTGCCTCAGGAAATCCAAAGCGACATAAGATTTTTTCGACAAACTCCCTAGCTACTGTAGAGGCTTCTGCATTTTCCAGAGGTATAGCCTCAGTATATTTGGTCAGGTCATCTTGGTAGGTAAGGAGATATTTATGGTTTTCATAACTAATGGGAAGTGGTCCTACAATATCTAAAGCTATTCTTTCGAACGGAGTTGAGCTTGTTGTGGTGATCTTCATGGGAATTCGGGGATTCTGTATTAACTTGTTTGTCTGACAGGATTTGCATTGGAGTATATAGTTTTTTATATCATTGTTCATTGTTGGCCAGAAATATTGTTTCTTGATTTTCTTTAAAGTCCTCGTTATGCCTTGGTGGCCTCCGAGGGGGGAGTCATGGAATTCATAAAGTACAGTTTTTATAGACTCGATATTATCTAAAAATATCTTTTTATTGGTAAAAACGTAAACGACCTTGTTTTGATTTTGAAAAGTATTTGTTAAAATTGTTTTTAATTTTATCTTGGATTCATTGTCCATTTGGGGTAACGCAAATCCGATAGACTGTTCATCAGTATTAAGATCGCTAATCGAAGTGAGACATGTTTTAATTATTTCAATATCTTTGTCGGTTCTGATTGGGATGGGTAAAGTGGTTATAAAGAATGTTTCTTTATTATGTGGAAATGTGGAAAATTCTCCTATATCTGGTTTAATAAAATTTGGGCATTTATTTTGTAAAAATTCTTCGTCTATTGATTCTATTATTGGTATTATTATAACTTTAATTTTAGTTGTTTTGGTTTCAAAAATTGATCCATTATCCTCTAGAAGAGTGAAGGTTGACAAGACTTCTATATTATCTACCTCATCATCTTGTATATTAACTTGGCTTACTTGATTTCTAGCTTGATTGCGGGTTGTCACGAGTACCTTACTGTCATTGTCAATTTTTACCCTACTGAGAGCGTCTGCGATAACATTACATTTACCTTGTTTGTGAATAATATTGAAGTCGTATTCTTCCATCAAGATGCGCCATCGTAACAATCTGGATGTGGGATTCTTTTGTCCAATTAACCATAGTAAATTGTTATGGTCTGTGTAAATAGTGAACTTTCGTCCATAGATATATGGTCGAAACTGCTTTAGCGCATAAACAATTGCTAACAACTCCTTTTCCGACGTTGTGTATTTTATTTCTTGATCATTGAGGGTTCGACTTATGAATGAAATTGGTTTATCTTGTCCAATCGGTCCTTGAGAAAGAACCGCACCCAATGCTACATCACTAGCGTCGGTAGTTACAATGAATTCTGCCGTAAAATCAGGATAAGAGAGTATTGGAGGTTCAATAATTTTTTGTTTTAAACTTCTGAAAGATTCGTCGCAGAAGGCATCCCATTTAAAGATAGCGTCTTTTCGTAAAAGTTTTGTCATTGGTTTGGATAAATTTGCAAAGTCGGGAATGAACTTTCGATAGTATCCCACGAAACCTAAAAATGATTTTACATCTTTTGGCTTTTTGGGCACAGGGAATGTTCTAACTGCCTTGATTTTTTCGGGATCAGGCTTAATTCCTTCTTCTGAAATAATATGCCCCAAGTAAATTAGTTCTTTTTTAAGAAAGTTACACTTCTCTGGTTGGAGTTTCAAATTATGCGTTCTTAGACGTTTCAGAATGTTAACGAGCTTTCTGTTGTGGCTATCAAGATCATACCCATAGATAACGATGTCATCTACATAAACAAAACATTCAATACCCTGCAGTCCCATGAGAACATTATTCATGAGGCGTTGAAACGTAGCAGGGGCGTTTTTCAAACCAAATGGCATACGGTTATATTCGTAGTGACCAAATGGTGTGCTGAACGCGGTTTTTTCTTTATCAGCGTCGGCTACCAATATTTGGTGAAACCCTTTAGCTAAATCAAGTGTACTGAAATATTTTGCCTGACCTAGTTGGTCGAAAATGTCTGTGATATTCGGCAATGGGTATGCATCTCCGAGTGTTTGCTCATTTAGTTTTCTGAAGTCTACGACTACTCTCCATTTTTTTTGGCCATCGTAACCAGATTTTTTCGGAACTAAGAGGAGAGGTGAGTTCCAGGGACTGAAGCTAGGTTGTATGATTGAATCATTAAGCATTTCGTTTACCTGCTTGTGAATTTCTTGCTTCTGACTTTCGGGAAGTCTATATGGTTTTAGGAATAATGGGGGCCTACTGTCGTTAGTTATTATTTTATGTTCCATTGCATTGGTGTAGGTAAGGTGATCACCTTTGAGGAAGAACAAATCATTGAATTCTCTACAGATGTTCGATATTGATTTTTGTTCCTCTTGATTGCAATGGTCCAGTTTTATAATTGTTTGTAAATCTGATAGCCTTTTCTGTAAACGATCTTTATGACTATCAGCTGAAATAATATTATAATTGTCTAAAGTATCCCATTTTAAATTTAAGTCATTCGGATTAATGTTTTTTTTTTCTTCTAAAGTGTTCATAAATAATACTTTTATTTTATTTTTTTCAGGTTTAACTATAGTTTCACCTACATATACCCCTGGGATTATTTCTTTTTTCTCAATTACTATATCCCGTGATTTATTGGAATTAAATGGAATTTCTATCATTTGCTGACTACGTTGTTCGAGTGTTATGTATTTATTTTTTGTTATCCCAGTCTTACTTTCTGCTGAGATTTCTATTATCTCAGTCTTACTACCTGCTGGGTTTATATAAGTTTGTGCTATGGTTTCTGTTACCATAGGCTTATTTTTAATTTTTGTATTTATAACTTTTTCCTTAGGAAGTGGTTTGCTAACAACTTTGTCATAGTCTTGTTTTGATGAATCTCCTGATCCGACCCGTAGGCAAGCCCGAAGGCAGGCGGTATCATTCAACGATTCCCATGCTTTTTCTGTACCTCCTACAATATTGTCTGTATGACATTGAGAGGAGTTAGAGCCAGTATGGTTAGACCCTTCAGTTGTGCAATCTTCTTGAAGGTGAGTTTTGGCTTGAGTTGAGTAATCTTTGTTCAAATTTGTAGTTCCATTAAATATAACAGATTTGGGTACCGAATGTATTTCTATATTTGCTTTTGATACATTAGCTTTATGATGAGGAATAGTACTCAGTACCTTCCCAAAACTATTTATCGTAGCGGTAGATTGGTCACCAATGAAGGGAAAAATCTTCATAAAATTTTCATCATGGTTAACTACGCATGAATATTTTTTTAGAAAATCGTTTCCTATGATGCCGTCAAAATTCATGTCCCACCGCTGCCACCATGTATTAACCCAAGTTAACAGTACTTCCTGACGATTCAGGGAAGAGTTTGTTGGGGAGAATTTAGGAAATAAAAGAAATATTTGTTTGCTTTTTTTTTTTTATTTATTACTTGAAAGGCCCGCTGTCTCAATGCTTGGCTGCGACCTTCAAGTTTGAATGATAACTAAATTCTGTTTATTCCTCCTCATCCTTTGCCTATTTATACTAGTTTCAATTTCCATTACCACTTAATAATATAGCATTTTCCATATGGAAATGCATTTTTACGCAACCTCATATGAAAAATGCCTTATCATCATAATTTTCAATTTTGTCAACTCGCATTGATACCAATAACCATTGCATGTAGAGTTCGATGAATCATATTTTGTTTACACTGGCCCAATATGAAGCAAATTCAACTTATCCATAGAGGTACCAGATACACACGGGCAGCGCAGCGGCCTAATTACCGAAGTGTGATATGATTATATATGTACTTTGAACTCGAAACAATGCTTGCTCATAGTGGTCATTCTTACTTTGCTGCACTTAGCAAAACTGGCGACAATTAATTAATTGCTGTGGTGTTAGGTTTCACTAAGTGGGCTACGGAAGATGACACATTTATGGGTGACAATGTCTTGGATCGGTTGCGCGAATGACAACGAAAAATGATACTATACAAGATCGTGTGTGGTGGCTTGGGAATGGAAATTTAAATAAGGCTAATAGAGTGGTCGCATGTAGTGGATCACTACATCCCGCTCCCCTTGAAGAATTCATGTCGGTACTTACATCTAGAATGTGAAAGGGGTGGTTAATTATAATTTTATCATCATCACAGCCGACCAATAGAGTCTCATTCACAACACTGGTACTCATTACCTTATGACCGCCCATGGTTGAAATTGTTATGTTATTTTTATTGTTTTTTATGGGCTTGATCGTAGGTGTTTTAATTATGCTTATTTCAGAACCAGTGTCAATAACAAGACTTCTATTCTTACCGTCTGTGAATGGAATTCTTATTATGGTTAAGTCATTGTAAGGAAGCAATTCGATAATTATGCTTGCCGTTACTCTTGAGTTTCGTGTATGTCGGCCTGAACTTGTTGTCGGGAAGGATAGCCGATCTCTTCGACCCGACAATTCTCGTTTCCCGTATTATAAGAAAATTGGCTTTCGGGCATTACGTGGTGGAAGTTCACCTGTCGTTGGTCACCATTGTTTCTTTCGGTTTTAAAAGGGTTATGCGGGTTCACTTGGTTTGTTTGTGAGTGTAGTTTTCGAAGTCTACACTCGCTTTCCGTATGATAGTTTTTGTTGCAATAATTGCATTTAACAATTTCTGTTTTTGGGGTAAATTTGGGTAGAGTCTTGTTTTGGTAACAGGTTTGGGCAGAGTGTCCCAATATCATAATTTTCAATTTTGTCAACTCGCATTGATACCAATAACCATTGCATGTAGAGTTCGATGAATCATATTTTGTTTACACTGGCCCAATATGAAGCAAATTCAACTTATCCATAGAGGTACCAGATACACACGGGCAGCGCAGCGGCCTAATTACCGAAGTGTGATATGATTATATATGTACTTTGAACTCGAAACAATGCTTGCTCATAGTGGTCATTCTTACTTTGCTGCACTTAGCAAAACTGGCGACAATTAATTAATTGCTGTGGTGTTAGGTTTCACTAAGTGGGCTACGGAAGATGACACATTTATGGGTGACAATGTCTTGGATCGGTTGCGCGAATGACAACGAAAAATGATACTATACAAGATCGTGTGTGGTGGCTTGGGAATGGAAATTTAAATAAGGCTAATAGAGTGGTCGCATGTAGTGGATCACTACATATATATGGATGACTTACTTATCATGGCGCCAGATTTCCAGACGCATATAAAACTTTGTTACACTTTTTTACACTAGTATTATTCTTTTTATCATTAATCGCGAGGGGGTTTTATATTAACTAACTTATTATTATTTACAACGAAATTATCACAACAAAACTAAAACTAAACTAAAACGACGACGGCGGCGGCTGCGTAGCGACGAACTAATCAACTCGCACTCAAATGAGTACGAATGCGACACAAAAGAGAATACAAAAAAAAAGTGCAACAATACAGCTCGTTAACAAAGCTGAAACCGCGGCTGCTCAGCTGGGCTGGGTTCTTTTGGAAGAATTTGTTTATAAATTATAACAATGTTGATTGATTTGTAAATCAATCAAATTGTTACAATTTGGAAATAAGTTATTGCAAGTACCTACAGTGGGGTACGTTGCAATAAAAATGGGCGCCAGGAATTTTTTTCAAAACCGAAAAAGAAAATTCCAAAACTCTTTAAGTTGAGTGAAGCGAAAATAAGAAGACAACACAACGACCGTTTGGTTTTTAAATTTAATATTTATTTCTTTGGGAAACCGTGGGATTGAAGATCCCTGGACTAAAACCCAAAATGTTTTCAAAAAAAGTTAAAATTACAAACGAATGGAAAAATAAAAAAAAGCAAAAAGTAAAAGAAAATGAGTTCTTAACACCGGACGCGTACCGAACAAAAGAACAAAGAACAATAGAAATACACTACTTATCTTTTCTTTTGAATCCCTTCCTATTTTCTTCTTTTCCCACAATTCTCACACCTCGATCCTCGAATTTTCCTTTTTCTTTCTCTGGATTTCCTCGACTTTCCGATTTCCTATCCTTCTTCTCGATTTTTCCTTTTTCTCAAACAAAAATTCCTCGAACTTTTTCTTTTTCAACTTCTCACTTATTCTTCTCGCTTGTAAGGCTCTATCAAGAGTGCCTTCCAAGCTAATTCCCAACTATGTTCTTCCTCCCTCGTCCATTCCAGTCACACACACATTCATCCAACACAAGCATCCGTTTTCGTGATTGTCGGTCACGGTATCGCGGCTTCCTGGAAGCTTTACGCTCATCAGGAAAGCCACCGTTGTTGACTCTCAGCGAAACTTTGCTTTCACACACACAATCACGGTTTCGACAAGTTGTTGGATGAGTTTCCAAAACTTGCCGAAACATAATGGCGAGTTCAGACCCCTTCCCAACTATTCTTATTTTTCGAGAAAGTTTTAAGAAACAAAAATCGAGAAGAAGTCTAAACTAGGCATTTTCCTATTACTATTAATTACGCGCGAGGTTCGAGGTGTGAATTTCGTACCAAATGTTAAATTAAATTAAATTAAAAACGCGGCGTTAAAAACCCATTTGTACATAAGTGATTAAATGTTAATTTTAGTTAATCTACGTTAAAATATGAAAGTATGTTATTGTTGTTGTTGTTGATGTTTAAGTAAGGGTCCGCCTGACCTCATACTTCTTCGGCTCATCCGCCGGCATTTTCGACCTTGTCGAAAGAACTCGTTCTCGATCTCGATCACCTGCTTTTGTTGCTTTTGCAAAATAAAGGCTAGGTACACCTGTGGTTGATGAGACCATGGTTGCCCTCAACTTTGCCGATATTTTGCAGCCACAACTAAGGAAAAATAAAACAGCCAAAGGCTGGTTTTTGTTGCGGTAAAAATTTACCGTAACAAATCCCACCCTTACCTCTAAAGAAATGTGTTTACTTTTCGAGAAAAGCAAACCATTTCTTAAGGCTCAGCCAGGGGTAGACAACAACAACAAAGGACCATCATTACATTTAAAAGAAAAAGAAAAAAAAATCATTAATATGGCACGTTAAGTAAACAAAAATGACAATGAACAATAAAAAAAATACTACAACAAAAGGGACTTGACTCAAACATCAACAAAAGGTTTTAAATCCTTAACATGCCACGTTCCTCGCTCCTTACCGCGATCATCTACCAAAAGATATGTCCAAGGTGACACTCTCTTGCTGACCTTGAAAGGTCCTACAAATTTGGTCGCCAACTTCGCCGCGAAATAATTTGCTGCATCGGACAGCGCGAAGTTCCTACGCCAAACGAGATCACCCGTGTGATATTGCGCGTCCCTCCTACGTAAATTATACGTCTTAGCAGCCTTCTTTCCCGCTGCTTCCAACTTCCTAGCTATATCCTCTCTCAGTTTCCGAAACTGCCTATCAATTTCCGTTATATCTTGGTCCCTATCACTGTCCCTAATTCCTACATCATGGCCACTAGTTACCATGTTCCTACCGAAATTTGCGAAGTATGGCGACACACCTAAAACCTCATGTTGCGAAGTTCGGATTGCACAGGCCACTTTTGCCAGTTGCGAATCCCAACTCCGCTGGTTTTCCGAAACATACGCCCGGAGCGTAGTCTTTATAATTTGATTAATCCGTTCCGCCGGATTCGCTTGCGGATGATAATTCGCCGTAAACCGAAGTTGTGACCCGTACGCTTCGCTAAGCGTTTTCAGATCCTTGCCACGGAACTGGGGACCGTTGTCACAGACGATCCACTTAGGAATCCCGAAAAGAAGAAACACGTTTTCTTCCAATTCCCGACATACCGCTTTCGCTGTTGCGGACCGTAACGCGAACAACAAAGGGAATTTAGTGAAATAGTCGACGACCGTTAAAATATAAGCGAACCCTCGCGACGATTTTGGTAATGGACCCACCAAGTCCACGCAAATCATTTCCCACGGTTGGGAATTACCGACTCGTTCGGTCATTAGACCAGCTGGTTTTTCATTCACCGGTTTCACGCTTTGGCAAATTTTACAATTCCTAACATACCTCGTAATATCACTCCTCATTTTGGGCCAGTAATATTTTTCTGCTATCCTAGCAAACGTTTTCTTAACGCCCATGTGTCCTGACAACGGAGCATCATGGCACTCGTTAAGAATACTCGTCCTATCGTTTTTCCCTAACACTAACTTCCACTCTTCACCACTATCATGAACGACTATATGGTTCAACCTAACATGTTTATAGAGCCGCCCATTCTCAACTCGCCAAGATGGGTATTCTAACGGGCTCTTTTCTACCTGTGATTTCATTTTAATCACCCAAGGGTCCGAATCCGCCTCAGAGACACCAGCTACTTCTGGAACTCCTCGCGACAACATATCAGGAACGACATGTTCTTTGCCCTTTCTATGGATGATCTTGAAATCAAACTGTTGGAGCCGAATGGCCCAACGAGCTAATCTACCCTGCGGGTCCTTAAGGTTGCTTAGCCAGACCAAAGAGTGATGATCAGTTACGACTGTAAATCGAACACCTTCGAGATACGGCCGCAACTTTTCGATCGCCCAAAGGACCGCTAAGCATTCCTTTTCGGTCGTAGAGTAGTTTCTTTCATTCCTATTCAATGACCGACTTAAATAACATATGGCTTTTTCGCCATCCTCAAACTCCTGAGATAATACGGCCCCGATGCCATAGTCCGACGCATCTGTTTGCACAACAAACGGCCTTGAAAAATCCGGACATGTCAGAATCGGTGCCGTAACCAAACACTCTTTGGCTTTCCTAAAACTCTCCTCACATTCTTGGGTCCACTCAAATTTCTTACCTTTCTTTAAGAGATCGGTAAGAGGCCTAACTAATATTGCAAAATTTGGTACAAACCTACGGTACCACGAAATTGTCCCTACAAAACTCCTAATTTCCTTCACATTTTTCGGTGCAGGAATCCTAATCATGCTTTCCACTTTTTCCGGGTCAACATGAAGCCCGTTCCTATCAACTACATAACCTAGAAATTTTAAAGAAGGCCTACAAAAATTACACTTTTCCCTACCTACTTTTAAACCTGCATCTCCTAACCTTTTAAAAACTTCTTTTAAAATTTCTAGGTGCCTATCGAAAGAATCGGTGACGATGATAATGTCATCCAAGTACACAAAGACGAACGGTTCTAAATCGGGACCTAAAACGTCGTCAATAAACCTTTGCCAAGTTGCCGGGGAATTGTGCAAGCCGAATGGCATCCTGCAAAATTGAAACAGGCCACGCCCTGGCACGGTAAAGGCTGTGTACTTGCGCGATTCTTTTTCCATTGGAATCTGCCAATAAGCAGATTTAATGTCTAAAGAAGACAAGTACTTCGCGTTTCGAAGCTTGTCTAAAATCGCCGAAATAAAGGGTAGTGGATAAGCATCCCTATCAGTAACCTCATTCAATTTCCTATAGTCAACACAGAACCGATAACTGCCATCTTTCTTCTTAACCAGAAGAATCGGCGATGCCCAAGGACTCTTCGACTTCTCGATCACTCCAGCTTCCAACATCTCCTGGAGCTCCTGATCGATATGTTTCTGAATCGCTGGCGAAACAGGGTAATATCGTTGTTTTATCGGTTCTGCAGACGTCCTAATCTTGTGCTCAACTAAGTTGGTGCACCCTAAACCTTCGGTCATTGATTTAAAAAGTTCTCCTAACACTAATTCTAATTTCCTATTTTCAAAATCGTTCAAATCCGATTTTTCCCTAATCGCTACCATGTCTGTCATCGAAGCCAGTCTCTCTTGGCTCGAAAAATTCCACACCCCTGATCTCAAATCCGGGACTATGCCCGATAGTGCCCAAAAATCGGCACCCAAGATCAACTGGTGTGGAAGGTTCGGAATGACCAAACATTCTATCAAAAAGGATTTGTTCTCAACCTCTACTGGTAGAGAAACAGATCCAGCTACACCTACACCTGCTCCATCTGCTAACGCTACTGACCCAACACTACTCTTTCCTAACTTAAGCCCTAACTCTTTCAAAATTTTCCACCCGTCACCACCCACAATGGTACGGGAGGCTCCTGAATCAAGCAACCCCAAAAACTTGATTCCATAAACCCTAACTCCTAAATATGGTCTAGTGTCCCTATCATTTGCCGCTAACGTGAAACTCAGATGAACTCCTACCCGCTGATCGTCAGCAGACGACCTCCCTAACGCCGACGGACTCCTTGTCCTGCTGACACAAGGGCCCGATCCCCATTTCCCGAACACCTACAATCCCTACGATAAACTCCTACCGCTCCACAGCCGAAGCAACGTTTCTGGACTGTACACCTCGAAGCTAAATGTCCTTCTTTGTTACATTTGTAACACCTAACCGACTGCCTGAATGGATTATCAACAACTGGAGCAACAGCCGCTACTCGGTGTTGTCCCGACGAACTAGGTTGGTAACCGCACTCCGGTTCCAACAAATTTTTGCCTCTAGAAGGCGGGGTAAAACTGTCTACGTTCACCTTCAGCGTATCTAATTCCCTACCTAAGATAGCAAGTTCCTTAACCGTCTTTGGTTTGGCACTAGCTATCTGCACCTGATAAAATGGATCTACATTTTTCCTTAATATCGCAAGCATCCTTCCCTCTGACAAAGGTTCCGACAATCTTCGAAACAATGTCCTCATCGTGGTAAGATACGCGCCGAAAGTTTCCTCCTTTCCCTGCGAACGCCGATTAATCTCCTCCAACAAGAGATCATCGTAATTCGCAGGAAGGAACTCCGCTTTGAGTTCCTTGACGAGTTCCTGCCAATCCTCTAAATCTTCCCTAACCGTCCTAAACCACATAAGCGCCCTACCAGCCAAAAGCTCCGAAGCGGATTTAAAAAGGTGGTTTTCAGGAACATCGTTAGCCAAACGAAGTTCCTCCACTCTTTCTAGGAATGAATTTACTGATGCTCCACCTGAGTCACCAGTAAACTTCACCCCCCACTTCCCAATACGTTCAATGTGTTTCGGCTGAACGACCACTCGTTCAGAAAACCCATCGGCCCTATCCAGCCTACGTTCTGACGGAACCCTAACAGAAATATCGTTCGCTGAAGGATTACTGCCACCGCCCCTCGGTCCAGTCAATGATCCTCCGGCCAGTCCTAACGCAGACCGTCCACTACAGGGAGTCTGACCAACTTGTACCCGAAGTTGGGTTTGAACCTTAAGTGGAGTCTTTTCCTTTTCCACTTCTTCTTCCCTATCGCTATTCTCACTATCACCAGTGAGATCTCCTAACAAACACAAAACTTTGTTCCGAAGTGAACTAACTTCATCTTCTTCATCTTCGGCCTCACAAGGTGTCCTAGCTAACCTGCCTATACACCACTCAATCTTTGTCACTATCTTAATGTACTCCGAAGACTTTGGATTCCTCGGAGGTACTTTAAGAAGGACCCTAATCTCCTCAATTTTCGCTTCTATTGCCTCAACATCCTCTTCATAAGTGAAGGGATAAACTAAACTAACTTCCATCGAGTTCCTCTTAACGAGTAACCTCGATGACCTTAATGCCTTTCGCATTTCCTCCACTGTCCCTACTTTTAATCCCCTGACCTTCATCTCGTAGGCCAGTTCGTCCTGCGCTAATCTACCAATATTCATTTTAATTTACAAAAAAAAAACTTTCAAAAAAAAAATTTATAAAAAATATTTAAAAAAACTACTAGGCAACCCTAAATCTAAAAATTCTAATTATTAAATTAATTTATTTGTATTAATTAAAAAAATAAAACTAAAAAGAATACCTACAAAATTATTTCCTATCAAATTTTAAATGTTATCAAAAAAAGTTTGGACGCTCACACCAATCCCCTACTCTAACTAAATTCACTCAAACTCTTTTAAAATTTAAAAATTAACTTTCACTCAAAAAGTAACACACTCTGACATAAAAACTATCACCCAAGAAAAGTCACTCGGATATTGTAAGTCGCTAGCGATAAAACTCTCAATTGATTTCAATAGCACCAGAGAATTTCTATCGCTGCACAAAAAGAGAGAAAACAACAAAAAAAATTACGAAGACAAAATGTCGACGAAAAATATTATTTAAATATAAATGATAAAAAAAAAGAAAAAGAACCAAATTAAACTAACACCACACAATAAATAAGAAGAATAAAAAAAACGAGTTTACACAACACAATTAAAAAAAATACTTGCTATTTGTTTTTCACTTTGAAAACTCCCTCGATGAAATTTCACACAACCAAAAGAACTTTGTTTACTGCCTCGATCTCGCAGGAACAAAACACCTCCAAAAGAAAAACACCTTCAATAATTCTCCACTGGAACCAAAAACAACTCGAATCAAACACCTATAAAAAAGGACAAGGGCAATTTAATGTTCTTTTTAAAATTAAAAAAATAAAGAAAACACGACACGAAACTACCACGGAATTCTTCCAATTTTGTTTGGCCCCACACGTTGGGCGTCAATTTGTTACACTTTTTTATACTAGTATTATTCTTTTTATCATTAATCGCGAGGGGGTTTTATATTAACTAACTTATTATTATTTACAACGAAATTATCACAACAAAACTAAAACTAAACTAAAACGACGACGGCGGCGGCTGCGTAGCGACGAACTAATCAACTCGCACTCAAATGAGTACGAATGCGACACAAAAGAGAATACAAAAAAAAAGTGCAACAATACAGCTCGTTAACAAAGCTGAAACCGCGGCTGCTCAGCTGGGCTGGGTTCTTTTGGAAGAATTTGTTTATAAATTATAACAATGTTGATTGATTTGTAAATCAATCAAATTGTTACAATTTGGAAATAAGTTATTGCAAGTACCTACAGTGGGGTACGTTGCAATAAAAATGGGCGCCAGGAATTTTTTTCAAAACCGAAAAAGAAAATTCCAAAACTCTTTAAGTTGAGTGAAGCGAAAATAAGAAGACAACACAACGACCGTTTGGTTTTTAAATTTAATATTTATTTCTTTGGGAAACCGTGGGATTGAAGATCCCTGGACTAAAACCCAAAATGTTTTCAAAAAAAGTTAAAATTACAAACGAATGGAAAAATAAAAAAAAGCAAATAGTAAAAGAAAATGAGTTCTTAACACCGGCCGCGTACCGAACAAAAGAACAAAGAACAATAGAAATACACTACTTATCTTTTCTTTTGAATCCCTTCCTATTTTCTTCTTTTCCCACAATTCTCACACCTCGATCCTCGAATTTTCCTTTTTCTTTCTCTGGATTTCCTCGACTTTCCGATTTCCTATCCTTCTTCTCGATTTTTCCTTTTTCTCAAACAAAAATTCCTCGAACTTTTTCTTTTTCAACTTCTCACTTATTCTTCTCGCTTGTAAGGCTCTATCAAGAGTGCCTTCCAAGCTAATTCCCAACTATGTTCTTCCTCCCTCGTCCATTCCAGTCACACACACATTCATCCAACACAAGCATCCGTTTTCGTGATTGTCGGTCACGGTATCGCGGCTTCCTGGAAGCTTTACGCTCATCAGGAAAGCCACCGTTGTTGACTCTCAGCGAAACTTTGCTTTCACACACACAATCACGGTTTCGACAAGTTGTTGGATGAGTTTCCAAAACTTGCCGAAACATAATGGCGAGTTCAGACCCCTTCCCAACTATTCTTATTTTTCGAGAAAGTTTTAAGAAACAAAAATCGAGAAGAAGTCTAAACTAGGCATTTTCCTATTACTATTAATTACGCGCGAGGTTCGAGGTGTGAATTTCGTACCAAATGTTAAATTAAATTAAATTAAAAACGCGGCGTTAAAAACCCATTTGTACATAAGTGATTAAATGTTAATTTTAGTTAATCTACGTTAAAATATGAAAGTATGTTATTGTTGTTGTTGTTGATGTTTAAGTAAGGGTCCGCCTGACCTCATACTTCTTCGGCTCATCCGCCGGCATTTTCGACCTTGTCGAAAGAACTCGTTCTCGATCTCGATCACCTGCTTTTGTTGCTTTTGCAAAATAAAGGCTAGGTACACCTGTGGTTGATGAGACCATGGTTGCCCTCAACTTTGCCGATATTTTGCAGCCACAACTAAGGAAAAATAAAACAGCCAAAGGCTGGTTTTTGTTGCGGTAAAAATTTACCGTAACAACTTTTAAGTGAGGTAGCCGATTGCCTACGTAAGGCTAATCTCACCATTAACTTGAAAAAATCGAAGTTCTGCTTTAAGGAAGTAAAATACTTAGGCTTCATAGTGGGCGGTGGGAAGCTTAAAACCGACCCAGCCAAGGTGGAGGCCATTGTTGACTTTCCGGTCCCCAAAACACCAAGGCAGGTTCGGCGATTGCTTGGACTAGCCGGATGGTATCGGAAATTTATCAAGGATTTTTCTAGTCTGACTGCTCCCTTGACTGACCTGTTGAAAAAGAAAAATGAAAAATTCAAGATGACGGACGAGGCCCTGAAAGCGTTCGAGGACCTTAAAAAGATGTTAACCACAGCTCCCGTTCTTTCACATCCGGATTTTTCGAAAAAATTCTTAATCCAGTGTGATGCATCAGATGCAGGAATCGGAGCCGTCTTGTTCCAAAAGAACGCAGAAGATGAAGAAACGCCGATAGCATATTTTTCACAAAAATTTAACAAAAGCCAGAGAAACTACAGTGTGACCGAGAAGGAGTGCATGGCGGCCGTGATGGCAGTGCAAAAATTCAGGCCGTATGTCGAAGGCATGGACTTCACGGTCATCACTGATCATTCTAGCCTCCGCTGGCTAATGAGCATGAAAGATCTTAGTGGCAAATTAGCCAGATGGAGTTTGCTCTTACAGTCGTATGCCTTTGACATACAACACAGGAAGGGAAGCCTCAATGTAGTCCCGGACACCCTTTCTCGGGTACACGTAGATTCTCTGGATATAGAAACTGTAGCACCTCTGATCGATTTAGAATAACAAGAATTTAGATCCGAGGAATATATAAGTTTAATTCGAACCGTAAAAGACAATATCAATGAACTCCCGGATCTTAAAGTCGAGGATGGTTTCGTGTACAAACGCGCGTTCAATAAAATGGGTGAAGAAGCAATGCTAGAGCATTCGTGGCTTCTGTGGGTTCCATCCGGACTAACCGAAGAAATAATAAGCAGAACTCACAACCCTCCTCAAGTTGCTCACGGTGGTATAGCAAAAACGCTTTACCGAATTCGTCAATATTTTTACTGGCCGAATATGACCGTCCAGATCCGTGAATATGTGTCTAAATGTTCTGTTTGTAAGCAGTGTAAAGCGTCAAGTCAAATATCTCGTCCTCCTATTGTCAATTATTATTGTTCCAACCGTCCATTTGAAAAATTGTATATTGACTTCTTGGGACCTTATCCCAGATCTAAATCGGGCAATGCGTACGTATTTGTTGTTTTAGATCATATGTCCAAATTTGTTTTCTTGAAAGCTTTGAAAAATGCGAACACGCCAAGTGTGATAAGGTTTTTGTACCAAGAGGTATTTAACATGTTCGGAGTTCCTCGCATAATCCATTCCGACAACGGAAAACAGTTTCAAGCAAAAGAATTTGAAAATTTTCTTCAAAAGTACGGCATTAAACATATGCGCACGGAAAATTATGCACCTCAATCGAATGCTTCAGAGAGAGTCAACCGCACATTGTTGGCAGCAATCCGAGCATATCTCAAAACGGACCAACGGGTTTGGGATTATCACCTGAGTGACATAGCGTGTGCTCTGAGAAGTGTAGTTCACAGTTCTACCGGGGTATCTCCGTACTTTGCTTTATTCGGTACAAATATCATCATGCACGGTAGTAGTTACGAACTGGCAGAAAAGCTAAACGCACTTAACGATAGCGAACTGATGATCCTTCCCCGGCAAAATCGGTTAGAGTGCATACGGAGGCGAATTCGCGAAAATATTTTAAAAACCGTTGAAAGGTCAGCGAAAGCTTACAATACACGCACAAGAAAAGTTAGATTCATGCCCGGTCAGGAAGTCTATAGAAGAAATTTTATTCTGAGCGATTCATCAAAGAACTTGTCTGCGAAGTTATGTCCAAAATATGTAAAATGTCGTATAGTTAGGCAAATTGGTACTCATATGTACGAACTCGAGAATCTATCTGGAAAAAAAGTTGGCATATACCATGCCAAAGATCTTAAACAATAGATGAAAGCAGGTGCCGTTGATTCTCAAGAAAAAAAAAACACTCCAGTAAAACCCCGAGTACCGTTTTTTTTTAAAACACACATACAACGCTTAAGCCAAAATCACGATAGAAAAATTGTTTCAAACCGAACCACGAAGTAATCACATTTCACAGTAAAGCAATTTCATGCAAAATCCAATTTAAAGGGTCATTTCAATTTAAAATTCGTGTTTATTAAATGTAGCTTGTGATCGTGTATCTTAACTAATACTTATTATCTAATTTTTGTATCAAAATAATCATAAGGGTAAATGACTTACGTTTATCTTACATTTCCATCAAGTTTTGATAAAGAACCCGTGATACCTCATCTGTGATATACTCGTAGTACGATTCTCCTGATCTGTGATAAAATCCTTTCTGCGACATGTGATTGCTTTCCTTCAGCAAGCTGTGATAAATTTCCTCATACAACCTGTGATAACATCTTTGATTCAACCTGTGATAAAATAGTTTAGTTTATTATTCCCTATAAGTTATTTAATTACATGTTATTTATTAAAACGGTCTCGTCAAAACAGTGAAAACTGTACGCGACCTTACTCAACAATTCCTTATGATCGTTCAGGTCGAGGAAAATCGACTGTAGGGATATGGGGAGGTCAAAGACCTTTCATCACATGGGGTTGTGAAACATTCGAATACAATCTGGTTGATTAACTAGAGTAGCTGTATTCGTCCGTCTGCAGAATACACGGCAGATCTATGGACCCATGAGGTTCGCTCCAGTAGCTGAAGTTAACCAGTATGGTATGAGCGGTATCTTTAAAGGCAAATAGAAGAAAAAGAATAATTATGATAAAAATATGTTTTTAAATTCGGTACTTCAATACTTACTCGATAAAGTCGTAGCATAGGAACGCTCTAGCCTATTTATATATATATAATTGTACCCAACCGCAATCTGAGAGAAGAGTTGCATGCCCGGCTTGGTTAGCGTGGGTTAACTCACCACGTTGAAAAATGGCCAGGACCCATGTTCTGTAACTATCGCATCGATAAAATTCTTCGAGAAACGGTGAGAATCGGTACAAAAATCAATTTATCGCATCATCGGGTTTCTGTATCTTTTGACAGTCGATAACTTTATCGACTGAAACAAACGGAACAGAAATACTGGAAAAATGTGATAAAATGGGTTTCTGTATCTTTGAAAGTCGATAAGTTTATCGATTTAAATGTCAAAACTTATCACTTACCACCAAGCAGGCGAATAGATCAAGAAACTAAATAAAATGTCTGAAACTAAAAAAGTAAACAAATAAATAAATAATAAAAAGTTCTATTTTTTACATTATTTTATTCAAATTTTATAATTTAGAGATCCTCCCGAGTTACCGGTGGCCAGAAGACTACTTTAATAGAATTTATGGCCGAAAACAAGCCCTTTGCAATAGGCCAATTCTCAAGTCTTTGAGCTTCAATTTAAATGTTCTTCAAAAAGTTTTTCAAATTAAAAGGAAAATTTCGAAAATTTTCCAACTAAATGGTGTTTCACCATTTTCATAAAACATTCATATGAGTTAGAACAAAGATTTAAAAAAAATTCTTTTAAAACTAATTTCAGCATTTTTAATTTTTCAACCAAACGCCGAAATTAGTTTTGTATGACAATTTTTCGGGATCTTAGTTAAATTTGAAAATGGTTTCCAAAAACACTTTAAAGACTTATCCAAATGAAGAAAGTCTTTTGAAAATGCCAGCTTGGTATATCCAACAACTTCAAGAATTTCATATGATTTTTTCATGAAATTCTTGAAAGTAGCTGGATATGAATTTTTTTTTTAAATTTTGGTTTTTTTTCAAAATTGTTTTAATTACCACCCAGAAGACTCAAATCAATACTCGGAACCGTTGGAATCAACAAAAAGAAGCAAATCATTTGCAAATGCCAGCTTGGTATATCCAACAACTTTAAGAATTTCATGAAAAAATCATATGAAATTCTTGAAGTTGTTGGATATACCAAGCTGGCATTTGCAAATGACCCACTTCTTTTAGATGATTGAAACGCTTCTGAGTCTTAATTTAGATCCTATACGTGGTACTAAAATCCATTTTCGATTCTAGAAGTAATTACAAAAAAATTCCATATAGGAATAGTTTTGTCATTTCATATACAATCCTTGAGCATGAGGAAACTATTTTCATATAATTTTTTTTTAAATATTTGTTGAAATTAAAAATTGTTTTTGAAATTCAGCATAACACTTAATTTGTGACTCAGAAGCGTTTGAATTATCCAAATCGAACAAGTACTTTTCGAGTGACATTGTTTTCCAACTAATACTTATAAGAATTTCAGTGAAATTTCAATGTCACTCGAAAAGTATTTGCTCGATTTGGATAATTCAAACACTTCTGAGTTAATAATAATCGGAGCTTGGAACCAGTTGGGGGGTCTGAATTCAGACTCGGGGACGTTTCGATCGTCCAAATCGGCCAAAGCGTTCCCAACTTGTCGCTTGGTTAAACCAGCGATTTTACGAATTTCATGTGATATTCATATGAAATTCGTAAAATCGCTGGTTTAACCAAGCGACAAGTTGGGAACGCGTTGGCCGATTTGGACGATCGAAACGTCCACGAAACGATTTTACGAATTTCATGTGAATGCTTGTATCAGACAAGTTTTTTTTTAAATTTTGGTTTAAATGGAAATCGGAGCTTGGAACCAGTTGGGGGGTCTGAATTCAGACTCGGGGACGTTTCGATCGTCCAAATCGGCCAACGCGTTCCCAACTTGTCGCTTGGTTAAACCAGCGATTTTACGAATTTCATATGAATATCACATGAAATTCGTAAAATCGCTGGTTTAACCAAGCGACAAGTTGGGAACGCGTTGGCCGATTTGGACGATCGAAACGTCCCCGAGTTTGAAATCTGACCTCCTAACTTACTGCAATGTCCGATTTCAATTTGTAAAAAATTTTCAGCATTTTTTTCCTAAGGATGAATTTTTACTTGTGCAAGTCGCATACGTTTCATATTAATTTTCCAAGAAACAGAGAATTGATTAATTTAAATTTTATTGGTTCTTTCGTATTATAAATTTACTCAATATAAACAGAAATTAAGGACAAAGAGATAATCTGAGCCGGTCACGAATAACTGTTGCAGCGCGTAAGTGCGAAGTTGAATCGGGGCTTGAATCTGAAATAAGTCAATACATATAGAAATTAGAATAATTTTTTTAGTTATTAATTTATTAAGCAATAATTTACCTCTGTTTAATGGGAGCGTATTCCTCTATGCTTGGAAACATCCATTTTTTCATTAATTTATTTTGAAGCACCGATGAAACCTCTCGGATGCAACGCGAGATCATAGATCTGCTCATGGCGGCAGAAAAATCGTGGCCAATGTCTCGTTGGTATGACCCTGACGCAAAAAAGCGAAGAGCATCGCAAATTCTTAGCGGGATGGGAATGAAAGTTATTCGTTGTCCCTGGGTCATAATTCCTCCAAAAGAATAATTGCAATTTCTCTCGTGAATCTAAATAATTCACGAAAGCGCTCTTCCGGCATTTCAAAGGGATTCGTTGAATCGCGCAAATTTCTCCTTTGTATCCGCATTTGATTTCGGCGTTCTCTCTCATGCTCTAGGTGGATTCGCGCACTAAACATTTTGTAGTATTATTATTAATATTTTTTAAAAAGCAGAAACGGACACTTTAAAAGATTTCAATTTTAGATTTTTGTTTTGAAAATCAAAAAATGACAGATTGAATTATCGCCTTCCAATGGAAATTCCAGTAAAAAAAATCCCAAAACTAAAGTTATCGCGTTCAGTTATAGACACACAATTTTTTCCAGTGGCGATAAGTGGGGAACGAATCGTTTAATTTTTTAACGATGCGAAAAGTTATCGTCAGAGTTACAGAACATGGGTCCAGGCGTCCTTTTTTTTCTGTCCTTTTAGTTGGAGTAAATCCTTCAAGGACAGAAATTTTGTTGTGAACGCCTGGGGCGATGCCGGCAACCGTCTCCTGTAGCCTGCTAAAATAACCTAATATTAAGAAAAAAGAATAATATATTATAATAGAATAAATAAAATAAATACTTACCCAATGTCAATCTCACCGCCATCTTTCCTCTGGGTGTTGTTTAATGTTTAGATAGACAACTCTCAAAACCAAAGACTATCTTATTCTCAAACATAGAACCAAAGATAATCGTATTCAGGAATACAAACTTCCATTGACATTGTTGATGGTGCATCCCAAACAGCTGATACATGAGATCGTTTAGTATGTGGTTTCGTTGCAGTGGCAGAGACGGTTTGCAAAGGGATGTAAAGTTGTTTATGCGTTTGAAACGGCCCGAGGTTGATGGTGTACGACGAATGTGAGGAAATTAGGGTCTTGATTTTATTTTCTAACGCCATCTATCTGTCAACTTCAAATCAACGTAATGGAAAGGTGACGTTTTTTTTTTTGAAAACCACCACTACGTTAGAAAATCATAACACCAATACCTAACCGGATAGAATTAACTAGCGGATAGGTTAAATCGGATGATATCCGAATAATGTAGGAGGAGGAATAGGGAAATATGGTATGTTCGGAGAAGAACCGTATCCACACGTACGAGTGAATCGAAAACTTTCAACAACCCAGTACAGTCGCGCGCTGAGGAATAAGAAAGACGATTTCATAATAGTTCTTTGTACGTGCCTTTTTTCCTGTAACATCCGACTTCAAAAAAGTACCATCAAGAAAAATAAACCTGTGTTCCTCTGTTCCTAATATAGGATAGCCCAAGGGCAAGAAAAAAAGTGTAACCTTAGTGAGGCTACGTTCTTCAAATGAATTTCGGCGGTCCCAAGTTGATCAAACAACTCTGGGCCGCCACTCGAATTTTATTTTGGGCCAGTGATTCCATAGTGGTATCAATACCACGGCGCCTCTCTGCCCCTGCGATCACCATTCTTTTTTTTGGTTGGAAGGGATAAATTTCCCACGAAACTCCTACTCCGGCACCGAGCTGGAAGACGTCCAGTTGTCTACTTAGTGTGAGATACCTATGAATATAAGAAAGAGACGTTAGTGACAGCTACCACCAACAAAAAAAAAAGCGATACGTACCAGATCCGGACTCCGTTTAGATGTGAGGTTCTCCTCGTGATAGCAGCGGGGATGGGAACAGTGACCCTATAAAAAGAAAGAATACTGTACGTGCCTTTTTTCCTGTAACATCCGACTTCAAAAAAGTACCATCAAGAAAAATAAACCTGTGTTCCTCTGTGCCTAATATAGGATAGCCCAAGGGCAAGAAAAAAAGTGTAACCTTAGTGAGGCTACGTTCTTCAAATGAGTTTTGGCGGTCCCAAGTTGATCAAACAACTCTGAGCCGCCACTCGAATTTTATTTTGGGCCAGTGATTCCATAGTGGTATCAATTCCACGGCACCTCTCTGCCCCTGCGATCACCATCCTTTTTTTTTTGGTTGGAAGGGATAAATTTCCCACGAAACTCCTACTCCGGCACCGAGCTGGAAGACGTCCAGTTGCCTACTTAGTGTGAGATACCTATGAATATACGAAAGAGACGTTAGTGACAGCTACCACCAACAAAAAAAAGCGATACGTACCAGATCCGGACTCCGTTTAGATGTCAGGTTCTCCTCGTGATAGCAGCGGGGATGGGAACAGTGACCCTATAAAAAGAAAGAATACAAGGTGGTGATAAATCGAGCCAGGTGTTCATACCCTAAGAAAAGAATCAAGATAAGATAAGTGAATTTAAGTGTGGATGTGCTGTCTTGGTATGACCTAGGTCATTAATATATGTAAAAGTTGCGTTGAAGTTTTTTTTGGGTTTATTTATTATATTTATTTTTTATATAACATTTTTAATAATCTTTAAAATTTTTGAAATTGTAAGTGCTAGGTAGTGTTTCCGTCGGTGTGTGTTTAAGGCTGCGTTACATAGCTGCTTTTTCTTTTGTCCCTGATATACCGCCTTCAAAGAGCTCATTGTAGGTAGGGAATTAGGAGATCGGTTGATATAGTTTTGTTACCTGATAGTACCAAAAAGGGTTTCGACAATTTACTACGGAAACATCGCTGGGTCACGTTAGGTTTTTTTTTTCTTTCTCTCATTTAATTTTTTTTTATTATTATTTATATTTCCGATATATTAAAGTCTATAGCCAATTTTTTTGTATCTTAATGTTAATTCGTTACAAAAATAAAACTTACAGCGCATGTGGAGGAGATTTTTGAGTTTCTTTGTTTCGTTACAACGAAACATGGTTTTTTAAGAGAGTAATTTTTCAGGGGTGCTGACGGTAGCGGAGGTCGACGGTGAAGATGGGATAGCCGGAAAACGGAAATCGCCTTTAGGGGAAATCCAACCAATTGCCCAGGGATTTCATAGGTTGGGAGGGTTGGCACCACTACAACAACACCAGTAGTGCCCTCGAAGTGGTGATTGTCCGTCCGCGGTCGTCAAGATGTTTTTTTTTCAGTAGGCCTGATTTGTGTTTTTTGTTGCAGGTGAGGTTAAGATCCGGGGGCAAGATCCCCCCCATTCCGGCGAGCTAACTGCCGTGCTCAACAAGCAGGCCACGTCCCCCGGAACTTGGCATTCCTAAAGTACCTAGTTGACCTCTTCCTATTCCGTTTCCTTATCCCTTCCGTTTCCGGTCACTCTATTTTCAACACGTCCTTCCCCTCCTATTGCCTCGCAACAATGTATACAAACTCAGCGAACGTTCGAGGGAGGCAATGAAAAGACATTTTTGTTTATAATTTGTAATCTGTATAATGTATATTTTTGATTGGTTTATTGGGAATGAAGAAAATTAAAAAAAAAAAACACAAGACAAAAAGAATTAGTGTGTGTGCGTACGTCGGTGTGTCCGTGCGTCCGTACGTCCGTAAGTTCTGGAACTTTTTTTCGTCGTCCATTGCTCAAGAACCAATGGAGATATTGACCAGAGAGAAAAAACTAAATGAGAGAACCAAATTTCCTCGTCTCCGTCTCTTCGAAACCTCTTACTCTCATTTTTTATAGCGTGTTGAATTCGTATCGGTGTATACATGTTTTCACCTCGGAGAAGAGTACACAAAAAAACATCATTTCCGGGAAATGCGACATTTTTCATTTTTGTTTATTGATAGCCAAGAAGGCTATGTTTTTTAAAGTCTCATTATATTATTTGTAATTCTCATGAATTTTTTTTTTTTAATTTTACTAACATCTTGTCGTTTTTATATCTACAAAAATACTCCTATAATTCAAATTAATTCTAGCAAAACATTTTTGTTTGTCAATAAATAACGGAAGAAGTTGTACCGGTAGTTCGTGGTGAATTTGTTTTTCCCTTCTTTTTCTCTAAGTTACAGATAGATGGCAGTAACAACCAAAACAAGAAAGGATGTGTGCAGAAATAGTGTAACAAGGTTAAGGCTTTTTAGATTAGACTTTACTTGTATATATGAACGAGTACATGTTTTTTATAAATGAACTAGCGAGAATACAAATATTTTTACTTTTGTACAAAAGTACTTTTCGGCTTATGTAGTTAAGCCTTTAAGAGCAACACACTACCTTAGGGGAAAGCAGTAAGAATAGCTTATCACCTATTCATAAATCTTATGCAATGAAAATTGGTAACAGAAGTAACAAGTTGACGGTCTTTTTATTTAGTGTCTACTTAAATCACTTATTTTCAGCATTTTGGAAATGTCGTGAGTAATGTAAAGGAAATAAACAACGAGTAAACACAAATAAAATAGGAATGGACAAAAGAGATGAGTATATAAAAATGTTTTCAATGTTCCATGTTTACATTCTGTAACTCTCGTTTTCAATGTTCCTGCAACTCTCGCATCGACAAAATTAAGTCGATAAACTCTGAAAATTGAAACAAATCTCAGTTTTTTTTTGCATCTTTCAACGGTCTGAGCGAAAATTAAACGCATAAACGCAGCTAATAATACAAATAATAGTTGTAGTGCTTTCAGAGTTTTATGTTTCTAGGTCCTAATTCTCATTGGACTGTTGCACCACATAATTTATTTTACTTACTTAATGATTAAAACTGGCTTCAAATAACTAACTAATATTTATCTAAATGCGTAATTTAGAATTGTTTCTAAATCTGCATTGTTCTGGCACCTAACAAGAGTAATTACTTTCACTTCATATTCGAATGATATTACTCTCAAACGAACACAATGAGAGTACCAAAAAGTTGTTCATACACAATTTTGAATTTTCTTTTAACACCTCTGAACAGCTGACTACATCCGCCATTTTTCAAAGGTGGTCGCCATTTTTAAAAGGTGGTGAGCAGAGAGAAAAGTTTTATCTCTCTCGTGGTGAGTATGTGCACAAACTTGCATAAGAATTTGTTCCCCACATTTTTTTTATATGGAGTTAATACATATGCAAGTTGGTGGCCAAATCACAGCTTGTAGCATTGAATAATTACAAATAGAAGGGACACCGGGCAAATCCTGATCTAGATGGCGACACTTATTTTTCAAATGCTCATAAGTCGCTAGTATCGCACGGCGAGTTATTGTATCAGTCTATCAAATACAACACCCAATTTTACAAATTTTGGTCCTTATGGGAAATTTACTCACAATTTATGGTCGAGAAAGATAACGGAATATTGTTATTTAGAATAAAAAACAACAATAACAACTGTGTAGGTACATATGTATGTCTGTTAAAGTGTTGCATTCAAGGCCAAATCACGTTCGCTGCAGAAAATGTATTTTGAAGGTTTGTTTTTCTTTTTTAAATTTCGTTCTCATTCATAAAACGAAAATGATTTTGGTGCTTTTCGGTGCATTCGACGTGATGATGATTTGTGACTTTCGGTGAATTTTTCTTCAATTTCGTTATTAGTTTGATATGGGTTGGGATGGGATAGGTTTTTTTTTAAATTTCTTTTTTTTTCTGAAAATAGGGATAGTGGACGAATCATACTTTACTACCTACAAAGTATACATTGCAAATGTACATACATAAGCATAGGTAGGTATATTGTTTAGGCTAATGTTAGGTGCGTAGGTAATTAGTGATTAGTTATTACATATACCTATGTAGGTAAGGTAGGTATTCATATGCACAAATGGAGGTTAGTAGGAACATATGTATGGAGGTACATATACATATATATGTACATACAACACATAAGTTGGGGGTGTACCTACCTATTACATTTTTCAATTATTTTAGTAGTAGGTATTTTAGGCAGATTTCTTTGCTTTAAAAAATACTGTCGAGTGAAGAAAAAAAGATATACCTAATCAAAGTGGAGTAAAAAAGGATTCTTAGCCTTTTTGGATCATGTTAACATTCACCAGTGCACTGTGCGTACACAAATAACATACAATTTTTTCTCGCATTGTTGAATTTTTGTATAGGTATACATTTTGTAGTAGGTAGGTAGTATATGGCTTTAAGAATTATTTTTATACTTTTTTTTTGCTTTTACGTATTTTTTTGAGATATTGTTTTGCTTTAGGTTGCCGATTGCATGGAAGTAGTTTTCACTTTTTGCAGTTTTTGTAGTCGCATATCAGTGGTAAAGAAATTTTCTTCCTTTTATACCTAGTACATCCCTTTTTTCGCTTTATTTTTAACTTTCCATAGGAAGTTATTGTCCGATTTGTCGAATTAAAAATGTGGACATTTCTCGACGTTTCAAGGTCCCTAGAGTCGAAATAAAAGATTTTTAGAGAGATGTCTGTGCGTGCGTTTGTATGTACGTACGTTAGGACGTCCGTACGTTCACGAAGTTTCGTCGTCCATACCTCAAGAACCAGTAGAGATTTCGACTTCAAATAAATTTTGTTATACAGACAAAAATGCAGAATGATGCAGAAGGACTCTCAAAAAAATTGTGTGGGTGGTTTTTTTTTACCAATTTAAGCAATTTAAAAAAAAGATGAAAATGTTGGTTTAACCAAAATATCTCACGAACCAATAACGCTAGATACTTTAAATGAATTTTATATTGTAACGTGATACCAAACAAATATATTTAAAAAAAAAATCCAGTTAAGGGTTTTTTTATAAATCAAAAAAACTGAAAAAAAATATTTGTCTCCTCGAATATTTTACGAACAAAAAATGATTTTATCTCCAAAATAATTTTTTGCAACGAAGAATAACGGTTTTGACTAAAAAAATTATTAAATGTTCAGAAAAATTGATTTTCGACTTTGAAATTAAACTTGTTCATTATATGCAAAATATTGTTGGAAATTTTTAAATTTTTAGAAATAATTCAACTGACAACTTTTTTACCAAAACACGAAAACCTACAAACATTTTTATCAAGACAAATCGGCAGACGGGATGGGAAGTTATCAGTGTGGGTCGCATCGTAGCCTCTTTTTATAATAAATTGTTGCGCCAAACTTGAACAAAACATAATTATATTTATTTGTTTTAATTAAATGAAATTTACAAAGGTATCTATGAAAGTTAACCTACCTTCGGAAAAATATTTACCTACCTAATTTTCAAGGCAGTACCTGAACCTGAGTATAATTGTATTTGTACCTTACCTAGGTACATCTACCTTTGAAAACATTTTGAACACAAATATTGAGGGAGGTATACCTTCTTTGTAGATTCATATCACAATATGTCTACTTTAAATACCAGTTCAATAGATGAAGGTTATCAGTAGGTAAGGTAAGTAGATTTCAATTTGACAAGTGGAAAATTTGGTTTGGTCTTTGAAACTAAAAAATAGTATTTACCTACCTACTATGTACATACATACATATTTATATCTAGGTCCTAGTTAATAAATTAGGCATGATAGGTACATACAGTTTTGAGTTATTTCTTGAGTTCAGTAAGTAAGGTACTAACACATACCTAAGGTATCTTGTTGAACCTTCGCCGATTTACGTTGTTTATCAATGTTTTGATTAACTTCAAATACTTTGTACGCAAAGCAGACGATTTTAAGTAATTTTTGTTTTGCTTTGAAAAAAAAACTGTAAATTGAACAAACCACATCAAATTAAAGTTGCAACACTTTACCAAAACTCTTAAATAAAATAAAAACAGCATAAAAAAGATAATGTACAAGAATATATTATTAATAAGATCAGATAGTTATACTGGTGCATACTCGTATGTACATTACAATGAAAAAAAACACTTCCTTTAAAATTTAAACTCGATCGAGTTAAATTTGGTATGAAACTAAGATTGAAACTAAATGATCAAGACCAAGTTACGTTATGAAAAACTGCTGCTAGCGAATTTTGATTGATATAAGATTTTTGTTGTTCATCATTTGGTTTTAACATAAGTTTCATAATTAAGTGCTGTTGTGGTTAAATCCTGAGCAAAGGGTACTTTTGAAGCACTCTTCTACAAAACATTGCACAGTAGTTTTTACATAACTTACGAATTCTCTTGTAGGAATTGACAAGCCTCCATTAATCTTATTTTCGAATTGACGAAATTTTATTAAATGTTCCCTTGTTTCATAGTTATTTTGACACACGGACACTCTATATATGAAGTGTCTTTGTTTTGACATTTGCTTTTGTCCATAAACAATTTGCATAAATCAGTCATTTTTCTTTAGCACAGATTTTGCAATACATATATCCTACAAAATACCTACATAATGTTAAGTACATTTCATCGTCATTTTCATTTATTTCATTCCAATTATTTTCAACGTCTCCTTAACAAAATTAAGACAAAATAATTTATTTGATTTAAGTTAGACATTGCAAATTGTAAAAAAAGTTTCAAGAAATAGTAATGCATTATTTATGTGCATATATAAGTACCTAATATTAAATAAATTATATGTATTCCATTTTTGTTTCAGTTTATTTAAAAAGTTTAAAAACATTCAAATGCCTTTACTGAAGAAATTTATTTTTTGAGTTATCATGCAACATGCACTTGGCCATATCGTAACATTCACAAAACTATGTATTCGTAAAATGGTATATCTGCCAGTACCGATACAAAAATTCATGAAAAAATAATTGCAATTTTTTTTAATTTGGAACAACAAACCTCCAAGTAAACGATTTGGTAAATCAATTTAACCAAATCTCCAAAACAAAATAAAAATAGTAAGAAAAAGGCAATTTTTTACACACGAAAAATGAATAGTATCTTTTTAAATACCTACTTAACATACTCAGATGTAGGTATATCTATTCCTTTTTTTGTGGCGACACAAACACATTATCCCATTTAACGCGTGCATATTATTGTCTTCATCTATAAATATTCATATAGTTCGCTTTCAAAATAGATCCCAAAAGGACTTTTTTAATCCCTTTTGAGGATACAAATTAGCATATACAGAAACCATTATCATGAAAATGATATTCAAGCTACTAATAGTACCCACTGGATGCTCATAAGTCGCATGGTCGTTTGAGCAATGTTCGGTGTCCACTTCTATTTGTAATTATTCAATGCTTGTAGGCAAAAAGAGAGCAACCGTCGAAGTTGGTTCTCTCTATTAGTTCTTTCTCGATGCTTGAGAGTCCTTTCTGCATGATTCTGCATTATTATCTGTACCTATAACAAAATTTATTTGAAGTCAATATCAAAAACAAAAAAGATATAAATCCTCGGTAGCCATATTGGTTTGCCTACAAGCTAAACCGGAAACTGGCCTCATAAAGTATTTCTTAGTGTGCGTGTAATTTCTCCTCTAATTTATGAAATTTCCCCTAAAAACTCAGTAATTGTGTCTATGGATGCGTGAAAACACGTCAATTTTACTCGTTGAATTATTCCACATTACAAATACAACAATGTAAACAAATGGGTTTTGAAGGGTGATACGTACGAAGGATTTATATCTTCATATAGAGTGTTTTTGGTCAATATCGCTATTGGTTCTTGAGCAATGGACGACGAAAAAAAGTTCCAGAACTTACGGACGTACGGACGCACGGACACACCGACGTACGCACACACACTAATTCTTTTTGTCTTGTTGTTTTTTTTTTTTTTAATTTTCTTCATTCCCAATAAACCAATCAAAAAAATACATTATACAGATTACAAATTATAAACAGTCTTTTCATTGCCTCCCTCGAACGTTCGCTGAGTTTGTATACAGTAATCCCCGCTTAGTTGCACCTCGCTTAATTGAACATCCCGCTTAATTGATCGAAAAAATTGGCTTCAAAAATTTCCCGTATTAGTAGCAAAACTTTTTAGACGGTTAATTGAACCCCGCTTAGTTGAATTACTCGCTTAATTGATCTTAAAAATATGCAGCAGAAGAACTAAATACATGGACATTTTTCGGATAATTGGACGGACAAAAAAATGATTGTAATTGGAAAAACCAAAACGCCAAGGTGTTTTAAAAATAAGGTTGTACCTTTGCAATATTTCTCCAACAAAAAGGCATGGATGACCCAACATTTATGGGCCCAAATTTTATATAAATTTGACGAAGAAATGAGACAAATAATTCTTTTTGTCGACAATGCTGCCTGTCATAAGAAGTTGGACGATTTAAAAAATATAAACGTGCAGTTTGTACCCACAAATACAACGTCCATCATTCAGCCGCCCCTTGACCAAGGCATTATTAATTATTTCAAAGCTTACTATCAGCAAAATATAATAAGGAAACAAATTACAGCAATCGAACGTGGCAAGACTATTGAAGAATTTTCGAAGTCGATCACATCTTTGCAAGCAATGCACATAAGCGAAAATTGTTTGTGGCTTATAACACCTTCTACTATTGGAAATATTTTGCTACTAAATCTACATTTGCAAGTTCTTTTTTTAAAGTTAGGCTTCATCCAAGAAGAAGAGCAGCCGGAAAATGATCTCTTGGTCATAGATAACGTTCTTGAGGACAACGCAGCTTTCAATGCTTATTTGGCATGTGATGACATAACATGTCATATTATGGCGAACTAACAAACGCCGAAAATAAGTTGACACTGAAATGTTTGTAGAGTAAATTTCTTTGATGAATATTTTATTTTTTAGTTGACCTACTCGTGCAATTATACGGGTTTCGCTTAATTGAACAGATATGTCAATTAAGCGGGGTTTCGCTAATTGAACCACCCGGATAATTGACCGAAAAATCTGACAAAATGGTCAGTGCAATTAAGCGGGGAATACTGTACATTCTTCTCTATCTTCTGTTTTTTTAATAATCCGGAAATTTACTACTTTATATTGAAATTCTCGCTCATTTTTACCCCCACCCCAATACATTCCACACGCAAAACATGCGGAACGATCTGTTTAGGAAGTCGATGAAAAGATGTCAGGCCGAGCGTTCCTCTTAATGATAGTACTATTCAAATATATATTCAAAGGATGAAAAGACAGATCGTTCTCGTTCCAATGATTTGTGTTTCAATTTCACACTGTTACAATGACAGATTTTCTGGTGTATTTTATTAAGGGAATTTTTTTTCAATGACAGCAAATGTAGAATGGTAGCTATAAACAACCTAACCAAAAAATAATCCAATGGCAGGTTAGGGGCCGGTTATAGCTATCAGTAAAATCCATCAGCAACAGAAAAATACAATTTTGTGCAAATTAAAATTATGTCTGCAAGCTTACCAAATGTATTTCAGTGACAGGGACAGCCTGTTGATTTAGTACAATTTTATCTTTCTTGTTAAAATCTTTGTTGTTATTATTGAGTATTGAATAAAAAGTGCGTTTTTTTAACGCACTTCAAAACGACTGGTTGATTTTATCATAACAGTTAAGTTTTTTATTTGCTTGTGCGTGCACTGTCAGTATCTTTATTTATTTCTTTGAAATGAAAATTAATAAAAAACCGCCCAAGAAGCGTTGAAAGAGGGATAATCTCTTTTAAGGCTAGGGGAAAATTGGTAAAGTGTTGTTTTTTATGTTAACATAGTAGCGCACGAATGTAAGTTTATGCAAAACTAATAAAAACATAAAAATATGAAAAGCAACAAAATACATGTTAATGTTTTCATCTTTGTATATTAATTATTAATATACAAAGGTTTTCATATAAAATTGTATCCATATAGAATAGAGAATATAGAGAATGAATATAACGTTCTCAGATTGCATCTATCCACTTGCGTGCCATTAGCGTCAATATAATTATTGGAAGAAATCAAATGTCTTTTTGGTATTTGTCGGATTCTGTAATCCGAATGTACATATGTATATATTCAGCAAATCATTTTACCAATTTGACAATACTATTTACGTGTAAATGAAGGATTTGCTAAATTAATAAAACTGTATTAACCGACTAATTTAAACCTTAAATGGGTTATAGTGTACCTACGTTTGGGTCAAAGTATTTATTAAAATTATTTGTTTTTTGATCAATTAAATCTGTGAATATAATTGTTATGTTGCTTTAAAAATAATCAAATGACATGCAATTTAACAGTACAATCAAATTTCTCAACATTTAAAATTAAAATTATATCTCGTTCAAAACTCAGCATCCCACGAGTTATTTCAACTTTTATTGAATTTTGGCAGGAATAAGGACACATATGATATCTTCATTATTCTGGTCTTTCAATTCCCATTTTACTTCAACGGTTACCTTAGAAAATTAATTTATTTTAAGACTTGAATTTAAAACGTTTCATTTCAATTAAATTAAAATACTTTTGGATAGGCCTTTAGCACTGGTAAAGTTGCTCTGTAGCTGTAGCTAGTATCCTTTATCAGGGGGCACGTTAAACCACTATCAACACAAGCATCTGGGTTTTCTAAGTGAAATGGCATTTCAACACCCATTATTTTTCCATGGACCACTGTTGTGATTGTTTGAACATCTTCAGCTGAAAATTTTATTTTTAGGCTTAGATTAACAGAATCCAACAAATGTTTAAGTTAATATTAAATATAAGGTGCATAAAATTAACATTTAATTTTAAGTCAAAACGGATTTTGCAAAATATCATAATCATAGCAAATACGAGTATTTTTATCTTGCCCCTATTTTTAATTGGCATTCAAAAAATGAACATAAGATGGAGATACAAATGTAAATAAATGATGTTTTCTTACATAACGTCAATTCAATTGAAATTGAAGCAGATGTGTTCCGTTTGAGTATGCAGTCATTTTTTGTTGTATCACAGCCAGATATTACAACTTTAGTAAACTTTCCTATTTTAGAACCTGCAAGAAAAAAATTATAATACAAATATTGATAGAATGGGATAATTTTTTCTAAAATCTACGTTCTGGTATTGATGTTTGAAATTTTTAAACATAAAGTAAGTTGAAAACAAAATTAATTTGGGAAGTTGGTTTTTCGTACACAAGTTCAAGTTTCTCATAACTTCCGTTTATTTGTATTATGATGCCTGTTTTGCCTTGCAAGTAGTGTAAACTGTGAAATCTCCATAGAAACTACATTCATTTTACATGAATCTTTGTAATATAAAAGCTATAGTATTTCGATCGGGAAGAATCTACGGGACGGTATGTTCCTAGTGGCTACAACGGCATTAGCTTGTGCTTATTTTTTTGACTCAACATTTGTATATAAAACCTCCAACGCCACTTTACGTTTACGGCGAACGTGAAATAAAATTGCTTCACGATAATAATATGGGTAATAAGGCTGTTAGAATGTAATGCCGTCATGTTAAAAGCCTTAGCGTCAGAGACCATCAAGCTAGATGCTAATGAGAAACTTATGGCCATCCCTCAGTCAACACATCGTATTCGCAAATGAAGTTCGGGTGAAACTCCTGATAGGACTGATTTTGTTTAAAGGATGTTCTGAGCATGCTCGATATGTTCGGACTCTTATAAAAGGCTACTGAGTTAGGGGCCGGTTATAGCTATCAGTAAAATCCATCAGTAAAATGTTTGTTTTTAATTTTTGACCATGTTACAGATTTATTTCTAGCAAAAGATGAATCCTATATTCAAGTATTTTTTCAAAAAGAAATAATGCATTTAAAGTTTTCTTTAATTTATAAATCCATTTTATTTTTTTTAAGGGGCCGGTTATAGCTATCAGTAAAATCCATCAGTAAAATTTTTGTTTTTAGTTTTTGAACATGTTACAGATTTATTTCTAGCAAAAGATTGATGCAATAAGATGTATCCTATATTCAAGTATTTTTTTCAAAAAGATTCAATGCATTTAAAGTTTTATTTATTTTATAAATCCATTTTAATTTTGACTGCCAAAAGCCAAACAAAATTCCATTTCGTTTTACTGTTGGTGTTCCAATTTTTTACTGTTCCGATCACATCATTAAGGCGCCAGTTATAGCTATCATTGGTTTTCATCATTGAAAACAAACATTGGAATTTTTTTGACAGGTCGTTTATAGCTATCATTACAAATTTCTGTCATTGAAAAAAATTTCCTGATTGAAAACCACCGAAAAACTTTTACTGACAGAAATCTGTCATTGGAATTGTGTGAAATTGGAACTCAAATCAGTGGAACGATTCGTTTCACTTTTGAACTTAAAAGTATCAGCTGTTCAGGAAAATGATTTTCCGTCCGGAAAAAAGAAAAATTATTTTTTAGAGAAAAATAAATGCGCAATTACACTTTTTTTTCTCAAAAAAAATTCTTTGTGTGATTTCCGATCGATCAGTATATAATTTTTATTTCTAATCAAATGGAAACACCGTCAAACATCGATTCAAAAATTTTTCCGGATCGATTTCAATGATAGCTATAACTGGTCCCTAAAAATTTTACTGATGAAAGCAGCAGTAAAAAAATTGTCTGTGGCGCGAAGCCTCAAAGTGACATTTAATTTAATGACGTACATTTACTGATTGCTATAAACGCTCATCAGTAAAACATTTCAGATTCCTCCTGTTTCAAAATTTACTGATGGATTTTACTGATAGCTATAACCGGCCCCTTATGATGAAATTTCATTTTACTGAACAGCTGACTGCCAAAAGCCAAACAAAATTCAATTTCGTTTTACTGTTGGTTTTCCAATTTTTTACTGTTCCGATCACATCATTAAAAATTTTACTAAGGCGCCAGTTATAGCTATCATTGGTTTTCATCATTGAAAACAAACATTGGAATTTTTTTGGCAGGTCGTTTATAGCTATCATTAGAAATTTCTGTCATTGAAAAAAATTTCCTGATTGAAATCCACCGAAAAAATTTTAGTGACAGAAATCTGTCATTGGAATTGAGTGAAATTGAAACACAAATCATTGGAACGATTCGTTCCATTTTTGAACATAAAAGAATCAGCTGTTCAGGAAAATGAATTTCCGTCAGGAAAATAGAAAAATACATTTTTAGAAAAAAATAAATGTGCAACTAAACTTTTTTTTCTCAAAAAAAAATTCTGGGAGTGATTTCCGATCGATCGGTATATAATTTTCATTTCTAATCAAAGGGAAACACCGTCAAATATCGATTCAAAAATTTTTGCGGATCGATTTCAATGATAGCTATAACTGGCGCCTAATGAAAGCAACAGTAAAAATTGTCTGAAGCGAAGCTCGACGTTATGATCGAAAGAAAACAACATTTAATGACGTAAATTTACTGATCGCTATAAACGCTCATCAGTAAAACATTTCAGATTCCTCCTGGACTGGACCCTCATAGGCATTTGAAAAACAGATTGACGTATACGTGTATTTTTTATGAAATTGCCAACATATTTTCAGCATGGGAGCAAAAAAGTAGTAATAAGGAAGTGATAAACAGCTATCTTCTTTCTGTAGGAAAAAGAGACCAGTTTTTTTTAACATGTTGACAGTGCTCGTCTAATTTTCGTGGTGGCAAGCAAAAACACTCTAGTAAAGATATAAATCCTCGGTAGCCATATTGGTTTGCCTACAAGCTAGAACGGAAACTGGCCTCATAAAGTATTTCTTAGTGTGCGTATAATTTCTCCTCTAATTTATGAAATTTCCCCTAAAAACTCAGTAAATGTGTCTATGTATGCGTGAAAACACGTCAATTTTACTCGTTGAATTCTTCCACAACAATGTAAACAAATGGGTTTTCAAGGGTGAAGGCCCAACTATAATAGACATAAGCTAGCATATGCGCGCATAAGTAAACGTACGAATACAAAGAATCTAATACGAGTGAAGGCCCAACTATAATAGACATAAGCTCGCATATGCGCGCATAAGTAAACGTACGAATACAAAGAATCTAATACGAGTGACCATAATGGAGTCTAGCTCCGTTTCGTTCAATTTTTCTCAGTTTCGTTCACTTAAGCAAACTTAAGCAAGAGCGATCCCAGTCGCTCGCCGCATAAGTAAATCTGACAGTTTGGATCAAATACACACAGGCCAACTCCACTGCAGATAATTTCTCTCAGAATGTTTATCATAACCGGAAATCAGCCTCATAAACTTATTCATAGTGTGCGTGTCATTTCTCTTCTAATTTATGAAATTTCCCCAAAAACCTCATTAGTTATTTCTATGTATGCGTGAAAACACGACAATTTTTCTCTTTGAATTCTTTCACATTACAAATACAAGGATGTAAACAAATGGGTTTTGGAGGGTAATACGTACGAAGGATTTATATCTTCATAAAGAGCTGCGAATATTATTTTGACATGTAGATAAGTGAGCAAAATTGCATTATGGCTACCCGCAGTAATTTCACAAACTTAAGTGAATTTTCGTTGGGTTTTTGACATAAGCTTATGTTTGCTTATGCCTATTATAGTTGGGCCTTGACCATAATGGAGTCTAGCTCCGTTTCGTTCAATTTTTCTCAGTTTCGTTAACTTAAGCAAACTTAAGCAAGAGCGATCCCAGTCGCTCGCCACATAAGTAAATCTGACAGTTTGGATCAAATACACACAGGCCAACTCCACTGCAGATAATTTCTCTCAGAATGTTTATCATAAGCGGAAATCAGCCTCATAAACTTATTCATAGTGTGCGTGTCATTTCTCTTCTAATTTATGAAACTTCCCCAAAAAACTCATTAGTTATTTCTATGTATGCGTGAAAACACGTCAATTTTTCTCTTTGAATTCTTTCACATTACAAATACAACAATGTAAACAAATGGGTTTTGGAGGGTAATACGTACGAAGGATTTTTTATCTTCATATAGAGCTGCGAATATTATTTTGACATGTAGATAAGTGAGCAAAATTGCATTATGGCTACCCGCAGTAATTTCACAAACTTAAGTGAATTTTCGTTGGGTTTTTGACATAAGCTTATGTTTGCTTATGCCTATTATAGTTGGGCCTTGATACGTACGAAGGATTTATATCTTCATATAGTGTTTTTGGACATGACGAAAGGCTTTTTTGGTTCATCTAGATTGTATGTAAAGTGGACGGAAATAAATAAATAGAAAGAAGTATTCAATTGATATCAAGGGCGGATCCAGACTTTTCATCAGGGGGGGGGGGATGTCACACACTTAGATGAGTTTTTACTCACCGCTTAAAAATGTTCTATGTTTTGTAAAGGAGGCTAACAAAATTTAAATAACATAATGTGTATGAGTATATTAACCTAACCTTTACATATTTACACTGTTGCCCAGCAAGGTATGGTCTAACTATTTAATTTGGATGACTCCCTACATATGAAAGCATTCCTAGATTCCAAGTTTTCTAAATATGCCATATTTAAGAGCTAAAATACAATAGTTTAGAGGGTTTTTGCTGCATTTCAAGCAGAAATGTAAGAAATTGTTTTGAAACGTAGCTTTTTTCCCAAAAATAAAATATACTTTTCTTGTATCAATTTCTATTCATGCTAAGAACTCTAAAAAAATTCAAAAACCCAGAAAATGAGAGGGCTTTTTTTGACCATTTTTTTCGAACTCAATTTTCGGGAGTCTATTATTACTATCGCTATCAGTCTGCTTACTCGTATTTTGATCTTAAGAGTCAACAAAACGGGGAGAGTACGATAACTTAGGCGACAAAGTTTAATGACGGATTTGTATGGAACAGTTAAAAACAAGCATTTTTTACTATGGGAAGGGGGGGTCTATCTCCCCCCGTTTAGGCGGTAGGGGCAGTTAAAAAAAATATGTACATTAAATGGAAAAAAATAATTAAAAAATAACGGTAATACCCTCAATTAAGTGTTATACCTTTTTTTAAAGCCAACACTTTTGTCTATTAGCTTGCTTTTAAATCAAGTCAAAACTATGCATAGTTTTTGAAAAAAATTGTTTTAAAGTCAAAATTTGTGCAAAAAAAAGTTAAAAAAAAGGTTTAAAGTGTAATTTTTCAAAACTTTCAAATTATTTACTGTTTTTTTTTTAGAATTCATTGCTCTTATTTGTTTTTTATCAAAAACTGAAAACTAGATGACTTTATGTCTTCTAGTTCTTGAGAAAATTGAAAATTACCAAAATAAATATTTTAATTAAATTACTTTTTCCTTGCTTAAGTATTAACGTAGTCTTATTTTGATAGTAATAATCGAATATGGATTAAGATACACCTAGGGTAAATTAATTTTTCTTAAATCCAGCTTATTTAAATGCAAAAGAAACTTTGCATGCACCCCATCTTGCACCCTCCCCACCTTGCACACACTCCAACTTGCACCCACCCCAAATCCTATAGTGTGCCCAAGCAGGGGGGTTGCAGGGGGGCAGCATGCCCCCCCTTACAGATGCCACTGTTGCATACACCCAAATTCGCGCACACCTTACTGTTGCATAAACCCAAACACGCATTACGCATACGCAAATACCATTATTATTTATTACTATCAAAATAAGACCACTCAAGCAAAAAAGAAGAATTAAATTAAAATAGTAGTTGTGGTTATTTTCAATTTTCTCAAAAACCAAAAGGCATAAAATCATCTAGTTTTCAGTTTTTGATCAAAAACAAATAAGAACAATAAATTCTGAAATAAAAACAATGGTAGATAATCTTGAAGTATTGAAAAAGTTACACTTTAAACCTTTTTTTAACTTTTTTTACTCAAATTTTGAGTTTAAAATTAAATTTTTATTTTCAATTTTCTCAAAAACTAAAAGACATAAAATCATCTAGTTTTCAGTTTTTGATCAAAAACAAATAAGAGTAATAAATTCTGAAATAAAAACAATGGAAGATAATCTTGAAGTATTGAAAAAGTTACACTTTAAACCTTTTTTTAACTTTTTTTACTCAAATTTTGAGTTTAAAATTAAATTTTTATTTTCAATTTTCTCAAAAACTAAAAGACATAAAATCATCTAGTTTTCAGTTTTTGATCAAAAACAAATAAGAGTAATTTATTCTGAAATAAAAACAATGGTAGATAATCTTGAAGTATTGAAAAAGTTACACTTTAAACCTTTTTTTAACTTTTTTTACTCAAATTTTGAGTTTAAAATTAAATTTTTCGAAAACTACGCATAGTTTTGACTTGATTTAAAAACTGGCTAATAGAACAGAATGTTGGCTTTAAAAAAATGTATACAACTTAATTGTAAGTATCACCGTTATTTTTTAAGAATTTTGTTCCATTTTAAGTAATAATTTTTTTAAATTGCCCCTCCTGCCTAAACGGGGGGAGATAGACCCCCCCTCCCATAGTAAAAAATGCTTATTTTTAACTGTTCTAAAAAATTCCGTTATAATATCTTGTCGCCTAAGTTATCGTACTCTTGCCAACAAAACTTAAAAATTTTATAGAGAAAAATGTTTGGTTCTAGAATTAAAGGAAATAGGTGTATTTAAGTACATAATTTCTCCAAATAATTAAATTAAAACAAATTAAGGTAAACAAATAAGTTGGGAAGAAACGTTTGTGTGGCACTCACAAATTACACGTTTCAGAATCTCTTTTCACTTCAAATCTCAAGACATTCAAGGCTGTATATCAATAGATATGACACGTTTATTATGTTTTTCAATTAGCCAATAATTTAACAAAAGTGTAACTTTGACTGTTTTTGGGACATTTATATTATTGACATTCGTGTTTAAATATTAGTTCTAGAGCAAATTCACTTCAAAAGTAGATTTATTTAATTTTTTAAGATCTTTTGTATTCAACAGAAAACCAATTTTGAAGTAAATAAAATGCACTGCTAGAACTTGCTAGTTTTTTCCAAAAAGTTTGTTTAAAAATATTTTCTATATTTTACCTGCAAAATAAGTTTTTCTTAAAAATTTAAATGCCATTTTATTTGTCAAAAAATCTAGAATAACTTATTTTTTTCGAAAATCATTTCAAATTTTAAATTTTGTCTTAAAAATATTTTTGGTAAGCACTAAATAAAGGGCTTATAAATATATGTACATTTTACATTTAAATTTGGTCAAAAAATGTTGTCCCCTTTCTGAGATATCGAGTTTTGTAAACAGAATTAGTTTTTTTTTTTAAATAAAAAAAAAAATACATTTTTGATCATAAAAAATCATCATCAATTTGATCATTTGATCATCAAAAAGAGCTTGCACACAAAGAGAAGATTATTGAAATTAGTTTTCCATTAGTTCTTGAGAAAACTTAAAAACAAAATAAAGGTTTTTGAGGGGTACCCTTCTGGAGCAATACCAAAATATGTATGTATATTTTTCTTGTAGAAAGAAGCCAAATTAATAACACAAAATTTAGAGAAAGTTTTAGAAAAATCAAATGTTTTACCTAAAAATTTGTATGGGAACTGCTGTTATTTTTCGTTTTAATAAAATGAAAAAAACTCCTTACGCTAATCGGCTGAAAACCTTAATTTCAATCAACACAATTGTTTGGACTGTAGGAGCCAGGAAAGACAAACAGACGGACGGAATCGGGGTACCCACTTTTTTTCAAATTCTAAATTGAGTGAAAACAAAAATTTTAGTTGTTTTTGACAGCAAACCACTTTTTGGTGAATGTCGTTAAATTACTAATAAATCTATAGATGAAATCTTTACTTATACAACTTAACTGTATAAGCTTTATGGCTCATATGACCCCCCCTGGTTCGTCAGTTGGTCAAAAGTTGATGAATTTGTGCTGCGTTTTTGGAATAGGCTGAATTTCCGATTCATATTATGTTCTTGGTCCAGTCCTCAGTTAAAAGTAGTACTTTTAGGAACAAATTTTAAGGAAGTAAAATACAAATGTTGTTTTCATATACAAAAAATAAATAATTCAAAATATAATGGGGGTCATATCCATTAACGCAATACGATTAGTTTTGAATTGAAGGGAATTCCTACGAAAAAGCAAAAAAATTATCTCCAAGATTAGGTCCGTTCGCGTACCCTCCTAAAACAGTCCAATTTTACGAAAAAATACGAAATTTAACCAAATCCTGTTCGCGTACTCAAAAATTTCGTAGTTTTTCGTAAAAGAGAGCGCTCACGAGAGAGTAAAATATTTCTCCAACCTACGAATTTTAGCCCAAGAAATTTCTTTGGGCTGATTTGTGAAAATTTCAAATTTGATAGAAATTCAAATAAATTAGATAAATTGCTCGCTTTTGCAGTCAGTTATAAAATTTAAAAACAAATTTTCAAAGAACAGCAATAAGACAGTAATATTGTGTGAAAAATTTGTTGTTTTCCCGTTCGCTTACTTTTTTGTAGTTTTATTTTTGGTGAGAGAATTTTAACCCCACTCTTTAAAATATCTCTTTTTGCGAATTTTGGTGCAGAAAGTACGCGAACGGACCTATTATTTAAAGTTATCAAATCAAAAATGTTTCTTATTTTTTTGTATGCATTTGTCAGTTATATGACACTTCCGGATTGACTAGCTTTGCATTCCCAAATCTAGTTAAATTTAGACTACGTCACTAGGTTTGTGAATGCCCCCATTGTGTTATTTTTTGGTTTGATTCTTTTGCTATTGCATGGAACGATTTTGATGTTCGCTGCAAAACAAGAATATTCAAGAAAAAATAATTGTCTCATACATTTTATGAAGCAATTTTTCGGTGTATATGATGAGTGAAATTAAGCGAAATAAAAACAAGGCCAATCTTCAGCAGTTGGGCCATACGATTTGTGCTAGGTGCAAGGTTGAGTCATTCTGTCTTATTATATCTGGGTGCTCACTTATCAATTCTTTTAAAAGGTTTTTACTATCAACTTTATTATTAAATATTATTTTATTCTTGATAATAAAGTAATGAATAAGGTGACTTTAAGCGCTTTTAATTCTTTTTGTATTGTACGGATATGGAGCCAGTATTCAGCGAATTAACTTCTTTTTTGTAATCTTCCTCAAAATTCAGTTTTTTAGTTTTGGTTGTAACATTTATTTGATCTTTTTATTTAGAACGCGTTAATTAAAAAAAATTATTTCCTCCAGTTTATTTGCCATGCAAAACAAACTGTTTGCAAAACTTGAAAGAAGAGTGTCAATCTTGTGTAGTCCGCCCCCTAAACTCTAGTAGTCGGCCAATTGAGTCTATTTTGAGTCTAATTGAGTAATCGGCCCAAATGTAAAGCTCAAAGTAAACAATTATCATGAACATTTAAACAAACATTTTTGTTAGCATTTCCTTGAAATATTTATTGCAAAAAGTTGAAAAAAGAAACACAAACTACTTTAATAGTTGAAATAAACAGTTTCACTTCGGAGTTCTTCTAATTTTCTCAATAAGTAAATGAATCGATTTTAGGCCACTTGATTTTTCCCGAAACTTGATTTTACTTGGTACCTGGAGTTTAAAGGTATAATGTGGGTAAATTGGTGAGGTATCGAGTGCTTAGGTGCAGAGAAATTTGATTTAAATGGCTTGTATGAAACACGAGGTAATGTCTATTTTCTCGTTATTGAATGGAATTAATTATTCAATTCCCAGTGTTGAAGTTCATGATTCATTGAAGGATAATTTTCTTCACAAATTTTAAAACACCTTTTTAGGTTTCTTCGGAATTTGTATGGAAAACGCTTAAATATTCTAATTCTCAATAAGAGTTTTATCACAAAAATTAGTCTAATTTTATTTAAACTAAAATGCCACTCTTTTCTAGTTGATCTTGAATAGGGAGCCGGCGCAGTACAAACAAATCACTTATTATTATTTTAGGGGCAACATTTCAAGATTAAAAAAGGATAATAAATAATATAACAATACTTATAAAAGTTATTTCCTGTCAATATTTTATTATTTACATGAGTATTTTTTTCTTAAGCAAATGTATGTGTTTCACTCTATCAAAAACTTACACCAACGAGATTTTCTAACTCGGATACCATGAGCTGCAGTCTTAATCTTTTGCAAGCTGTTGAAGAACAGTTAAGACTTTGAAAAAATATATACATACGTTCCTTATTAACTTTAAATTTAAAAGTGGCCGACTAAGAGAGGTAACCGAGTTACATCAAGAAGGCTAGTTTAAAACACCGGGCCACCAAAAAAGAAATAAGTACATTGTTTCAGTGAGACGAGAAATAACTCGTGTAGCAAATGCACCCGTATACAAGGGCATTTGGAGGCCTGGTGTATAATAAATTATGCCATAATTTTATCTATTTTCAAGTTATTATCTAATTAAAGAAAATACTTTATTTTTAAGTAAGCATTCCATTGCTTATATTATACTCCATAGATTTTAATGTATTTCGTATTTTAGATCCTACTTGAACCCACCTAACATTTTTTATTTACGCGTTGTTCTCGTAAATATTTTAATGATTTATTTAATTCGAACACACAAATAGAACAAAGGAAGAATAATTAGGCTCCGAATTTACCAATACTTCTCTTCTCAATCTCAATGCAATCATTTGACACTACGAAACTTAAATATAATCAATTAAATTAAATTTCTCTCAGCACATTCGAATAAAAAGATATTCCGACTTTCGAATAATTTAAACATTAATTCCAAACCCAAGATCTCAGCTTTCAGAAGTTACACTTTAACGTATGCGTATAAATATAAATGTTTGAAAAAATAATTGGATTTGACCCCAAATAAACAGTTTCTATTAACTGCCAAGCGGAAGTATTAATTTAATTAAAGCAACACCAATGCTTTTACGAATTGCACATACATATATGTACCTACGGAATATTAGGATAGTAATGAAATCAAAATATTTTTTTAATGCTAAATTACCACAATCTTTAAATTGCAAGCCGCTAATTGATACGATAACTGATACAAATACGACTATAATAAACTGTTTCATTTTTGGAAGTTGTTTTAAACGTTTTTTCGCAAATAAATTTTAAATCTTCGCTCTAGTCTTACAACCGATTTCGAGCTCATTTGTCAGAAAACTGAAACAAAATTGGTATTCTATACCAAAAACACTCTATATGAAGATATAAATCAAAAACACTCTATATGAAGATATAAATCCTTCGTACGTATCACCCTTCAAAAACCATTTGTTTACATTGTTGTATTTGTAATGTGGAAGAATTCAACGAGTAAAATTGACGTGTTTTCACGCATGCATAGACACATTTATTGAGTTTTTAGGGGAAATTTCATAAATTAGAGGAGAAATTACACGCACACTAAGAAATACTTTATGAGGCCAGTTTCCGGTTTAGCTTGTAGGCAAACCAATATGGCTAACGAGGATTTATATCTTTACTAGCGTGTTTTTGTTCTATATCTATTTCTTAAGATTTAAGATTGTTCAAAAATTCATAAATGAAAATGTATATGTATTTACTTGTATCATGTCATGTTTCGAAATAAAGTAGTGTCCCCTAGAGTTGCCATACTTCGCGATAAAACACAAAACGTTATATATTTTAGAAATTGCGTTGAAAAATTTAGTTTTACGATCCCTCAATTTTTGTCTATATTTGAACATTTTTTTTATCTTCCTTCCAAAATATTGTTTTAATCAGCTCCGTTCAAGTTTCATAATGCTTTAAATAATATTTCTTTCTCATCGAGAACCTCTTGAAGAGTTGGAATTGTCAAGTATAATGGAATACTTTCATAATTGTCAATTATAACGCTATAACGATCAACCTATCCAAAATATGCTCGAAGCTTTCAATTCTAATATGTATATACGCGAAAGAACTAATTGAAAGGAAGAAACATTTTTTAATTAGGTACTTAATAAAGCTTTTCCAATTTGCATTAATGTTCGTTTTTCTGAACCTTTATGAACCTTTGAATAAAATTTACTGTTTTTGCTTTATATACGAGTATATATATCTACAATTATCTGATTTACGGTTTTCGTGCTTACCGTTTTATTTTGCGTAAAAAGAAGTAGTTAGATATTTGCTTACAAAAATCTGGCAAGCCTGTGTCTATTCTATTGCTAGCAAAAACACTCTATATGAAGATATAAATCCTTCGTACGTATCACCCTTCAAAACCCATTTGTTTACATTGTTGTAGTTGTAATGTGGAAGAATTCAACGAGTAAAATTGACGTGTTTTCACGCATCCATAGACACAATTACTGAGTTTTTAGGGGAAATTTCACGCACACTAAGAAATACTTTATGAGACCAGTTTCCGGTTTAGCTTGTAGGCAAACCAATATGGCTACCGAGGATTTATATCTTTACTAGAGTGTTTTTGATTGCTAGGTTTTTCATTTTCACTAGATATATCGGAATGTTTGTAAAGGCTAAACTAAAGGGACACATACGGTTGTAATTGGCTTATCAGTATTTTATTTTTTTTTAAGTAGCAATCCGTGCACACAATTGCCACGTTGTCATTTGTGACCAAATTTGGTCATTATTTTTTCACTTAGTCACATGGTCATTTTTTATTCCATTTGGTAATTTTTTTCCGAAACGAGAAATGAAATTCGACTTAATTCAGTCAGTGTTCGTTTAATATACTGTGGTGGTCAGGATTCAAAGTTAAAGAATTAAAACAAACTGTGGGCAATCAGATTCCAAAGTCTCCTTTGATTGACAGTTTATTTAAGAATTTCTTTGTACAGCTGTTTTTACCTTACGTTTAAAAAATAATGAACCATTTGAGTAAAAAATGTCAGTGTTCGTTTAATATACTGTGGTGGTCAGGATTCAAAGTTAAAGAATTAAAACACAAACTGTGGGCAATCAGATTCCAAAGTCTCCTTTGATTGACAGTTTATTTAAGAATTTCTTTGTACAGCTATCGATGGGAGCTTTATAACATTAAAATAATACGTAACATTATGTATTTAACACGATCATACGACCATTGAAATCAAAGCAGTTTTCTATTTACAAATTACATAAAACAGACTAGCTATCAAGTACGATGCTATATTAATAAATTATTATTTACATTATTACACTTACATGGCCAAATAGAAACAATGGTAAAGCTCATTTTAAGCAATTTTTCAGATAATAACTTTTTAAAAATGTAAACTCCTGGTCTGATTTTGACTAGACGAACAAAGAGAATCAGCTATAGCCATCACAGATGTGTTAATTGGAAGCAAAACCGAGGAAATTCTCAAAAAATCGAACTTTACTACTTTTAATAAAATTGATATAAAAACAAACGCTTTAAATCTTTATTTAGAACATTTAAAAGAACTGCTACTTAGATTTGATCTCAGTAGAGTGCTGGACTGGATCGCACGAACTTGCTCCTGTATCCAAAGACTGTTAACAGAGTTAAATTTAAAAATTTACCAATAAAATAAGTTTGTCTTCCAAAATTTAAATGCCATTGATTAATTAATCAAAAAATCTTGATTTATTGCATTTTTTTTCAAATTAATTTTATATATACATACATACATATAAAATGTTTCAATTATAGTTCTAAAATATTTGAAGTATTCAGTTTCTTAGAACTAATTAATATACGTTTTACATATAATTTTTGTTGATTATTTTAAAAAGCAAAAAAAGTAAAACTTGACATTTAAGATCATCAAATATTGTTAAGGCAGTATAAGAGCCTTTGAGGAAAAATATTATTGCAATCTGTTTATTAGTTCTTCAGAAAACTTAAAAAACAAAATAACTGTTCTATGAAGGGTATCCTTCTAAAACAATACAAACTATTTTTTTCAATTGAAAGAAGCAAAGTTAAGAAAAAAAATGTTATACAAATTTTTATAAGGTTCGTTTTTGAGAAAACTTGAATTTTCGATTTTTGACCAAAAAATTTGTATGTGGACTTTTATTCTTAAATAAATAAAAAAAATCATAACGCGAATCTGTTTCGATAGCAAATAGATGTATGCCTCCATAAATCAAGAATGCTATGGATAAGGTATTTTTCGCTTATAATTCTTTTTAAATTCAATATTTATTAATCAAAATGAAATTGAAATTATGGAAAACAAGCTTTAAATATACTTGGATTTATTAATTTGATACATATTTTAATTACTTGCAAACAAAATATTTGGCAATTTATTAACACAAATTTAGTAGAATTCAATAAATTGCGCTAGCACCCTTAACTTGATGATTCTTCGAACGCATCTTTTGATACAATAATCCGAGGTGAATTTTGAAATTTAAAGAATTTCGTGGTGATTATTGTAAATTAATGAATTAATTATAATAAACTGATGTTGAACATGTTTTTTTTTTCAAGACGAAAATGTAAATTGGTTCCCTATCAACAAAATGACTGCAGAAGTAAATGTAAAAACTGACTTTTTCATCGAAAAAAGTAAAAAGAAAAATCTGAAAAAAACTTATTAGCCTCCCCATTTTGTTGTTGCTTTTCAAAGTGCTGCTAGCCCACCGCATCGTTTTGTTGTTCGTTTTCACATCTATTCATTGACTAATTGTCAAAATTACAAATACAACAATGTGAACAAACGGGTTTTGGAGAGTGAAACGTACGAAAGATTCCCATGGGGTATTTTTGGTTGAAAATATAGATTTTTCGCATATTGTGCCCAAAGCCACTCAAAACTCAATATGAGTGTCCATGTGTACTCTGTATAGAGCAGAGAGTCAAATTTCCTCGTTTCCGTCTCCACAAAACCTTTTATTTACGTTTTTTATAACGTGTTGAATTCCTATCGGTGTATACATGTTTTCACCTAGGAGAGTACACAAAAAAAACTTCAGTTCAGAAATGGTTATTATTGCTAGCCATAGAGAAATATACTTACCAAGAGAACCGACAGGTACCGACCCGTCTTGCCAGAAACACCTTCAAATTTTATTTGAGGTGAACTCTCTTGAATTCAGTTTCAGTGAATACATGTAAGTGGTGTAAAAAAAGCAAAATGTTAGATTGGACCACAAGAACAAATTATGGAATTCTTGTCAAAAATGACAGTTCCACAATTTCGATTTCAAAAACAAAACTTTCAATTTGAGATTCTACAAGTAAGTTTTTGCAAATTGTTTTGTTTCGTCTAAATATTTAACAGAATTTATTTCTTTTTTAGATCAAAAATCTTAACAATCAAGAGCTACAAGACTTTTAATTGAAAAAACGATAGACCAAAAACCAGACGAAAACAATGAGACTTATTCTACTCGGAGTTCAAGTAGGTACGTTTAAAAAAAAAATCTCGTAAACAAAACAATATTTTAGTTACTTTGTTTCAGCTATGGATTATTCCAATAATATACTTGACTAGCGCCAATTAATAATACCTTAATACTTCAAAAAAGTAGGTTAAATCTCAGTCAAGAAGATGTACATAAGAATAATAATCGACTTTTTTAGCGTCTACTTAGTGTTTTCATTTCGGGTGCTGCTGATTACAAACCATGATATAGGAACAACTTCTCTCAAGAAATTTGGAAGATTTGCTCAAAACAAGAGCGCTGGTTCCCAGGTGAGTTTATTTTATATTATATTTCTCTTAATAAAATAATATCAATCGTTTTACCACAGATGTTGGCTTTTGTTTGTAAATTTTTGTTGAAAGCCTGTCGAAGTAAAGTATATATTTCTGCACTCAATTGCTGATGCATCATGATCGGTGACTTCTGCCTCAGCGGCTATGGTGGGCGCAGGCGTTGACGGCGGAGGTGTTAACTTCTCTACCAATAGTCAGATGCATGGAATGCAACAACACCACCAGAATTACGTATTCAGTTCCGAATTAGCGAACATCCTCAGCTATGTCATCGACTTTGTGAAATTAAATTCAATGGTGCAAGTGAAAGCTTCGACATTCAATAGTCAACCGCCCAGTTTTGGAATGACTTAACAGCGGTAAGCGTACGTACACACACACGCACAGACATCTCTCTAAAAATCTTTTATTGAGACTCTTGGGACCTTGTAACGTCAAGTAATGTCAACATTTTCAATTCAACAAATCAGACTAATTACAATAACTTCCTATTTGAAGTTAATAGCATTTGAATTTTCTCAAGAAATTTCTGAAGTTAATGTACCTTGTATAAGTCATTATTTTTACATTATTTATCCCTAAAAGAAAACTAAACAAAAAATGTTCGCACTATTATTAGCATGGTTAAAAAAAAAAGTAGGTAAAACCTTAATTTTTCTGATTGTCTCATTTGAAAATGATTCCAAAAAAGTAGGTAAAACCCTAATTTTTCTAATTGGTAACCACAAAAAATGTACATTCTAATTCTTTTTTTGTCTTGTTGTGTTTTTTTTTTAATTTTCTTCATTCCCAATCAACCAATCAAAAAACCACATTATACATTCTGTATAAATAATAAATTATAACAAAAATGTCTTTTCATTGCCTCCCTGGAACTTTCGCTGAGTTTGTACATACTATTCTCTATCTTCTGTTTCTTAACAATCTGGAAATTATTATTTTATATTGGAATTCTCGCTCATTTTTCTCCCACCACAATACATTCCACATGTGGAACGAACTTCTTAGGCACTATTCACTATTCGTCGATTCGTCGCACAGCCGAACACCATTCACCACCGAAACCAAAACAAGAATGATTTTTTTAGGTTAAGTACGCGATTATTTTATTCGTTGCGAGTGTGGATAATGTGGAACGCGAATAAAGTTTGACAGTTCGTATCAACTACAATTTTTTTCGCCACGAATAAATTTGTTTTCTTAAATGTATTAATATATGATATTGAAAAGTAAAAGTATGCATCATAAATCAAATAGAAACTATATTGCTATCGTTTTGTTAAGAATTTGTGTGGAAATATGTCTTCAAACGTATATAAAGTCACATTTTGTAATTCATTCGTCGTTCGTTGGTCGCGCTCATGTGAATGCTGCTTTAGGAAATCCATTAAAAGATGTCAGGCCGAGGCGAGCGTTCCTCTTCATGATAGTACTATTCAAATATATATATACAAAATAAGTTCCTTTTTCCGACGTGCGTCGGTTGGGAGTCCACATAGAGTGAGTTACTTCCTCTATCCGTTAGCATCAGTTAATATAGTTTGGGTTTGGGCCCTTGCTAACTTGTCAATGAGCAATAACAGATGTCAGATAGCAATTGTTTATTTATTTCATTTCGATCTTTTTTTCCGTGCGGGTAATTATTTTAATTTAAATAAACAAAAAAGGACAAAAAGGAGTGCACGAGTGCGAGCCAAAATATTACGACACAAGAAATCTCAACACTTAAGAAGGAAGGAAGAGGAAGAAACCCAAATGCTCATAACTCCAACCTGCGAGAGGCAGGAATCCCCGAGACCGATGCTAAGTAGCATTTCTTTCCTTCTTTTTACTTTCTATGGCCACTGTGACGAGCTTACGAAGTACTTAGAAGCAGAAACCCACACAAAAACAGAAGTATCATATGAAGGACGAGGAATGGAATACATGAATACATTTAGTTTTTTTAACTACTTTTTTATTCTTCTAGCAGCCACAACTATTCCTACAGTCGGGTTAAAAATTGAGGACATAAGAACCTATCGGAATAGAGCGATTTGATTGCTAGGAACAAAATCTTGTCGTCAAGTATAATTTCAACTAAAAAAAAAAAAAAAACAAAACAATACTCATATAATTTCAGTTTAAAATGAATGTGACGAACGCACTTACCTTGAATTTGTACCTCTTCGTAGCTGATGATTTTTTGTTCCAGAATAGATATGTACATAAGTTGGCGTTGGTGGCTTCCTTCTCGGGGAATTCCACTTCTTCTGTTGCAATATCTCCTTGGTTTTTTCTTTATCTGAGGATTAAATTAAGTACAAATTCATTGTATATTTTTATTTGAATAAATTAATATTTTCGATTGAGATTATTTTACCTTCATTTGCATTACTGGGAATGAATTTTGTTTTGTTTACATTTTGTTGAGTTGATTAACATTGTTAATCTGTCAAAACTGAGCCGAACTTAAATTAGGCCACGTTCTCATTGCAGTTCTAAGGCGCGCCTATACTATCTACATGTTTTTTCTATTTCTAGCGAAACTTCATAAAAATCATACAAAATTGTATGCCAAAAGCAGTCAAATATTATTTTTAGCACAGTTTTCACTGAAAAGAAGTTGCACGATTCATTTTTCTTAAAATATTGCATTAATTTTCCAATTTTTGAATTCAACGGATCTTTTTTTTTTTGAACGGCTGATTTCACCTCGCATTGTTTTTCCCTTAATTGTGCATACTGAGCCCAAAAGCCAATAACAACTACATAGAATCTGGATTTTCCCATTACAAATGCACGGGGCAACTAACACATGCTTATGCTAACGGGCAAAATCCTCTCAGTGCAGTTTGTAGGTCGAAAGAGAGCAACCCCCATAAGTCGGTTTTCTTGGTAGATATATGTGAAGCAGATTGATGAAAAACAAGGGAATCAGGTAGATTCTTTAATGAAAAAAAGGCACAGTGATTACTTTTATATTTAAAGATAAGTTTAATTGTTGTATAACTTAACACCTCGGAAGGTCAAAGCAGAAGAAGGAAAATACAAAAGTTGAATTGACAGATTAGAAATAAGTTAGTTTGATACGTTAGGTTGGTTGGTAGCTATGTTTGAGCAGAGAATTGCCAGGTATGTCCAACAATATATTTATCTATGTTGCTATATAAGAAGGTTGTATTTTTTTAAGACCCTGTTTTTATTTCTAGAAAAATACGAAATACTTGGAGTTAATAAGAGTTTTCAAAAGCTAAACGTGTCCCATGCGGTCTACTGAAAAAGAAGCTGTGTAGAAAGTTATTGAATCTATTAAACAATTAAGAGTAAGTTGTATATATGTACATACGTATATTATATACTGACTGTAACTTATTTTATTTTCCGACTACCTAATTGATTAACCTTAAATGTATCAGAATAGAAGGAAAGGGTTATTGAATATGTGATTGCATATTCAAGGAACGATATTGAGGATGTTACCCTGAGATACCCAAATAATCACAAGGATGTAATAATTTATGATAGTTAATTCTTAGTACTTCATGCGATATAATCATTAATTAATTACAGTACAAAAAAGCATCTTATCAATACACTACATTGAGACACAAGCGTCAAGCCAAAATTCCAGAAGAACGCAAGAAGTATCCTAGTCAGAGATAAGCTGGAATCAATAATAAACAGTTGAAAGGTGTTCACAACATAAATAGTCTAGTTTCATTTATTATAAGAACATAAATCATCTTTATAGACGAATGCTGAATTAAAATAAAAACAATGTACTTTAAATATTTAAATTATGAAATTTAAAAGAGCTATTGAAGTTTTTTCAATAAAATAATATTAGGTTTTATTTATTTTAAACAACATTTACTTACGTGATGTATTCATGCTTTTCCACACCACCTTCAAGACAAATTTCTTTGCTATTGAGGTATAGCATGAAGGCGGGTTTACCAATTTGTTTATTAAATGGTGTTCGGTTTCCCCAGCAGGCCTATTGCACTCCATGTGCTAAAAATAAAAAATATTAATATCACACAAACATGGCAATAATATCACAGAAAAAGCTTTGAGGTAAAATTAAATTTAGCGAAGAAAACGAGCAACGCAAACATATACATATGTATGTATGTATGTATGCTGAATGGGTAAGTAGGTAACTCACAAATGGGATAATGTCAGCATTTTGTTGCGGGGCAAGAGGGGTGGAGGAGGTAGGTATTGTGGAAGGGTAGGATAAGGATGAGGTAGGAGAAGCGATAGGAAGAGTTTGGAAATGGTAGGTTGGAATGTTAAGCTCCGGGGGACGCAGCCTGCTTGCGGTGCACGGCGTGAGCTCGTCGGACGGAGGGAGGAGGGGATCTTGCCCCGAAACTCAACCTCTCCTGCAAGTAAAAACATAAATCAGGGCAAGGAATAAGGAAAAGTTAAGGAAACATGAACGGATGGACTATAGGCACATCAGGGCACTGCGGATGTTGTCCAGTGAGGCCATTACCCACCCTACCTTTAGGTATCCGCGGCCAGTGTTGGACACCCCCAAAATTGCGTGACGGATGACCGGTTTCAGATCATATCTCCCTTCGCTGCTCAGCTACCCCTGGCACCCCTGAAAAAGACTTAATTAATCATTGTTTCGCTGGGGCGAAACAGGAAAAAACTTTTTTCTTTTGCCAGCATTTCTGTCGGAAGTTTTTATTTACATGACTAAAACAATAATTTTCCAAAAGTTTAATTAAACTTAACAAAAAAAATAATGAACAAAGGATTTTTTGAACAAAAACTAAAACAATAAATCAAGAAAAAAACAAAAAAAATGGTAACAAAAATCACAGTCGGTAGTACTACGTCTCTATTATATATATAGAATTACCCTTTGCGGTATCTTTTTATTATTATTCTTGATCGACGGAGCCCTAATTCCCTACCCCTAAAGAGCTCATTGGAGGTATCTATTAGGGCCCTAAAAAAACTTACGTGACCGAACGGGACACTTCTGACAACCGTTTTTTGGTGCCTCACAAGCAATAATGGAAAAAAATACAGAAATAACCAAAAAAAAACAACTTCCACGCCTATACTCGTAATTAAATTAATTAAATTGAAAACTACAAAAAAAACTTAAATATAGGACAAACATAACACAAATAGTTCGAAGGGATTTGTATAGGTATACATTATACAATATATAGACGATTTAGCGTATCTGATAGGGATCGCTATCTCCACCGCTATCTCGATTGACTTTTCACTTGTTAAATTTATGAATCCCCTTTTTAGGTTAGGTTAGGTTATAAGGGGTGTGCACAGCATGAAGCTGTTGCGTACACGGGGGCCTACTGGTCCATTGTGATCCCCTGTAAAAGTAAAAATTTTAGCATCGATGCTCCTGTAGTGCGCATACACTACACTATATTTTACTGCAGGTCATTGCCATTGATTTATATTCCACGTTCCTATAGCCAACCCATTTCTTATAATATGCACTCGCATTTCATTCACCCCAGAAAATTATCAAATAAAATTTTCAATGCCACTTGAGACTCAGATTACTTTTACGATGGTCAAGTGTATCTACCTATTCATGAAGGTTCAACGCACTGCATGCTGTGTAGTAAATATGCCTGAATGAATTTGGATACATTTGTGCATTATGAAAGGGGCATGCATATTGGTTATGATTTTGATGACATAGCAAGTATGCTGCCCAATTCTGTCATTTGTTTCCCATCAAATTAGAATGCAAATATAATGTATATATGTTTTAGTAATTATATGTATAGCTTTAAGTTCTTAGTGTGTAAGTAAATTATTTTTGTATAAATAGCCTAAGTTTGATTAAATAAAGGTCACTTTCAGTTTGGAAGTGAAAAGACCTAATTCGGCTCTTCAGCCTTGTTTTTTTACTCTAAACTTTGAAAGCAGATCGGCTCTTTAGCCATCACCTTTTTCGGCTTGGGGAAGCCTTTCAATATCCCACATAGATTCGTAGGTGAGGTAGGGCACACATTACAATCCATTACATGGCGATCCTGCCAGGCTCTATTTAAGCAGTTGGCTGAAATTCTTAAATTCGTTCTTAAATTCGATGAATACAAGATGAAGACCCCAGCTATACAGAATGACTTTAGTTACTACAGACGCATCGTGAGTCGCCAGCGTATCGATAGCACTACTAACCTTTTGGTCAGCACAGAGCTAGCAAATCGTAAGCTGGATTAGCCAACAAAGAACAAAGGGAGCATTTCATCGAAAAAGCAAGAAATTTGCAGCGACAAGCAAACAGAAAAAATAATAAAAACTAAAAAACAAAAAAAAATTTTTTTACACAAATGGGAGGAAAATCATCCAAAGAAGAGGTGATTGTTAATGCCTCAAACAATAATAATAATAACAATCTAGTTAGTTGAAACCTGTTATTTATAGATATTTTAATTATTATTTTAATTATATTCATAATCTACCTTTCTTTCAAAATTTTTTAAATTTTATTTTAGAACTAACGTACAAAAAATTGTAAACAATGAAATGAAAAATATAACAATATAAAAAAAAAAAAAAAAAAAAATTTGAACAAATAAGAATTTTATTGATTAAAAATATGTTGAACACTATAAAAATATTAAAAGAAATAGTAGCAAACTTTAATAAAACTCCAACAAGAAAATATTCTCAAAAATATTTAAACGAAAAAAGAGATGAAATATTAAAATTAGAAGAAGAATTTAATAGAAAATATGAAGATTCAACTAAGGAAAGAAATCACCAGGCATTGAAAACAATTATAGATAATTTGTTGGTCAGATTGAAACAAATATTAGATGATAAAAGGAAACTATTAGATACAGAAAACATAGGCGAAGAATATATTGAAATTGATCAAAAATTAATCGAAGAAGAAATAAATAAACTAGAATTAAAAATGGCAAAATTCGACATTTTATCGAGTATAAAAATTATCCCAGAGTATGGAGGGGAAGCAGAAAAACTGACAATTTTTTTAAATTTAGTAGACTATGTTGACAGCTCTCTTAGTGATGAAAATGAAAAAAAAAGCTCATAAAATTTGTTTTAGGAACAAAACTAACCGACAAAGTTAGGAATAAATTAAATACTGTTAAAGAACCCGAAACAATCAAAGAACTGAAAGAAATCTTCATTCAACTTTTTAAAAGTAAAAGAAATTCTCTTCAAATAATTTCACAACTCTCCACTATACAACAAAATTTAAGCACAACTACTACCTTTGCAACAAAAATAGAAACTCTGGTATCAGAGCTCACTTCACTGCACTTGTTAGAGCTAGGAGATGAAAGTAGGGAAATGATCTGCAAAATGAATGACCAATTAGGTTTAAATGCATTCAAAAATGGGCTGCAACAACCAACAAAGTCAACGATCTTCTCGGCTAGACCGAAAACACTCAATGAAGCAATTCAATTAGCAGCAGAGTTAGACTCGTCTAATGAGTTTGCACAAGTTAATCATTTCAGAGTAAATAACTCCAGGGGTAACAATTATAGGAACAATAGCAACAGATTTGGTAGATCAGATAATCAAAACAACAATACTAGGTTCAACACAAAATATAATAGCAATAGAAATAACAATAGCAGTTACAATAGTAGTAATAATATCAACAATATGAGATATTATAATAACAATAGATATAGCAATAATAGTAATAACAGATTCAATAATAATAGATATAATAATGCAAACAACAATGCACGAAACCCAAGAACAATAAACTATATTGAAGGTTCGGAAAACACACAAGGAGTCTCCGAAGCCCAGAGAGACTCAGATCTCAGTTTAGAAAACAACCAATAAAGGCAATCTTGAATCTTAACCTACATTTTACAAATTATATAATAGCTCAATCTGACATAACAGTAAAAGATCAAAAGTTTTTAATTGATACAGGTGCTGATATCTCAATCCTGAAGAGAAGTAGCTTAAATTCGGAAAATAACATAAATATAACAGATAAAATAACGATTAAAGGAGTCACAGATTCGGAAGTATATTCTATAGGTTCAATACAAGGGAAATTAAGAATTGAGGGCGTACAGATTGAGCAAAAGTTCCAAGTAGTGGATGACACTTTCCCAATCAATACGAATGGTATTCTAGGAAGAGACTTTTTGATAAAAAACAATTGTAAAATAGATTATGAAAACTTTACCCTATCTATTTTATTCAGAAATGATGAATTCATTTTTCCAATATTCACACAGCTTCCTAAATCACAAAATATTATTTTACCCGCAAGAACACAATCCCTGCATCCAATAAATCTTGAAGTACCGGAAGACAGCATCGTACTCAATCAAGAAATACAAAATGGAATTTTTATTGCGAATTCAATTATCCCCGCAAAAGGCATCACTCAAATAGCATTTTTAAACACTTTAGAGCATGACGTTACCTTAAAACCATTCAAGCCAGATGTAGTCCCACTTACTGATTTTCATGTTATTGATCTAAAAAAGAATTTTGAAAAGAACAAAAAAGTAAATCAATATGAAAGACTAATAAAAGAACTGAATATCGACATATCAGATACTAAAGCAAAACATTCCATTTTGGACATATGTAAGGAATTTGCGGATTGTTTCCATCTAGATGGAGATATATTGACAGTAAATAATTTCTACAAACAAAGAATTTCTATGACAGACAACAATCCTGTTTACATTAAAAATTATAGACTCCCCAATGGACAGATAGAAGAAATCAACCAACAAGTAGATAAACTTCTTGAAGATAACATAATTGAACCTTCAGTTAGCCCATTTAACTCACCTTTGCTCGTGGTACCGAAGAAAGACTCCCAGGGAGAAAAGAAATGGCGTTTAGTTGTGGATTTCCGTCAATTGAATAAAAAAATAATAGACGATAAATTTCCCTTGACAAGACTGGATGATGTACTAGATACACTAGGCAGAGCTAAATACTTTTCCACCTTAGATTTATCTAGCTCCTTCCATCAAATAGAATTGGATGAAGAATCTAGACCAAAAACAGCATTTTCAACACCCCGTGGACATTTTCACTTCAATAGGTTACCGTTTGGACTAAAAATATCAACGAATAGCTTCCAACGTATGCTATCTGTAGCCTTAGCAGGTCTTAGCACAGAGGCTTTCTTATATGTTGACGATATAATTATATTCGGCTGTAGCCTGAACCATCACAACAGTAACCTTATAAAGATTCTTCAAAGGCTCAGAAAATACAATCTCAAACTGAACCCCAAAAAATGCAATTGGCTGCAAACGCAGGTAACATATCTTGGACACTTAATAACAAATGAGGGAATAAAACCAGATCCACAAAAGTATGAAGCTATTACTGCATATCCAACACCAACAAATGCAGAGGAAGTCAAAAGATTTGTAGCGTTCTGCAACTATTATAGGAGATTCATAAAAGACTTTGCAACAGTAGCCAGACCACTAAACATGCTATCCAAAAAGGGAGTAGAATTCATTTGGAGCGAAGAATGTGAAAATGCCTTTATCAATTTGAAAAGGTGAGATAGGTAAAGATCTCCCGATTTCATATGCCAGTAGAAGTTTAACCAAGCATGAGCTGAATAAACCAATAATCGAGAAGGAACTGCTTGGCATACATTGGGCAATAAACTACTTCAGACCATACGTATATGGAAGAAAATTCACTGTGGTAACAGATCACAGACCGTTAGTAAGTCTCTTTACACACAAAAATCCATCATCAAAATTAACAAGAATAAGATTAGATCTAGCAGATTACACCTTTAATATTATTTATAAACAGGGATCAATGAACACAAATGCTGATGCGTTATCACGTATCAAGCTTGATTCTGAAATATTAAAAGAAATGATCCCAACTTCAAATGTGAATATTATGACTAGATCAAAATCGGCTAAAATAGCAAATGAAAATATAAAAAACCAAAATGTTAAAAATATAAAGTTAAAAACGAATGATACACCTATATACATTTGGGAATGTGCTTCTATAACAGAAGTTAAAAATAATAAAAAATTAAAATTTAAAAAAGTGCGACAAAAACATGAAGTACATCAGCGAAAATCCTCATATAAACTTAGGTTTAATTCAGGAGAAGCCTGTACAAAAATTCATGTAAACACTACAGATGTGGTGATAGAATACAGTGATAATCCGAATCTCGATTTAGGTCTGATCTTGGAGAAACTGGTATTCAGAATGAATAAAGAAGATATTAACCAATTAGCAATTGCTAATAATGACGAAATATTCAAGCACATAAGTATATATGAATTTAAAAAATTGTATAATAAATTACAACAAAAAATTGAAAGGAAAGCACGATTAAAAATATTGATATATATTCCCCCAATAAGAGTTATTGATGATAAAGAGAAAGAAAAGATAATAGAGAATTTTCATAATACACCACATGCCGGGGGGCACTCAGGCATAAAAAGAACGATAAATAAAATAAAACAAAGATATTGTTGGAAAAATTTAAACAAAATGGTGAAGAAATACGTTAATGAATGCATAATATGTGCACAGAGCAAACAAATTAGGAATACAAAAGAAAGATTGGTATTAACAGAGACACCAACAACAAGTTTTGAAGTAGTAACAGCAGACACGGTAGGTCCACTAAGACCTTCAAACGACTTTAGATATATACTCACTCTACAATGTGAATTAACAAAATACGTCGAAGCTATTCCTATTAAAAGCAAAGATGCAAATACTGTAGCAAAAGCATTGGTAGATAATTTCCTTCTTAGACACGGTAGTTTCAGAACATTAAGAACAGACATGGGGACAGAATTTATCAACGAAGTAATGAAAAACGTTTACACATTATTTGGGATAAATCACATAACATCAACACCCTATCATCACGAAACATTAGGATCTATAGAGCGAAACCACAGAGTATTAAATGAATATCTAATTGCCTTTGCAAAAGAAAACAATTGGCATGAGTGGATTCCCTATTTTGTCTTTAGTTACAATACGACACCACACTCTAGCATAGGTATATCACCCTTTGAATTGGTTTATGGAAAACTACCTAAACTACCAGAAAGCTTAGCTCATAACATAACAAGCCCTATATATAACATTGATGATTACAGTTTAGAATTGAAATTTAGATTAGGTCAAATGAGAGTAATAGCTAAAAGATTATTAGATAAAAGTAAAATAGAAAGAAAGGAATTAGTAGATAAGATTGCCAACCCATTACAATTAAAAGTAGGAGATAAGGTATATTTAAAAGTAGGAAATAAGAAAAAATTAGAAAATCCATATAAAGGACCATACGAAGTAATAGAATTAAATGGTGTAAATAGTAAAATTAAGATTAATAATGAAACCAAAGAGGTACATAATAATAGATTAAAAAAATAAACAAAAAAAAAAATTTTTAAATCAAACATTTTTTTTTTCTCTAAGAGAGTGAGGATGTAGTGCGCATACACTACACTATATTTTACTGCAGGTCATTGCCATAGATTTATATTCCACGTTCCTATAGCCAACCCATTTCTTATAATATGCACTCGCATTTCATTCCCCCAGAAAATTATCAAATAAAATTTTCAATGCCACTTGAGACTCAGATTACTTTTACGATGGTCAAGTGTATCTACCTATTCATGAAGGTTCAACGCACTGCATGCTGTGTAGTAAATATGCCTGAATGAATTTGGATACATTTGTGCATTATGAAAGGGGCATGCATATTGGTTATGATTTTGATGACATAGCAAGTATGCTGCCCAATTCTGTCATTTGTTTCCCATCAAATTAGAATGCAAATATAATGTATATATGTTTTAGTAATTATATGTATAGCTTTAAGTTCTTAGTGTGTAAGTAAATTATTTTTGTATAAATAGCCTAAGTTTGATTAAATAAAGGTCACTTTCAGTTTGGAAGTGAAAAGACCTAATTCGGCTCTTCAGCCTTGTTTTTTTACTCTAAACTTTGAAAGCAGATCGGCTCTTTAGCCATCACCTTTTTCGGCTTGGGGAAGCCTTTCAATATCCCACATAGATTCGTAGGTGAGGTAGGGCACACATTACAATCCTTTACACTCCTGAATTTGCCGATTAGCGTAGACTGGCTCGTTAACGAACCAGCCTGTGCTATCTATACATTTCCTCATGTTTGCCATTGAGACCTGTGCTAGATCATCCAGTTCTCCAACAAACCTGTTTCCGAAATGACGGAGTGGGCTGGTTTGGAGGTTCGGACAGTCGCAGAGCAGGTGTTTAATGGTTTCTATTTCCTCCTCATCCTGACAGCTCCTACAAAAATCGGGTGCAAATGCCCCTATCCTGTTAGCCCTTGTGCCAATGGCGCAATGACCTGTTAGTACACCTATCAAGATTTTAATGTTCCTTTTACTCAGCGATAGAATATACCGAGTTTCCTTTTAATTTGTGTTAGGCCATAAACTTCTAGAGATTACGCAATCGTCTCTGGATTTCCAGGAGTTATTGATTTTCTCTTTTAGTTTAAGGTCTATCTTCCTCTTGAGTACCCCAATCGGGACGAGTGGTCCCCTAAACGAATGGTCGCCACTACTTATGTCTGCTTCTGACCCTTTCCTGGCTAGTTCATCTACTATATCATTCCCTTCTATATTGCTATGTCCGGGAACCCAGCAGAGCTTTACCTGGTTAGTGTGGCAGATTTTGTTTAATTCCTTCCTACAGTTTAAAACTGCTTTTGATCTTATGGTTTCACTGGCTAAGGCTTTGATAGCAGCCTGGCTGTCCACGAAAAAAGTAATCTTCGAAGAGCTTAGCTTTTCGTGATGTGCCAATTCAGCTGCTTTTCCAATGGCAAAGATCTCGGCCTGAAAGACACTACAGTCAGCTGGGAGTTTATATGACGCTCTGATGTTGAGAGATTGACAAAACACTCCAGCACCTGTTCCTGATTCCATTTTTGAACCGTCAGTGTAGAAAGGGATACCCTGTTTACTTATAAGTGAATTAGGATCCCAACCCTGTCTTTCTGGTATGAAAATAGAAAATTTCCTATCGAAATCTAGTAAAGGGGGGATGTAGTCGGTGGTCTCCATCAGTCCTGGAATCGTGTCATATCTTTGTAAGATTGACCCGTGTCCATAAGTGCTGTGCCTCCAAAAACTCAGTTCTCTTAAACGAATTGCAGTTTTGGCTGCCGTGCACCTTATGAACTCATCCAGAGCCGGGAGGTCCAAGATCATTTCCAATCCAGCTTGTGGTGTGGATCTTTGAGCCCCTGTTATTCCTATACAGGCTAGTCTCTGTACCTTATTCAGGTTCTTGAGATAGCTTGCTTTTTCCACCGCCTTCCACCATACCATAGAGCCATAGGTAAGAATGGGTCTGACAATCGCTGTGTACATCCATTGGATGACTTGCGGTCGCATACCCCAACGTACACCGAAGGTCTTTTTGCATGTGTAGAATGCACATAGTGCTTTTTTCATTCTCTCCTCAGTATTACGCTTCCATGTAAGCTTGGAGTCAAGGATTACTCCTACAAATTTAGCTTCCTTAGAAAGTTTTAGAGGAATACCATTTAGTTTGGGAGGGTTGAAGCCCTCCAGTTTCCGTTTCTTCGTGAACAAAACTAGCTCTGTCTTGGTGGGGTTGACCCCGAGACCGTTCTTAGTTGCCCAAGAAGATAAATCCTTTAATGCATTTTCCATAATGTTTTCGATGATGGTAAGAAACTTACCTGATACCAAAACCACTATGTGATCTGCATATGCTACTATTTTAGTGCCCTGATCTTTGAACTTTGTGAGAATTTTGTTGACTACGAGGATCCAGAGCAGGGGTGAGATGACTCCTCCCTGTGGTGTGCCTCTAGTAACTGTTTTCTCGATAGTGCTAACTCCTATTTGAGATGATAATTGAGTTGTTAATTCTGCCATTTAACATGGTGAAGATCCAATCGACAATGACAGATTCAACCCTAACTTGAACTAAGGCAGTTTTGATCGATTCCGTTTTAACGTTATTAAACGCACCCTCGATATCAAGAAATGCTGCCAGAGTATATTCTTTATGTTCAAGGCTTTTTTCAATATGTGAAACTACTTCATGCAGAGCAGTCTCCACTGATTTACCTTTAAGGTAAGCGTGTTGGTAGTTGCACAAATTGTTTTCGTTGAGAAGTTCTCTAATATGTAGATCAATTATCCTCTCTAGTGTCTTAAGGAGAAATGAAGAGAGACTTATTGGTCTATAATCCTGAGCGGTCGAGTGAGTCGGTTTCCCTGCTTTTGGGATAAAGACTACCTTGACCTTTTTCCAGCTATTAGGGACGTATCTTACTTTGATACAACTTATGAAGATTACCCTAAGCCACGGAGTTATTACTTTGAGAGCATTTTGAAGAAGAGCTGGAAAAATCTCGTCTGGTCCCGCTGATTTATAGGGTTTGAACGAGTTTATTGCCCAGATAATCTTCTGCTCAGTAATAACCGGATTTAGTTCTAAATTTGATTCCGTGTGAGTAAAATCCAGCGTGTTCGATTGCAAGCAATCAGAACTTTCTGAGTTTTTACAACCGGGGAAATGAGTTTCCATGAAGAGTTCAAGCGTTTCTAGGCTCGAGTTCGACCATGATCCATCAGGGTGTTTTATGTACCCCGGGATCGTGGGATTAAGGGCCAGGGTTCTACGGAGCGTCGCTGCCTCGCTTGTTTTTTCAATGGATTCACAATGTTTAGCCCACGAATCCTTTTTGGCCTTCCTTAACTCTTTGGTGTAAGTGTTAAGTGCTGCGGCTCTATAGGACTTTAAGTCCTCTTCTAATTTACTCAGTTTAGCTTTATTGAAAAGTTTTCTAACCTCTGTTCTACGTTTATTTAGTACACCATTCCACCAGGGTGGGTTAGTGGAGTTATTGGAACGAGATAAAGGGCAGTGTTTTTCAAAAGATATTCTCATTTTGCTAGACAAGTTTTGGACAACAGTGTTAATGGTTGAAGTACTTAGACTTGTATTGTCCTCTGGTGGATCAATACAGTCTTTCAGCCATTTTTCGTACTCTGTCCAATTCGTTCTAGTTGGGTTCCTGTAAGGTTTCTTTTCAGTAAAGTTCCTGTCTATAGAGAAGAGTATCCTAAAGTGATCCGAAAAAGATTCTTTAGGTGAGACTCTCCAGTCTTCAACTGAAATTTTACTATTATTGCTAATAAGAGTCAAATCTATGATTTCCTCCCTGTTTTTGTTTCGAAAGTGGGGTGATTGCCCCTATTACATACCGATAAATTAATTCAATTCAATTCAATTCAATTTATTGTATACATATTATTAAC
>OV049926.1:100485573-100655573 GCA_920104205.1 Eupeodes latifasciatus | reverse complement strand
TCAGGTTCTAACAAAAGGGACTTAAAATGGTTATAAAAATCATGTATCTGAAGAGTGCTTTTATGTTTATAGGAAGCGACTTTTAGACATTTCGATAATCTCCACCAATCACTAGAATTCCTAACACTATTTAACTTTCTAATATTTTCCAGACTTTTCTTTAACTTTTTACTTTTACAAATTTTTATGTATTGGGATCTACAGTGAATGTATCGCTTTTTATACAGACTCAAATTATTGTTGTTACGAAAAAGCCGAAGCATCTTTAACATTTTATTTCTGGCCCGTAAACACTGGAAATCAAACCACTTCTGTTTTGGAATAATTTTTTTTCTCCTAGCACCGGTACCCGCAGCTAACTTTATTTTATTAATAAGTGTGTTAACTTTCTCTTCAATTGAGATGTTTGAATGGATGTATGCATAATTTGATAAGCTTGTTAAAGTGTCAAAATACTTTACGGCCATGTTCTGAGACCAGTTTAACTTTTTTTCAAGTGCTAAGGGGCCTAATACAACAGTATTAGGTTCAGGAGGAGAGAAACACAAGTTCAGAGGCATATGGTCCGAATATGGTTTGGCGCGAACCGAGAAGTTATTTATGATTTCTAGAAAATTAAACGAACACACGCAGTAGTCAATAATTGAATTGCCCATTGCACCACAAAACGTAAACTCCCCAAATTCATCACCACTTATTCTACCGTTTACAATAACACCACCTAGGTTTTCAAATAATTCCAAACATTTTCTGCCTTTCGCATCAACTATGTTTTCCTTAGATTTTCTCTCTTGTGATATAAAGGGTAAACCTTCAATTAAATGTCTATCAATTATTTGACCAGCGCCCGTATGTACGAGCATTCAAGTCACCAATGATGCAAAAAGATTCAAACCTCATATCATATAAAAATTTTTCGAACTTTTCAAAATCACCCATCCACTTAGTACAATTTAAATATCGTGGTATAAAGTGGAGATTCATATCACCAAATTTAGCAGAAAGCGTTACGTTATCAGAAAAAACATTGAAACAAAGATTATATCTATTTTGAATAGACTTTTTAAAACCGAACAAAGAGCCTCCGCTTGCGCGGCCAGCTCTATGGAATTTAACAGCATCTTCCCAATACAATACATAATTATTAAAGAAATGAACAAACTCTAATTTATTTTCACTTAGTACATTTGTCTCGAACAAAAAGAATATATCAAATTTATTTATATCGGGTGATTTTTTAAGAGCTTGAGAACTTTTTAAAAAAAAAAACGCATACAATTTGCAAAATCTCATCGATTCTTTATTTGAAATGTTAGATTGGTCCATGACATTTACTTTTTGAAGATAATTTCATTTAAATGTTGACCGCGGCTGCGTCTTAGGTGGTCCATTCGGAAAGTCCAATTTTGGGTAACTTTTTCGAGCATTTCGGCCGGAATAGCCCGAATTTCTTCGGAAATGTTGTCTTCCAAAGCTGGAATAGTTGCTGGCTTATTTGTGTAGACTTTAGACTTGACGTAGCCCCACAAAAAATAGTCTAAAGGCGTCAAATCGCATGATCTTGGTGGCCAACTTACCGGTCTATTCCTTGAGATGAATTGTTCTCCGAAGTTTTCCCTCAAAATGGCCATAGAATCGCGAGCTGTGTGGCATGTAGAGCCATCTTGTTGAAACCACATGTCAACCAAGTTCAGTTCTTCCATTTTTGGCAACAAAAAGTTTGTTAGCATTGAACGATAGCGATCGCCATTCACCGTAACGTTGCGTCCAACAGCATCTTTGAAAAAATACGGTCCAATGATTCCACCAGCGTACAAACCACACCAAACAGTGCATTTTTCGGGATGCATGGGCAGTTCTTGAACGGCTTCTGGTTGCTCTTCACTCCAAATGCGGCAATTTTGCTTATTTACGTAGCCATTCAACCAGAAATGAGCCTCATCGCTGAACAAAATTTGTCGCGAAACACATTTCGAACCGAACACTGATTTTGGTAATAAAATTCAATGATTTGCAAGCGTTGCTCGTTAGTAAGTCTATTCATGATGAAATGTCAAAGCATACTGAGCATCTTTCTCTTTGACACCATGTCTGAAATCCCGCGTGATCTGTCAAATACTAATGCATGAAAATCCTAACCTCAAAAAAATCACCCATTATAATGAAAGAAGTTACAAAAACTAAGCTTACTTTTCAAGTTAGCTACATTATAAGCTACCAATTGACAGACTTCTCGTTGCTAGTGTTGACTCCCATCATGTGTAGATGACTTCGCTGCTATTGTATCCTTATGTGAAGGGTGGTTGCTTTCCTTTACGATGATGTTGTAAACAAAATTTGTTTTTTCCAAAAGATCTCGTAAAAACTCAGCATCTTTGCTTCGTTTGGCCTCGTAACTACCATTTCTCCAGCTAAATAATCTGTCATTTATGTGGATTGACGTCTCACCATAACGAATTTTAATTTGTTTGTCCGATTTGACGACAGTTTTACCCAGCCGACGAAGGTTATATCTTATCTGACGTTCATCTGAGGTGTAATCTTTCTGGATTTATATCGCAGAGCCATCCAATTTTTTCTTAGCAGATATAATTTTGTTGACTTGTAGGACAGATTCCAGTGTAAATAAGAAAGATGAGCCGCTTCTTGTTTTTATTTGCCGAGACTCAACAATGTGGACGATTGTCTTAAGTACTCCAGAGCATATGTCATTGAATTCGTTGATTGCTAGTCTAGAATTTGTGCTTTGCAACCCACTGACAATAACATTCGATCGTCGTGACATTCTATCGACTTGTTCCAGCTTTTTATTCATTGACTCAAGGTCCTCTTTGAGCCGTATGTTCTCGCTTCGAAGTTGTTCGATTTCTAAGTGAAGGGGAGCAAGGTCATCCTTTTTTGCGACGTCTTCCAACTTTTTGTCAAGAATATTCTCTAATTTTAGTTCAAAAATATTCCAACAAAATACATCACGTTCGTGAAAGGAAATAGAAGTGGAAGGATGTACAACAGCAGTACCAGAAGCAGCAGCAACAACAACAGCGGGATTTAGAACCTCGGCGGCAGAATTGCCAGTTTGCAAAGCAGCAACAGCATCAGCAGGCAGATGAGGAGGAATGTTTGTACCCGATTTGTTTGTATTCCCGAACATTTTTTGTATTTTTGATGATGATTTTTTATCAGTATTAGATAAAAATTGTTCTGGTGAAGTTAAATACAAAGCTCTTTTATTACCAGGAGTACCCATAAATTTGCAGGTTATGTGGTGGCAGTCGAGTACGAAATACAAAAAAAGAAATATTCTTGGGAAATTAATTTTATAGGTAATTTGACTTGATCTAATAAATCAACAACTTTTCTTTATTTTACTCGTAATAATAATCAAAATTAAATGCAAAACTTATTTAATTCACTTTTTTATAAAAAAATTTTGCGGACGAAAAATGAAATTCAAAAAAGTGGTAATATAGATATTGAATTTTTCTTCGTTACATCTGCAGGATAACATTTAATGGTTTTGCGAAAAGAATGATTGTAATCATGTAGTAATTTCTTATAAATATTTATCCATTTATAGCTGCCATTGAAACTAAATTCTTTCCACATTTTTCTTTTAAAGTTCTATTGAATCTTTCAACAATAGAGGCCTTTAATGAACTAAAAGTAGAGTAATGGTTAATTTTATATTTTTTCATTAAGCTATTAAACGTTTTGTTGAAAAATTCCTTTCCATCGTCCGTTTGCAAAATTTTGGGGGTTCTAGAAGAATCCATAAATATTTGTTCCATTCCTTTTGCAATAGTGATTCCTTTTTTGTTTTTCATTGGGATGGCCCATGCGAATTTCGAAAAAGTATCGATGACTGTCATTAAATAATTAAACCCCGTGTTTTGAGAACTATAGGGAATCATTTCAACAAGATCAGCCTGCCATAAATCATCATAACCTTTAATGATAACATGACGTCGTTTGAAATTTCTACGTGCAGGCTTATGCAACTCTTCCACAACCTGTCGTTTACTCATATTTATAAGGAGTGAATTCATCAAACAAAAAAGAAGTCTTTTATATAGGTATATAGCATGTATTATTTTTTATTTACTTTATTCCAATTTTTATAAAATAACATTAGTTTCTTAATTCGAACTAATCGATTTTCTATCATGTAGCAAGCGCATGTATCCGGTCCGAGTTGACACTGGTTTGATGACCAACAACAATTGGAGTAATGGTGACCATGAATTGAGTCAACGTAAAATCCGTTTTCGAATCGTTTAAGAAAAGATATAGAACTTATAAACTCTTCATGGTGTTCATTTAATATTTCTCCATGATTTTTTAAGAAATCACAAATATCTTTTATTATTTTGTCTGAGTCCATTTTAAGTTCCTTGTTGTTTAAGTTTTGAATGCTAACTAACAAATTTTATTTTATTTATGAAAATTGAAAGTCTCATCTTCATTTTCACTTATATGTATATAAGATACAGATATATAAAACTAATACAAATATAACAACATTTTTTACTTATTTTCATCTAATGGGCGTAAAGGGTTCATTAGGAAATATCGTCTTCATAATATGTTCAATATTGTTTCTTATTTTCTCCTCAATATACTTTTCTTCTTCTATGGAGCCTTTAAGTTTTTGAGAAATTGGTTGCGATGCCATGTTTTCTTGTTCCATATTTTTTATCGTTTCCTTTATCGAAGAGTCTATGTGGGTTTTTAGCATTTGAATTTCCTTATTAAAAGTGGATAAAACTTCCATTAAAGAAGAATTTATGTGGTTTATAATGCTTGTTTCCTTAAAATTTATTAGATCATCAACATATCCTCTGCAGACAGCTTGGTGTGGAAATCTAGGTTTTTTTCCTATGTTGTTTAAATATCTATGCCCCATATCAAAATCACCCGATGGTAGGATTTTAAATCCGATTGCTTGAGGGCCTACATCATCTAAGCTTTTTTTTTGAAAAGGCTTGGAGCTCCTACCGAACTTGTCAACGTTCATCTTGTATATGCAATTATTATGGTTTAGATTAATCTTAATATATGATATTTGATTCTTTTAGTTCTTCAATTATAGAATTGATTTCATTCTGATGGTTATTATTGCCAGCATTTTTTGATGCTGTTAAAAGTCTAAGTCTATTGACAAGTTCATTAGGATCATTCCAGAACACATATTCCATATTTTTGTTTGTGTATTTCATTTCAGTAGTATCAGAATAAGATCCTCCGGTTTTTTCACTTTCAGCTTTAAGTCCGACAACAAGTTTTTTTAATTATTTGAGTATATTTTGTACCTCTGTTACCCTTGATTCGTGAAGAACTGTCATGATTTATTCTATGTGCGTTGGTTTTTTGTAAAATTTTTCCATATTCTTCTAAGTCATTAGCATCATATTTGTGCTTACGTGGATTTTTCTTTAACATCAACTCAATGAGACCAGGAGTTCGACTAAAAGTTTCACCACCAATTATAATATCATTTTCATTCATTTCAAAGTTGCAACTGCCTATTTTAACAGTTTGTGTGTTCACATCAAAATATGGGCCATAATTTGTATCACGATTCGATTCTGATAATATTTTTTGGGTGAAAGAAGATGTTTTGTCAGGCTCGCTCATACTTTTTGTTAAGAAAGGCATCCTGTTAGAACCTGTTATATTTTTTGGGGTGCTGAAAATAAGAGAATCGTCTATGCTTTCCAATTCCTGTGTCAGTGGACTTGTTTGTTCATGATCTGTTTCGTTCTTTTCATCAAACGATTTGAATAGAAGTTTACGATTTTTAAGTTTCTCTTGCTGAAAGTTGTCTTTCCTTTCATTCTCAATCAATTTTTTCAACGGCTCAACAATAGGTTTGAATGTGTTTTCCAATTGAGTTTCTCTCATATTTTGACCAGTTTTAAGTTGTAAATATTTATTTTTAAGCACATTTTTAGTTTTCACTAGATCTTTTAACATGTTTTCATCCATTTTTATGATTTATGAAAAAATTATTTGCCTTTAACAAGCAAACTGTCTCAAACAGTGGCGTTGTCAGAATGTTTGGATTGTAAATGATAATAGTGTATTTATAGCAATGCGATTTTATTGAAACTATTTTTGTAGCGACCTTTTATAATACTGCTTTCCTTGTCTATAACCAGGAATCCAAAATTATCAGCCCAGCAGTGAGAACACAACTCCTTAAATTGATTAAATGTCATGTCTGAATTAATATGATCTTTGTAAACATGCTTTAAATTCAACTCATCTTGTTTGAAAAGAATGATAAAGTTAGCATTGTCTCTGATCAAATGTTTTGGTATATGAGTATATGACTTACATAAGTAAAAGCTTTCAACCCCGTTATGCCGTCCCATACAAAAATAGTCTCTTATGTTGTTTTGTTTCTGACATGCAACATCATCGAATATGAAAACTGAATTACTTTTAGCTTCTGATGGTGTCATTATTTCACAATTGTTTGAAAATTCATTGTATTCCATTCCTTTTATAGATGTTATTAGCGTTTTTAGATATTGATATTTTGGCTGATGTAAAGATTTAGAATAAATATAAATATTTTCAAACTTCAATCCATTAGGGTCAAGAAGAATGCTAAGCATTACATTTGTTTTCCCACAGTTTGAAGGTCCTACGATAATTCCTCGAATACTGTTTGGAAACAAAGATCCATGCTTCTTTTTAGTTTTTACATTGCAATCAAAATTTTTTACTTTTATAATTTCAAACTGCTTAACGAACCGCATAATGATGACTAACAACTTTTGAAATAAAACATCTAGTTTTTATATATTTCTAATCATATATGTTTCAACCCTCGACTAAGAAGGTATATTAATAATTATAATATGATTGAGCACAACACTAAAAAGCAGGAACATAAAAAAAGAAAATCATTTGAAGGAGAAGGACTTTTAAATAAAGCTATTGACAAACTACCATTCGAACTACATATTCCTTCTTATAATTATTGTGGTCCAGGAACGAAATTGGAAGAACGATTACGTAGAGGAGATAAGGGAATTAATCAATTGGATGAGGCTTGTCGAACACATGATATTGCATATTCTAAAAGTAGTTCACTCTCAGATCGACACGTTGCCGACAAAGCTCTAACAGAACAGGCTTGGAAAAGATTCAAAGCAAGCGACTCTTCAGTCTCTGAAAAGTTAAGTGGACTTTTAGTCACCAACATGATGAAAGCAAAGACAAAATTTGGTATGGGGAATAAAAAGGCTAGATCTGTCAATAGAAAAACTATCAAAACTAAACCCAAAAAGACTTGCAAAAGAAGTATTTTTAAAAAGTTTATAAGTGAGGCAAGAAATGCTATTAAAAACAATGTTAATTGTTGCGGTACAACCTCTATAGCAAATATTGCTGTTAAGGCTGCAAAAAATGTCTTAAAAAATAAGAAAAAACAGGACATTACCACACCGAGAATAATCCCACTTCCAAAGAGTGGTGGTTTTCTCCCACTTCTAGCTCCTATTCTCGCTGGTCTATCAGCTGTCGGTTCTTTGACAGGTGGAACAGCTGGCGTTGTAAAAGCCATCAATGACGTACGAGCTGCTAAAAGGCAATTTGAAGAAAATAAACGTCATAATCAGGCTATGGAATCGGTTGCTATTCAAGGAAATGGATTATTCTTACGTCCATATAAAAATGGTCTTGGCCTTTTTCTTAAAACTCCAAATGCAAAAAACTAATTACCCTGCTACCTAACCACCCTTTAAGCAATTTGGAAATTGATCACTTTGGAAAGAAGCACTTAAAGAATTTTAGAGGAGTTTTCATGCGAGGTTCATTACCAAGGATATCATTCGATAAAGAATGTGGTGTTTTAAATTTGGATGATGAAGCTGGGATGGGTACTCATTGGGTAGCATATATTATAAACAAAAACAAAAATGTTATTAAGTATTTTGATAGTTTTGGAAATTTGAGACCACCAACTGAAGTTATAAGCTACCTTGGTAGTAAAATAAATTATAATTATATCCGAGAACAAGACTTCGATACATTTATATGTGGTCACTTATGTTTAAGATTTTTACTGGAACAATGTAATATTATTTTTTAAAAACTTTAATGAGAATTGAATAAAATGACGTAGAAAAATCAAAACTGTATCATTTGTCTTATAGTCGAGATGTCGTTAACACTTACTTTGAGTGGAAATGAATCAACTCTGAATGCCGAGTATTTCCCACCAATTGTACTGAAGTCTAATTATTATGTATGTGGGCTTATAGATTTTCAAACATATAACTCTATACCAAATGTAGATGAGTTTAATAACTTGTTACATGTGGATGATAACGTTATATAACGTTTCCTATTGGTTCCTATGAGATAGAAGATATTAATAATTTAATACAAACAAAAATTATTGAAATTAATAAAAACAAGAAAAGTGGTTCAAAAAAGAGTGAAATTAAAATCAAGGCAAATAACAATAGTTTAAAATGTGAAGTAATTAGCTCAGAAGACATTGACTTCTCTAAACCAAATTCTATTGGAGCTATTTTGGGGTTTAGCAAAAAAATTCTTGAGGCAAATTTATATCATGAATCAGATCTTTATGTTGATATTAACAGAGTAAATGCTGTCCGCATTGAATGTAATATCATAGAAGGAACGTATATTAATAACCAAACAGCACACATCTTACATGAATTTGCTGTTAAAGTAAGTCCAGGCTATAAAATCATTGAAGCTCCGAGGAATGTTATTTATTTACCTGTGAACGTCAAGCGGATAACATCACTGTGTTTAAAGTTTGTTGATCAAGACGGAAAAGATATCAATTTCAGAGGAGAAAAAATAACTGCCCGATTACATTTAAAGCCGGAAACATGATTGTATATGAACATATAATAAATTCAATTTCTTATAAAAACAACACACAAAATAATTTGATACTTAATCCATCTTCGAACTCAACTGCGGTAACATCTCTTCTTACTAAAGATAATCGGGACTTTGTATTATCATTAGGATACACATTAAAACATTAAAAACAAAACAAAAAAAAAAAGAGAAATATGCTAAACATTTTTCAAGAACCGGAGATTAATGAAAGTATTTCTAAATACGAATATCATATTTATTCACCGTATCAAAACAATTTTGATCGCAATGACATCATTCAGATTTCTATACAAATCAAAATCTTAATGTTCTTCCTTCAGAAAGTTTTTTGTATGTTGAAGGAACAATTTCAAAAGCAGATGGAAAAGAGATACTCACTACAAAACTTGTAAATAATGCAATGGCTTTTCTCTTTGATGAAATACGATATGAACTGAATGGCAAAGAAATTGACTGTAATCGAAATGTTGGAATAACATCAACGATTAAAAATTATTTATCTTTATCCAAAAATGAATGTGATATGCTACTGAATGCATCTTGGTCCCCCGACTCAGCTATTAATTTGAAACCACTACATTTTAATTATTGTATTCCACTGAACAGACTTTTGGGGTTCGCCGAAGATTATAAAAAAATTATCCCAAATACCCGACATGATCTAATTATTACACGGGCTAGAATTGATGAAAATGCACTTATATCCCCAACAGATGAAAATGTTCAAATAAAACTTCACAAGGTTCAATGGAAAATACCGCATGTGACTTTATCAGATGCTATGAAATTAACTCTATACAAATCTATAAACAAAAATAGTTTTATGAAAATTGCTTTTCGAAACTGGGATCTTTATGAATACCCCACGCTATCAACTTCTACCCATCATATCTGGAACGTGAAGACAACAACACAAATAGAGAAACCTCGTTACATTATACTTGCTCTACAAACTGAAAAAAATAAAAAATTATCTGCTGACCCTACATTTTTTGATCATTGTGATCTAACAGACTTAAAAGTTTATCTAAACTCCGATGTCTACCCACATGAAGACCTAAATATATCTTTTGAAAGAAACAGATATAGTTTGTTGTACAGAATGTATACCGATTTTCAGAAAACATACTATAATAAATCTAACACCGAACCATTACTTTCCTGGGAGCTATTTAAATCGCGTTCCCCAATTTTTGTTATAGACTGCAGACATCAAAACGAAACCTTAGAAACAGGACCTACCAGCAAACACATCAGCTTACTGTCTTATGCTCCATGATCGTATCATTGAATATAATCCACTTGATCAAGTAGTCAACAGAATTGTTTGAATTCAGAAATGAAAAATGTAAACATGTTTAAATAAAATAAATAAATTTAAACAGTATTTTGTTTGTTTTTCTTTATACGTTAATTCAGGTTCTCATTGGGGCTGCTTCCGTTGCGCTAGTTGTTTTGATATTTTTTTGTTATTGATCTATCGAGCTTCGAAAATTTTTATGAAATAAAAACAACATACATTTTTTTTTTTTTTTTTTGATTAGTTAATTTTTCAGCACAAGTTTTTAATACATTTTTACATTTTATTATAATTTTTACAATGTTTGACATAATTAGTTTGTTTGTTTTTCTATATATTTTTAAGCAGGCTTGTATCGTTGTCTTTTAAATCCATATGGTAGCGAACTATGGTCTTCAAGAAAACGACGTTTTTCAGATTTAACGCTGTAGGTTTTTATTTCTGGAATGGTTATCACCTGATGGTCTTTCGTTCGTCGAATGTTTTCTGATTTTATTAAAATTTTTTCACTGCCTGAAGAAGATGAATTTAGTACAGATTCTTTAATTGAGTCAAAATTAATTTGTTGAGATGCTGCATAATTAAGAAAAATCCCTTTCACTTTGCAGACAACGTATTCCATATTGTCTCTTGCACTAAACACTTTATACGAATAATTCTTAGGTCCTCCACTAACGAATTCTGTGATATAGCTTCCAACTCCATAAGTTTCCAATTCGTCTGTCATATCACCGATGAATTGTCCAGTAGGAGGTTCGAATTCTCCTTCACGACTTATGTAAATAACCGAATCAGTATCGTAATACAAAACTCTTTCTCCTAAGCTCTCCAGGTAGTTATAAAGTTTAAGCCGAGCTAAAGTTGTTGTGTAAGCAGCAACACAGACATTTACTGTGGATAAAGAGTCGATAGCTTCTTCTTTCATCTCGAAGTTAACGACGACGTTTTCTTCATTTACAGGAAGAATGTGAAGCACTTCAATAGATGGATGCGTTAGCAAATGAAAGAAAGTTGAAGGGTTGTTCACAACGATAGTTTGAAGTTGATTTTCGCGTTGTCCAAACTTTCCCCAAAACGAATTTAGTATCAGTTTTGCAATTGATCTCTTTCCTGGATTATTACATATCTCTGAAAATTCCAGCTGAATATTTTCTTTTTGAAGAAAATCAGAAACATATTTTTCCTTTTTTTGCTGAGACGAACAATCACTTGGCCAGCCAGATGCTTCTTGTTTTATTTTTAGAAACTTATTCATCATAGATGTGAACAGCCCATCATATAATTTTTTAACCTGGTTATACTGGACTACATTATATTCCCATATTTCAAATATATTGAGTATGATGTATCCTTTTTCCACTGCTTTATTAACCTCGTCAATTACCCAAGTCCCTACCAATGCTCTTTGCTCATCAGCATGAGAACACAATGGTTCTACATTTCTCTCATTACTACAGCTTCGACATAGTGAAAACATGAGCTTAGAATTTTGCTTGATCGGTAAAATTGGATGAAGCAGGTTTTCTGGCGGTAAAATTTTACATTTTACGAGCCCATTCATTCCTTCCAAATTCGACGTAGTTGAGCAGGCTGCATCACCAGTGATGTGGATCTTAGGATGTCCAGTGGGGAATTTTCCATTCTTACACACCCACGGGTAAAGAGAGCATATATCAATGTACTTTATCTTTTCCCCTTTTTTGCATTTATAGAAATTGACGACATTTCCGGTTCGACCGCCATAAAAAGCATCGCGAGGATTTAGAGGGGAACTTTGAATAAGTTGGTGGGAGTTTAAAAAATCTCTGTCTTCTTTTTTAAACGACTTGAGATTCTTCCGAAACACACAAGACCACATTTCAATTACCTCGTAACCGAAATCCCTCAGTCTTTCTGTCCTCGCTTTTGTTGTCTCATTCTCGTTTTCGTGCAGAGGATCATCCCGTCTATGCTTCAAGCAGAGAGGGTGGCCATGGTAATAGCATCCGTGGTACTCAAAAATTTGGTTGGTTTCTTGACAAAAACCATCAACTTTTACACCGTTTATAACTACCTCTTTGCCTCTATACGAATGTTGGATAGTTATGTTCCTTTGCTGTTCTTCCCAAATCATCCACTTGATAGCTTCTGTTGACTGGTTGTCAATGCATCTGTATCCTTTTTTAGGTATTAACCCGATGGTGTTTGGCTTAAGAAAGTTACGTCTATATAAAAGATTGCAAGCTGAAGCAATCGTTACCGATTCTAAAAATGGTTCAACGTTACATTGGGTAAGAAATAATTTTCTAAATTGCAAGCAAGCCCCCGTCAAAATTTTGACATCACTCTTGCAGTATTCTATAAGTTCTTGCTTCATTTCAAAAGTATCATTTTGATGTTCTGAATGCCATTTTAAGAAAGTATTACGCTCTTCCGACCTCATAGAATTAGCATTGTAATATTCTATTGCTGGCAATGTTCCTTGGTATTCTTCATTTTCAATAGTGTTGAAGAGGTATGGAAAGTAACCTTTCTTTAAAACAGGTGGCAAGTCGAATGCCTTTGGGAGCTTTGATAAGGCCATAGGAAAGTAGTTTATTGAGTCGATAAATTTTACATTTCCTATTAACATCAATATTATCTTTGTTCCTCGCATAATCAATTCAGGGCTTAGTACTGTTTTCCTAAGACATGGTTTAAAATGAACTGATGGTCATAGGCTTGACCATTGTGGGCAATCACAACCACATTTTTAATTTTTTTTCGAATTTCAAATATATATTGAACAAATTTAGGTACAACGTCTTCTCCTTGTAGAACGTTCAATGACAATTTACAATATTTACAGAAATGCAAATCAGGATGCTCCACGCAATGACTACATTTGTTTTGAAAGACGCATAAATTTGGTTCATGTTTTGTTATAAAAGCTTTGTTTGTTGTTGTTGCTTCATCTCCGTCATTCCAAATTTTTTCTCCAATTACTTTTTCTTGGCGACTTTCTAGATCATAAAATACATACAAGACATTTTTCAAATCAGGTTTTCTCGTATTAGGTATAATAAAACACTTATGGTCTTCAGGAACATGTACTTTACAGTTCTTGCAAAAGAACTCTCCACAAATATGTTGTCGATTTCCTCCATAGGATTTTAAACAACCAAGACATCTTTTTATTTGCTCACAGATAGACTGTTTTCCTGACGAGCCGCTCGTTTTGTGGTTGTCATAGCACCCTGTTCCTTTAAAATTTCGATTACAGTCGGGGCATAAAATTTGTTTCTGAGTTTCCTTACATATTGGAGAACTCTGACATTGCGAACAAAATGCAAGACATCCATAATGTTTACTCTTTGTATTGTAAGGTACATGGCAAATTTCACAGTAGAAAGAACAGCAAAATGCGGTAGTTAAAGATTTAATGACATTAAAATGATTATTATAATATAATAAATATATTTTTTTATCGTTTCTGTCATTTGAAACTCCTTCGTAAATTAATTTACGGCCTTTTGTTCTGTGCTCGTAAACAGTAATTTTATAGTTTCTTAAATGAGTTTGAAATAATTTCAACTCATCAATTCCACAACCTCCTGGTGGTATTTGGATTCCAGTATCGTTCAGAAGTTTCAGCGCTCTCTCAGTTTGAATATTGCCTATATCTTTTCGTATACTATCAAAATTGTATTCCTGGTCCGTGTATGCCTTTGCTACCACCAGAGCTCGAGGCAAGCATAATTTATCTGTGTTTTTTACACAAATAATTCCTCTGCGATTGGCACATTCTTCGTTAAACGAATTGAACATGGAGGTAGGTTTTCTTCCTTCTCCAGCTGGCATTTCAACTGATGTTATGGATAAAGTAAAATCATCAGTGCTTAGGCCATCAGAATTACTCTGGAATTTATTGGAAATCATCTCCCAAACATCATCCATGCTGAGCTCTGAACAGGTTTTGTAATTAATCCATCCACTACCTCGCTCATGAGAAAAACTTTTTCCCGAAAATGTTATCCCCACCTTGTCGGATTCCTTTAGACCTTCCACGGCAAATCGTACCATGTCTTCAATGGCCTTTCTTATCCATGAAGTTGGTTCTTCATGCCTTGGAATAGGGTTGATTTTAAAATCTATTTTCCGGCCATTTAAGTTGAACCGTTTAATTTTTGTGTTAATATCTGCCAAAACTTGAATTCGCTGAAATTAAAAATAACAACACAGGAACAAATTAATTTTTTTTTAAATTTTTATTTTATTTAAAATAGTGTTTTTGTGAATTAATTAATTCATTTTGTGTATTTAGGAAGAGTGTAGGCAAAATATGTTCTACCTCTTCAATTAAAATTTCATTTTTTTGCTTCCTCCCTCTTCGGAGCTTCTGTTGGTGTTGTTGCTGTTCTTGTTGATGTTGCTGTTGTTCATGTTGCTGCTGTTCATGTTGCTGCTGTTGATGTTGTTCTTGTATTCCTTGTAGATGTTGTTGTTCCTGCTGTTTGTGTTGCTCCTGCTGTTGGTGTTGCTGTTGTTGTTGATGCAACTGATGTTGATAAGTTTGTTGCACCTGTGCTGGTTGCTCCTTCTCGTGGAAATCGATCACAAAGGAGCGATCGAAAGGCTCCACGACTTCCAGACAGAGCGTGTGTAGCTCCTTGATGTCCTCCTCTTCCATTTGGGCATTACACCTTTTTGGTAGGAATACCTAAAAATAAAAGTTTATTATAATTTTTTAAAGAAAATAGTAAGAACAATTTAAGCATACCACATATTCGTCTAACTCGACCAAAATTTGTTGGCCAAACTTGGTTGCTATCCTTTCGGCAGAAGTAATGGGAAACTTCCTCTTCTGAACCAATTTAGATAGAGAGAGAAGTGGTTTCCTGGTTGAACTTGTCGGCTCCTCCTTGCGTACACTCACTGCAGATTTCATTTTTTTTAAAAAGTTTGACATATTGAATGTGCGTTTTCACTGAAGAACTAAAACTGAATCAAAAACTCAGGCAACTATTGCTTTTATAGTATGGACTGACGAATATTTTGGTAATTTCCCCTAATATGAAACTTAAAAAAATCGAAGAATTACCACTCCTGGCACTCAGTGCATTTATTTGACCTGACTTTTCCCCTCAAACAAATATAGCATTCCACTACCAATTTAGTATTCAGAATCCTCTGTTGATTTATCCGTAGATATCAATATTTGATTATTTTGTTCATCAATACAATACAATACCTATGAAATAGGAGGCAACGAAGGTGTACGACGTCGATCCTTTGCAGTCATAAATTAGTTCGAAAATTAGGTTTTATGACTCGCATCGTCAACAATAAAATTTACTAGAAACCACTTTCAATCGTCATCATAATTTGCCCTTTTTTACAAACAATCAAACATTCCTTTACCTGTATCTTGACCCTTTCCGCTTTTCTTGATTTATTTATACAAGACACGTTCCCATCTCTTTCATTGACTTTTTTTAAATTTTCAAATTTTCAAATTCTCAACGGCGGTGTAACGCTCGCTCTTTACCTGTATCTTGACCCTTTCCGCTTTTCTTGATTTATTTATACAAGACACGATCCCATCTCTTACATTGACCTTTTTTCAAATTTCAAATTTTCAAATTCTCAACGGCGGTGTAACGCTCGCTCTTTACCTGTATCTTGACCCTTTCCGCTTTTCTTGATTTATTTATACAAGACACGATCCCATCTCTTACATTGACCTTTTTTCAAATTTCAAATATTCAAATTCTCAACTTTGTAACGGTCGCTCCACTAGTGCACCTATTCATTTATTTATACAAGACACGATCCCATCTCTTACATTGACCTTTTTTCAAATTTCAAATATTCAAATTCTCAACTTTGTAACGGTCGCTCCACTAGTGCACCTATTCCTACTCTAAGGGAACGAGTAAAATTAAGTTTTTCATATAAATACGATGGAGTCTTACTACTTATAAGATTATGTAAGAAGATACAATTTCTGGCATCAATATAGTTGTCTAAAGTACTTCCAAAAAGTTTTTCACATAGTGAGAAATATGGTCAAATCTACGAAGCCCATGGATGTATCTTACCGAGTCATTAAATGCAACTTGAAGTTTTCGTTGGGATAAAGAATCTAAATTAGGGTATACGACTTCAGAGTAAGTAATAAGCGGTAGGATAAGACTTTTAACAAGCCTTTGTCTGGTATCTTGTGGAGTAAAACTTGCAGCCATCCACAATTTCCGAAGATATCCATATATTTTACCTATAACAGAGTTTGTATGGTCGTATCCTGGTAGATTTGAATTCAAAACAAATTTGAATTCAAACAAATCCCAGACTTGTCACAGTTTGAACAATGTTTAGCTTGTCTACAGATAATAAAACATCAGGTAGAGTATTAAGATCCAGTTTCTTTTTATTAATTGAAATAACTTGAGATTTTCTGGGACTTAGTAGCAAACCATTTTTTATAGACCAAGAGTAAATTTCATGTAGATCTTCATTTAATTTACTTACAAGATCAATTGTGTTGTCAATTGGCCGAGCTAGATACAATTGAACGTCGTCAGCATAGAGGTGAACTGCAGTATGTTTGCAGACAGATGGTAAATCATTAATGAACATACAGAAGATAATTGGGCCTAGAATTGATCCTTGAGGAACACCCTGTTTCACACGTAAAAGATCTGAGCAAGCATCGTTAGTTACAACTCTCTGAAGTCTGTCAGAGAGATAACTTTCAAGTAGAGCCACTGCAGAATTCCCGAAACCAAAAAGATATTTCAATTTCAAACACAGAATCTTGTGGTTCACTTTGTCGAAAGCCTTTGAGAAATCAAGAAGACAAAGAAGCGTAACATGTCCCTTATCGTAATCTTGTCTTATATCGTCCAATATTTTTACCATGGCTGTGGAACAACTGTGGTTAGATCTAAAACCGGACTGTCCAGCATAGAGGAGGTTGTAATGAGACAAGTGATGAAGGATCTGTTTGGCTATTAATCTTTCAAAGACTTTCGACAAACATGGTAAAATACTTATAGGTCTGAAATCAGTAGCTGACATTGGGTTGGATTTTTTTGCAACAGGCACAACTCTTGCTATTTTCCATGACTTCGGAAAGGTTGATGTTGTAATACAATGTTTAATAATGTGAGTCAAGCTGGATGTTATATAAGGTAGAATTAGTTTGATGAATCGAAGTGGTATACCATCTTCACCTACAGCATTTGATTTGATAAAACTAATACAGTTAATCACATCATTCTCATTAACCGATTCAATTTCAAAACTCCGTATCGTTTGCATGTGTGAATTAATAGTTTCAAAGAAACTTAAACTTAGCTCCTGCTCATCATTTTGAGAAAGTTATTATTTAGCACATTAGGATCAATTTCACACTTAGAAGCATTTCTGTCGCAAATTACTCCAAAGAGTTTTAGGGGGAAGGGTTGTATTTAGTTTGGATGCATCATAATTTCTTTTGGAGTTACGTATTACCACAGTGCAACGATTTCTTACTGCCTTGTAAGCCATCCAATTCGAATCAGATGGAAAATGTTTCCATTTTCTTTAAAACTTGTTGCGAACTTTAATAGTGTCGACAACGTCAGATGTGAACCAAGGACAACTTTTGTTACGGACTTTTACCGTTTTTACTGGAACATAATCGTTAAATAATCCAAGAAGTATTTCTTGGAAACAGTTCAGCTTGGAATCTGGGTCAGGAGTAAAATGACATTTATCCCAAGGGGCTGTAAGGGCGGCGTAATGGAGAGCATCTACATTTATTGACCGAAAATCTTTAAAAGTGAATGATAGAGGGGCAATAGTGTGATTAAAATTAATATTGTATGTACAAAACAGGAGATCATGATCAGAGATACAGTCAAGTGAAAGCTGGTCAAACAGACTAACAGACGATGGACAAGATAAAATGACCAAATCAAGAAGGCTGGGAGTAGTATCTTTTGCAAATCTCGTTGGATAAGTAGTATTAAATATCTGAAGTCCTAAAGAAGAGACAAAATCTTTTATTTGGAAAGCTCGAGAATCATTTTTTAGCAAGTCTGCATTGAAATCACCTAGAACTATTACATGCTCATATAAATGTGAGAATTGCGAAAGAACAGACAAAAATGATTGAGGAGAACAACTTCGGTTCGGAACATATGCACAGGCGACCAAGCATTTAGTGCAACCATCGTGGATTTCAGCAATCAAAAACTCAACGTCCAAACCAACCGAACTGCATATAATTTTGCATTTAAGGGAAGATCTACAGTAAATTGCTACCCCACCTCCCCATGAACTTGTCACTCTGTCATTTCTAGAAATAAAATAATTAGGTATATTATACTGCATGTCACAAATATCATGCTTAAACCATGTCTCACAAACACAAACTACATCGACACCAGAATCCGCAAATATATATTTTAAATAATCCAATTTATACTGATTAAGACTACGAGCATTTAAATGACAAACTTTAAAACCATCACGATAATTAGAAAGAACATTTATCATAGCGTGCGTTGATTTTTCATTCACACTGCAATCAGAAAATTCAACACTCATATTTAATCAAAAATCAAATATTAATAACAAACAAAAATAATGCCAAAGACTTTAGAGTGGATAGAGAAATAAAAAGAGAGTATAAAGAAAATAAAAGAGAAAGAAAGAGAAGAAGAAGAAATAACAATTATTTAATAAACAAGAATAATTTATTTATGACTTGCAGCAGGAACAGGAGTAATAGCAGCACCAGCAGCAATGGAGTGGAGATCAGTGGGGCATTAAATAGTAAAACTTTTTCCGTTGGCGGTCGTTTTTGCATATACGATGCCCGATTTAGTATACAGGGTGTCCCGTAAGTAATGGATAACCCTGAAATGCCGCATAGTAGACTTTATGACCGTCCTGAAAACTGATAAAAAAAAGTTCTATCCCAACCACAAGAAAAGTTATATGCATTTTTTTGTTCAGTGCATTATTTTTTTTCTTACTTTACATTTTTGAATACCACGACTACAAGTGAATGAGTTCCATCATTTTTTTTTGCAGGAATATTTTACATTACTTGGGTCAACACATAAGTAGAAGAAAATTATCATAACTGTTGGACTTCTTAGAGAAAAAAATTATTTAACATTGAATTTCAATGCAAAATGTGAAAACAAATAATTTTTGAAAAAGTTAAATCATAGCTGGTATAAAAAAAATGCATGAATACCTGAGTTTTCCAACTATTTTTAAAATATGCGCGTTAAATGCAGATTTCAAAATGGTATTACTTATTATTATATCTGGAGTCAATAGCAAGTTATTGGTAAAAATCTGCAATACTAGAGTAAATTTAGCAAAAACAAAAGTTTTCAAAATTAGCACAGTAAACGTAAAAATAATACCAAGCGTTGAACATAACAGATTTTTGATTTATTGTCTGTTTCTACGATGTTGTTCTTATGATAAATCCAAGCTTTCAACTTCTAGGGCTGAATGCATTCATGATAAAAATGTCAAAAAAGTGCAAAAAATGGTTACATTTTCGAGCTTGTTTTGAATTTTACCTGTTCTATTGGGCTTTAACAAACCCATCAAATATTTTGTTGGTTGCTATTAGTTTAATTGTTATTTTCTCCAAACAAAAAGTCTTCTGATTCAATTTTAATTGGGTTTTTTGAATAGTAAATTGTAAAATCCTGAGAAAGTGAGAACGCATAAAATCGTAAGTTTTTTAAATTTTGAATTAAAGTTTTTGTAATTTGATCTTAATTCATAAGATTAAGACCACGACGAACACTTATTTATATCGTTTTTATTGTTCATTCTTCAGGAGAATTAACGGTCTAAATAGCTGTTTTCCTGAACCTGCTTTTTGATAATTAAGACGTTTGATTGAACTTTTTCGATGCCACGTATTCTGTATTCTGCACAAGAATATGCAAACATGCATTTCATTTATGGAGAGTGCAAAGGCAACGCAAACGAAGCTGCGACTCTGTATAGGGAAAGGTACCCTAACGCACGTCACCCGGATTATCGAGTGTTTATTAGAGTCCATAGCTGTTTCTCGGAAGGAAGGCTGCCTTGTAGTGGTGTTGGTGGTGCTGGCGTGGGACGACCCCCTCGAGGAGATACCGAAGACTTAGTGCTTGCGGAACTTGACCGAGATCCCACAGTATCAATCCGAGCAATAGCACGACGCCTAAATCCACTTGATTTTTTTTATTGGGGATGCATTAAGGAAATCGTATACAACAAGCCGATCAGGTCTTTAGAGGAGCTAAGAAATCGTGTGGAGGCAGCTGCATTACAAATTTCTGAGAAAAACCTTGCACGTTCACTAAGACGTTCATTTATTCGGAGGTGCAGAACCTGTATAAGAGTGAGTGGAAAACAGTTGCTTTAAATAAAAAAAAATTAAAAAATTATCTATTTTTGTTTTTGTTTTCTAACTAAGTGATCATGTGATTAAAAGCTGGCTCAAAAACTTTTTGTTTAGATAAAATAACAATTAAACTAATAGCAACCAACAAAATATTTGATGGGTTTGTTAAAGCCCAATAGAGCAGGTAAAATTCAAAACAAGCTCGAAAATGTAACCGTTTTTTGCACTTTTTTGACATTTTTATCATGAATGCATTCGGCCCTAGAAGTTGAAAGCTTGGATTTATCATAAGGACAACATCGTAGAAACAGCTAATAAATCAAAAATCTGCTATGTTCAACGCTTGGTATTATTTTCACGTTTACTGTGCTAATTTTGAAAACTTTAGTTTTTGCTAAATTTACTCTAGTATTGCAGATTTTTACCAATAACTTGCTATTGACTCTAGATATAATAATAAGTAATACCATTTTGAAATCTGCATTTAACGCGCATATTTTTAAAATAGTTGGCCACTCAGGTATTCATGCATTTTTTTGATACCAGCTATGATTTAACTTTTTCAAAAATTATTTGTTTTCACATTTTGCATTGAAATTCAATGTTAAATATTTTTTTTCTCTAAGAAGTCTAACAGTTATAATAATTTTCTTCTACTTATTTGTTGGCACAAGTTATGTAAAATATTCCTGCAAAAAAAAATTATGGAACTCATTCACTTGTAGTCGTGGTATTCAAAAATGTAAAGTAAGAAAAAAAATAATGCACTGAACAAAAAAATGCATATAACTTTTCTTGTGGTTGGGATAGAACTTTTTTTTATCAGTTTTCAGGACGGTCATAAAGTCTACTATGCGGCATTTCAGGGTTATCCATTACTTACGGGACACCCTGTATACAGAAAAAAGTTTTTTTTTTTCTCTTTAAACTAAGTGCACTTTGTAATAGAAAGCGGGAGTGTTTGGTTAAGCTCTCATTCAGGTAGCAGTTTTCATTTGAAGCAATACCAACGTCACTCAACTTTAGCACCTTGTTGTTCTCCCTGCGATAATTGGCAGCAGCAACGAGAACAGAATTTCTATCATGTGTAGAGTTGAATTTTATTACAATCGACGGTGGGGTGTTTAGGGGGGATTTGTTTTTGCTATCGTTGACGGTGGATTGCATTTTATTGTGGTACATAGGTTATGGATGATTTGCGGGAGATTTTCTTCAGGCAGCACGTCTTTTCTCTCCAAAAAGTTTATTTGTTTGCCAAGAGCCAAGATCTCAGCACTATGCAAATGCGTTTCAGTATTGGTATCGTTTTCAATTTTATCAACGCGGGAAGCTAGGTTGAAGAGAGAATTGTTGATAGACTCAAATCGTTGTTCCCAGCTATTCTTAACTCCTTCAATTTTGATAACAAATTCAGATCGCATTTTATCAATTTCATCGACTATAATGTTTTGCAGGGATTTTGAAAGGCAGGCCAATTGTTCTTCCAAAACTTTAATTGTAACCATTCCTTTATTTTTGGTTGAAGGTTTAATTATGGGTGACGGAGAATTGGAGTGAGAAGAAGGAGTGATTGAATTGTTAGTTTTGGTTCGCGTTGATGACGATGGGCGAGACAAGGTGAGCATTATAGGCACAAGGGAAAAATGTTTTTTGATGTTTTGAGAGAGAGGCAATGACAAAGCGCGCAATTATACTTTTTTTTTCCAATTTAAATTGAAAATTTTAAAACTTTAATAAATAGATAAAGAACGTGTATAATTGGAAAGTTTTTTGTTTAAGTCTTTCGATTTGGTGTTAACTTCAATTCTCACTGTGTTTATAAACTTGGCATGTCAATTTAATGCTTTAAACTTCACTACTTATTGCCACATAATCGAACACATCCACTCAATGATATGTTTACAATTAGAACAGAGAATATATTCAAAAATTGACTCACCCCTTTTATTGATGTCCTTTGAGCCCCATTGAGTGTGGTGAGCGTTGGCATCACATCCTACCACCAAAGGTGTATCGCTTGCTGTTGCATGGACCACCAAATCGCGGACTGTTTTTGATGGTGGGCTCTCCTCCTCGTACGGCATGTACGTCGACGCTAGAATGAAGTTTCCTTCATTCGATTCGACGCTGATTGCCGTGTTGTCCTTGTTGCTGTACCTAGATAGGAAGAAAGCGTTAATTGATTTTTTCACTAGGATACAACTTCTTATATCACCTTCATCTGACGTGGAATGGAAAAGGTTGTAGTGTTTTGACCTCAACCCACGGATTCGGATTTTGCCTAACCATGGTTCCTGGATCAAGGCCACATCCACGTTCTCGTGAGACATGTAGAGCGTAAGGTCGTACGTTGCTGCTTTAGCGTGGTGCAGGTTTATTTGCACCACTTGCAGCTTTTGACTCCCCTTTGCCTTCATGCCTCTTAACCTTTACGGTTCCGAGATCATACCTCAACACGTCTTTTCTTTCTCTGAGCAAAAGGTCAGATTTCTTGTCTGCCACAAACAAGAGGTCCTTCCCTTCGCCACCATGGCTCTTTCTAGAATCCCCTTTTTGCTTGAACATAAGGATTTTTAAACTATTTTTTTCTATATATGTTTCATTTTCTTCTTTTGATTCAACTTTTTTTTGTTCTTTTAATTCTCTTCTTTTCACTAAAATTCCTTTTTTTTTTGGCGGCCGGCGCGGCGGCCCAGCTTTCCGCAAATTAATTCGGGCCGCCGAGAATCAAACTAAGATAAAAAATAACAATAATTAACTTCCTATTACTACGCAAATTCAACGGACTCACCACCTTTTCTTGTTCTTTACTTCTTTCTTTTTTTCTTCCAGAGTTGTTGGCTCAAATTAAAATTAAACTTTGTTTCCACTAATTCAACAGACAATTTTCTTTTCTATAAGGAATTAATTTTTATTCTTATTGAAATCGTCGTTTGCTGGTTCAACTGTTACTTGTATTTTCTTATAATATTTGAATTTGAATAATCACTTTCACTCACTTTCGACTCTACGGTGAGGTAGCCGACCAAATGAGGGTGTGCTAGCATTACCACCCACACAGGCAAAAACATACTCGGACGATGTATCTCTAACAGGAACATCATCCGATCCCCATATCCACCTAGTGCATTCCTCCACCCACATTACCAAACCCAAATAGTGGGATGTGTTATATGCCAAACAGAGAGTATCGTTCCACAATTCGAACATTGCTCAGGATCTCCAGCATTATAGTAATGTTGAGTGTTAAAAATAGCTTTTTCAACTCTTATTCGGAAGAGTCTTATGCTATCTTCTCTGTTTAGAGACCGATTGTATGGTATACGCGCGTAAGTAGGTTGGTGTTTTTTTAGAAAAGATTCGGAGTTTTGCCAGCTTTCGATGAGCTCTTTCTTATGATCCTGAATCAAAGATCTGCGTAGGAGCTTATACAATTTGGGATACTCTACAATGAGTGGATAGTTTGTAGCAGTTCTTGCTGCAAAGTCTGCTGCCTCATTTCCTTTGATTCCGGAATGTCCAGGTATCCATGTAAGAATAATATTTTTATTGGCTAACAAACATCTTCTTATAAGCTCCAGAGAAGGGCATTTATTTGTCGCATTTTTAAGACCCATGAGGATACCAAGATTATCGGTTACAATGAGCGATCGGTTAGAGTATTTTTGGGCAACAGATATGCCTTTATAAATTGCTGTTAACTCTGCAATGTAGCTGTTCGCAGATTCTGGTAAAAGAGCTTGGTGAATTATAGATGTTTCAGAATTTGGTTGTAACTGAATGACTGCGTATGAACACCATTTGTCTTCTTTGTACGAACCGTCTGTGTAGCCGTCTATCAGCGTTATAGGCAGAGATCATTTCTTGGTGAAGCATTCTAAATATGTCGTCAGTAGTATTTTCCTTTTTGTACTTAGCAAGATTAGTGTTAATGGGAAGTATATGTCTTTTCCAAGGTGGTAGATTACCTCCTTATGTCTGCGTATTATTGAATGAAAGAGAGCTAAGATTGGGAACTATAGATGTCATTTTTATAAGGGCAGATTTGGAATATTTTTTGATCGGTTTTGTAGCGTTAATCACATCTTCAGCAGCCTTGAAGAGGGGATGGTCTGTAAGTGTTTTGCTGATTAGGTTAATTGCCCTTTTTTTCTAAAGTGTTCAGAAGATTCATAGCCTGCTTCTAATCTTAGGGCTTCTATTTTTGTGGCTCTTAAAGCTCCAGAAGCTGTTCGAAAACAATCGTTGATGGCTGAGTCAATATTGCTAATATTTCTTAACGTGGTCCACATAAAAATAGTTACACCGTGTTGGAGGGTACCAGAGACTAGAGTTTTCGCAATTTGCAGTGCAGTTTCAAGATGTGGACCTTTTCGCTTTGAACAGATCATTTTTAAAGCATTGTTCCGTCGTTTAAGCTGGTTAATTAGATTTTTCGCATGTGTGTCCCATTTTAGATTTCCAGAAAAAGTTACTCCTAGTATTTTTATTCCTCTTTTAAGAGGAATGGTTGTTTCCCGTAAAACAAGTGGGATGGGAGTGCATTTTCTTTTTCGGCATAGATGCAAAGCTTCAATTTTTGATGGAGGAATAATCGCACCAACTTCTTTAGCCCAATTAAACATTGTTAAATCAGCTTTTTCCAAAGTATCTCTTACCAGGGTAGGTTCTCCAGAAGCAACAACGTAAATATTGTCAACACATACTCCAATAAAGTCGAGATTCTGAAGAACAGATGATAGGTAGGTCATCTCTATGCGGGATGAAATTAAGCGGAAGTAGTTCTCCTCTTGCTCGGAATATCAAAGATATTTTTTTTACGCTAAGTTCGTCTTTTAAATAATTTGATGTGCCTAAATTGTATTCCAATCTCGAGTAAATTTCTCTATGAAGCGAACCTTTCGCATTTTCAATGTTTTCTTTCCTCACTTTTATGTGTAGATTTTCAAGCAAAGTATCCAGAAAATTTTTCCAGCTGCCAAGGTTATCCATGCTTAAAGAGAACGGTAATGAGCATTCCATTGCTAGATTTCTCCATTATTGGAACCAGGATGAATTGGAGGTAATAACAGACACTGCAACTCTTCGTGCTACCTTATCTGTGTGGTCAAACATAAGCTTAAGGATATATTTGAAGTGGAGTTCAAGAGCTGATAAGTATAAGGGAGAAAGGCCTGTTTCCACAAGAAGCATGTAGTTTGGCGTCGATTCAGGGATACGGAATTGTCGTTTCAGGAAGAATCTCAAAAGTTTTTCCAAAGTATCACTTTTCTTCCACCCCCAAGATTGGGCTGCATAAAGCATTATCGCTTTTGATGTAGCAGTAAAAACTCTATATTTAGCGCTGAATGGGACATCCTTGCTGCAATATACTTTTTGTCAGACAGTTCCAATGGCGTTTTTTGATGCCAATAATTTCTTTTCAAGATGCATCTCCAAATTCATATGGTTTGTCACAGTGAATCCCAAATACTGGTATTCCTTAACTGATTCTATTTGTTCAGGTCCGTATCTCCATCTTTCGTTCCCCGCTAGCCGTCCACCCCCTCTCCTAAAGACTATTGTCTTAGACTTTCTAAGGTTGACCGTCAAACTCCACTGTTTGCAGTAATCATGCAACTTATTAATCATCAGCTGGAGCGATTCAGGAGATTCCGCCAATAACACCAAATCGTCTGCATACATTAGCATTTTGATTTGTAATCCATCAATGTTGATTCCACACGGCAACGGCAAGATTCTCAGAAGATCCTCGATATACAAGCAGAAGATTAACGGACTTAGATTGCATCCTTGCTTCAATCCTACAGAAGTTTGGAACCAGCCCGATAGATCCTTGCCATCCCAAATCGCGTTAAATGTTAAATTGTAGAGACTTTCAATGACTTTTCCAAATTTAAGCGACAGTCCATCTCTGTACAGCTTATACATTAGGGCTTTTCTATTTATTGTATCGAATGCTGATTGAAAGTCCACAAAGAAAGCGTATAATTTCTTGCGTTTTCGCAGGTACATATCTGCTATATTCGTTAGACTAAAAATGTGGTCAACCGTCGAGTAGCCTTTTCGAAAGCCTATTTGAAATTCGCTGAGAAGATGATGGCTATCAACCCATGCGACTAAGCGACATCTAGGAATTTCTACAAACATTTTTAGAGCGGAGTTCAAAAAAGAAATAGCGCGATAGTTTGATGGATCCATTCTATCCCCTTTTTTGAAAATTGGGAAAATTATTGATTTCTTGAAAACTTCGGGAGCTTCTCCGGACTCGAAAATTTTGTTGTAAGCTATCCGTAGATGAGAAAGGAATTCGTCTGAGGCATATTTGAGAAATTCGTTTGGAATTCGGTCACTTCCTGCAGCTTTGTTATCCTTTGCTTTGCTAAGTACTAACTTAAGCTCTGATAGCGAGATTTCTCTGTCTAGAATTTCGTTTTCAAACGATGGTTTAGCGTAAAGGATATCCTGAGACTGGAGGTGGATGTTGAAGACTTTCTTCTCAAAATGTTCTCGAAGAGTTGAACAGGACAGAATTGGGATTTCATTAAATTGGTGCATTCCCTTGATATTTTTAATCGTTTTCCAAAAATCCGACGAGCTTCTACAGACGAGAAGATTTTGAACTTGTTGTCCCTCATAGTGTTGTTTTTTCCGTTTACAGATGTCTTTGTACCGACGATTAAATTCTAGATAGCTTTTTTTTAGGCAAGGAGTGCAATATTTATGAAATAACTTAAGAAGATCAAAAGATTTCTTTCTTGCTGACGCACACTCTAAGTCGAACCATGGTGCACATTGCTTCTTGCAATCCGTTTTTGTTTTGCGAATAATCGCTGAGGACACAATTATTTGCTGAAGAGTGTCAATTGTGGTGTTAGAAGCAGTAAGATGATGAGCTTCAATATTTCGATTGAGGTTTCTCCTATATGAGACGGAGTCCTTGTCTCTCCATTTAAGCTTGGGTAGGAGTGGGTTGCCTGACAGTTGATCATCTGTGCCTGATACAGAAGTGACTATTGAAGTTAATAGAGGCATATGGTCAGAATATAGTTGATCGCCAACTTCGAAGTTTAGCAGTAGATGTTTACAGTCGAGGGGAAATAGTAGGTAGTCAATAACAGATTGTCCAGGATTACGAATGAAGGTGAGTTTTCCCTCTTTATCTCCTATATCGGTTCCATTTACTATAAAAAGGTCAAACGCGCTCGCAAAATCCAAAATGGTTCTACCTCGAGCATTAATTTCGGGGTGTTTTGAGGTTCTAGCCGTAAAATTAAAATCACCAATCGATACGCTTTGCTCGGAGCCAGTACGAGCATTGAAATCGCCTATGAGTATGCAACGTTTTTCTCCTAGGATCTGCATAACTTCAATTAGCCTGTTGTAGTCCGATTGCCAAAATGAACAGTTTATATATACTGGAATCAAATTCATGATATTATTGTCTAAATTAACTTCCAAATATGTAAAGTTGTCTATATGCTTGAAATTAAATTTTTCAGCTGGAAGAGTCTTTTTAATGCCATATAGTGCTCCATCAGATGCTCTTCCTTTAATGGAATCTGTTCTCTTTTCCGCTGCTATCCAGAACAGCTTAAAATTTTGAAAATAATCTTCAATTTGAATTTGGTTTTTAAATAAAATGTGGGTTTCAAAGAGTAGAAAAACATCAAAAGAATTTACAAAATTGAAAAATTCTATGAACATTTTCTTATTTAATAATCCATTGACGTTATAGCTTAGCAGTTTAATGTAATTAACTTTATCTGGGTTTTCGTTTTTCTGGCTGACGTCTGAATATTATTGCGAACGCACCATAAGTCGATCTGCCTTACCGACCAGATCTAGGTTGGTTCCACTTCCAAGCCCACGTTCAGGTGTCGCGAGTGATTGACTTGTCACCTGTGACGTTTGATTGACGTTTCTAGGAGAAGTTATTTGTGGATTATTAATTTTAAGAAAATCGCGCTGTAAACTAATTCCAAAAGTTGACGAAAGAATGTTAAAACCATCATTCTGTCCACACATTAACCCTTTCGCTTCATTCCATGTAAAAAAAGAGTTTTGAATTTGTAGTCTAACATCCAATAATCTCACCCTGAGAGTTGGGTTCTGGCGTTTTACTTCTCGTCTGACCTTCAACAAAATGTTTCTACGAGCACGCATACCTGCCGGATAATCTTTATGCATGGAAATGCCACTGTTTGCCAGCTTTCTTCCTTGCCCCAGAATATCTCTTGCCTGTTGGGCGCTTGGCAACTTGACTCTAAAAGTCTTGCTCACAGTGGATCGCGTATTTAGTTCTTGGAACATTTGGAATCTTACAGGGTTTGTTGACTGAGTGATTCTTGCGCAAGTATTTTGCAGTTGCTCCTCTGGATTGACGCATTGTTGAATCGGAAGATGAAAGATAATGTCACGGTCTTTTTGTTGGAGTTCAGAGGCTTCTAAACGTTGTGCAAGCTCGTCGTATTTACATTCCAAGTTTCTTACTTGGAGTTGAAGATGTTCATTACACGCACGAAGCTGGGATATTTCGAGAAGCACTGGCTCAAGGAATTTCTTAGTAGGCAGATCGTTAAAGCGCAGATCGAGCATCTTATTAAATCATCCTGTGTCATATTACCGAGTGTTATGGTTTTGCTAGATTTAGGTGATTCACTCGAGATGTCTTTGTGCGGCCTCTTGGACGATTGTGACTCTCTAATGTTATATGATGTTGGCGGTGTTCTTTTCATTTCGTTTGTGTATATATATATTTTTATTTTTATAGTTTTTCTCAATTTTACAACAAAATACTAACCTAATTTTCACGATAACTTATAATCAATTTTTAATTGATTTTTACAGTTTCAACTCTTATTTATATTTTATATTTTTTTTTTAAATATTTTCGAAGTTTTAAAAACATAAATAAAAAATAAATTTCTTGATGGTCTTGCACTGTACGTATTTTTATTATAGATGGTGGCAGCCAACACACATATGTTCGCGAAAGTGTTGCAAAGAAATTAAAATTAAAAGTAATTGGTACAGTCGACTTATCAGTTATACCGTTCGGTTGTAAGGAGGCAAAGCCGATGGAAAAATTTAATAAAATTAAAATTAATCTAAAAAGCTTATTCAGCCACGAAGTGCACGTCACCTTAGAGGCAATTGTAGTGCCTGAAATCTGTGTTGAGGTGCTGATGGTTCCAGAAGCCGAGTGTCCACTTTTTGAAGGCATTCAGTTGTCTGATGTTCGGCCCAACAACATGGAGGTTGAAGAGGGGCGTAGCCTACTAATTGGATCAGACTATTATTGGTCTATTGTCACAGGAAAGCAACGCCAACTTACCAAGCCATTGAGAGCTGTTGAGACTGTTTTTGGCTGGTTAGGTTAGGTTAGGTTAAAGTGAGTAGAATATGCGTCGCTTGAGCATGGGAATTTTTTTTATGGCTTTTTTAATGGGTTTTGTTTTGAATAGTTTTTAATGTGTTTTTAATTGGTGCGGTATTGTGTTTGATGTATTGTTTGGCGCACGGCTTGGCGCCGCATGCGGAAGTGATGATGATGAAGGGTTGGTTTGTGATGTTGAGGATTTGAATAGAAGTGTGGAAGAGGCGGCGCGGGCTCTCTGGATATTTGGAGAATGTGCGGTGGATGGATCGTGATGATTGTGGTGGTTGCTGCCGTCGGTCGGTCGGTCGGTCGGTCGGTCGGGAGGGAGGGAGTTTAAAGAAGATGTGTGTGAAGTAGTTTTGGATATTTGGAGAATGTGCGTTGGATGGATCGTGATGATTGTGGTGGGGTGTGGGTAATGTGTTTGGTGGTGGTTGCTACCGCAGTCGTGGTTGTCGTCGTCGTCGTCGTCGTCGTTTATGTGGTATGGTTGTGCGGTACAGCATGTGCCGTGGTGATGGTTGTCGTCGTGTTCGCCGTCGTCATGATCGTCATGGTCATCGTCGTCGTCGTCGTCGTCGTCATGGTCGTGGTCGTCTTTGTTGTATGTCAGTAGGTAAAGGGTCCCTTGAAGAAGGAAAACAAATAAAGAAAATATTTTTTTTTTATTGATGTGTGAGAGACGAGGAGGTGACGGTGCGGCAGTGTGGTGATATGGTGATCTGTTTGATGGTTAATTTGTTGGTTTGTTTAGGATTTTATGAGGAGCGATCGTTTGTGTGAGGATGAGTGAGAGGGGTAGATTGTATTTGTGTAGGGATGTATGGATGGGTTGGTGACCATGATGATGATGATTTATTTATAAATATGAGAATGAGATGGAATTGTATTTTTGTTATAATGTGAAATGGAAATGGGTATTGAGAAAAATGTTGAAAACTTTGAAAGGCTGTAACTTTTGAAGGAAGCGTTTTTTCGCAAAAATAGCCTTATTTTTCATCACCGTATATATATTTATATATCTAACTATCTATCTATATATGTATGTATGAATTTATCTTTAAAAAGATAAAAGAACAAAATCTGAAATATTGTATTTAAGAAAAAAAATAAATAAATAAAATAAAGCATAAAAAAAAAACATCAATTTGAAATTTACTTATTATTTATTTTAGATATGTGTATCCATGAATTATGTTCAGGAGGGAAACCCAACTATTTTACAAATTATTTTATCTTTTTCCTTTGTAATACTTTTTCTATAAGAAATGTGTCTGGATATTTGGTTTTTTTGTAGCTCTAATTCATAGAATCCACCTTTAATAGGATGACCTTGAAAGTCTTCTAGCAGATATGTTATAGGATTACTTCGTTGAATTTTTGTAATTTTAAAAATTTCAGTTGTCCAGTTTGGTGTGTATCCGTTTTCAAATACATGTTTGTATTTACTGATTCTCACTGAATCTCCAACTTTGAATTTAGGAGTTAAACGAATTTTAATATATTGATATACAGAAGAGAGTAGATGTTTTTCGTTTGCAGTATTTACTTCGGAAGGTTTTATTGTTATAGTTCGATGTTTTGAATTGTTATAAGTTTTAGTTAGTGTTGACAGCATATCGGTCCATTTGTACGATTCGTTTATACTGAATTGTGAATAAATCGTTCTACAATTGATGCCTTCAATTGAGTAAATGTCGAATAATGATTAATTTTATATTTTCGCACTAAATTTTGAAAACATATATATTTACTCAAAATCTTTACACCAAACAAAATATGAGTTCTTAAAACAAGTAATTAAACCTATAAAAAAAATGGGTTTCTTTACATTTTCTAATAATAGTGACGTTATTCTACCGTCATTATCAATTAGATAGTTTCTACTTGTGTCAAACCTATACAAAAATACCAAAACACTTAATTCGGGACAATGCAATTTTTGTTTGATAATTTTTAAACAGGACGGTATGAATTTAAAACACATTTACAATGACCATGTTAATTCCGACATGACATTTAAAACATTTCAAAATGTATGTGCAGACTGTTGGAAAACCGTTTATGGATTTTTTTTTGTAATCGATAAAGAAAGTCCACTGAATAATGGTCGCTATAGAAAAGGTTTTGACTGTTTTCTCAAGTTATAAAAAGCAGGTACATTTGAATTCTAAAGCCAATTGCCCGAGTAATGGTTGATAAATACAGTTGCGAGCAGTATAGTGAAGAAGTACTTTCTGTTAATAACAGTTCTGTTAATAACAGGTTCAGTTTTGAATGTTGGCTTTTTGCGGTTAAGACTAGTAATTTACAGTTCAGTTCAGTTTAGTGCGGTTAAGACCAGTAATTTGCAGTTGAGTTCAGTTTTGATTTTCGGTTTTATGCGGTTCAGACCAGTAATTTGCAGTTCAGTTCGGTTTTGATTCTCGGTTTTGTACGGTAAAGACCAGTTATTTACAGTTCAGTGTAGCAGTTCTATCTGTACAAATCGCAGTTGCGTTTCTTCATTTAAGACCAGTTATCTTAATAATAAAATAAAATCTTAAACCCAATACATATTTTCGTTTGAATTTATTCACCATTGAAGCAATCAAAGATAGACAAAGAACAATTAAAATTTTATAACTCACTATTCCTAACCACTCGCTGCCCCTGGAATAATAAAAGCATTGCGTTGCGTACCTAGCCTAGCTCTCGTTTCAAATGGGGATGAATCAACACGATTAGATTTGCTCCAATGTTTTTTTAAAAAGAAAAAAAAAATTGAATTCCGTAACGGGGCAAATTGTTATTAAATTTTAAATTGATATCTGAAGACAAACGATTTTTAGGATGAAGCGATCCGATGTATTGGATTTGAAGAGAAGTAATAAGAAATTCTACAACATTAAGAAAAAATTATTATGTTGATATTAAATGATTGTGGTTGCTTTTGTCAAATGAACAATAGATGGGAATATGTATTTGTATGATGTGAGCTTATAAATAAATAGGTGTTTCTGTTCAAAGTTTTTGTTTGGTGTATGGAAGATTTTTAAAAAGGATTGGTTAGTTTAATTGTGAACTTTGCAGTGATCGGTTGAAAAATAAAATAAAAAAAAAATCCAAAATGAGTTCTCAATTTTTGAACAAGTTGAATAACTTGGGTATGGTTAAACCATTAAAAAGTATAAGCGATCTTCAATCCATTACCTACTTAATAAAAAATGGGGAGAAAACTCTTACGAAATACGGTCCAAGAATTCTTTTGGAAATGGAGAGTTTTAAGGTATTTTTACCTTCTAACTTCAATGGACTTTCAGAAGAAGAAATAGCTCTGTTCTCAGGCTATTTTTTGAAGGTTTCTGAAGCATCACTTCCAGGAGGGCAACCAAAACTTGAATTCCTCCCACCCGTTGAAGAAAAAGTAAGTTATAAAAAAAAAATGGTTTAAAAACAAGGAAAATATAGATAATTTTGTTTTTGTTCAATAGCGTTATGAGGTAGTTTCATCCACTGAAACAAAAGTAAAGTGGTTCAACCTGAAAGCCAACAAAATAGAGTTTAGGATCAGTCCTATCCCCAAAGGAGCAGAGCCGACAACATGGGTAAGAATTGCCGTTGAAGAGGCACTTAAATTTGCATTTCAGGGTGTGGGGGCTATGGACAAGGTTGGAGTGACGTTTAATGGAAAAGGATTTTCCAAGGAGAGAGGAAGTGGTTGGGTGAATTTTAAGAACGCATCAGAATTTAAAATCGAGGATTTATGGGAAATGATGATTAAAATATTTCAAAGTAACTCAGAAGGATTCTGCACAGATACTTTCGAATTAACGGTTACTTCCATAAAACTACCTTCAGGTAAAAGGGAATAGCCGCGAACCTCATTACAATTCATATGAGGAAGAATGCCTTAAAAAAACGTGGGATCATATCCATCAAAAACAAGGATAACTTGTGTTTACCCAGAGCCTTAGCAGTAGCAGTAGCATATGCGGACATGCCTACAAAGTCTTAAGTGGAAAAGACAACACTGAAGAGGTTATTTGCAAGGTAAAGGGATTATGCTTAAATTACTCAGCATCAAAAAAAAGTTAATTTTGAAGCAATGAAAGAAGCCGTTCTTAACGCCGATGGCAATGATCACATTCAGATTATTTCTGACAATATTTGCAGGACAAGGGATCATCAAGTGATAATAAAGACACAGTGCAAGACCTATAGACCAAGATCGGAAAAACGCCACTTTCTCTCTAACCATAGCTCCCTACCTTTTGGATTTTATCGTCAAAATAGTCCCACGGCATTCTTACGCTCTTAGATTTACAATGCATTTGCAACATTTTCTGATATTTCTTTGAAAAATATTACAATAAAAAATGTAAAAACGAATTAAATAAAAAGAACTAGAAGTACAATATTGTTTATGTGTTTATTTATATTTGGAATGGTTACATGGTGAGTATTGGTTTTAACAAAATCATTGAGCATGAACCCGATAGGTTAAAATATTGTTAGATAAAATGATTTTTTTTTATTTGATTACGTATTAGTTTACACACCATGACAGTCAATTTAAGTAAGTTTGTTAACTTCTCCAGTAACTGGATTATATTCTATTACACGGTCATGAAGAATAAGGCAATACATAGTTGTTAAAGGTGGAACTGGAAGTGTTGTTTTAAGTTCAATTTTTACATCCACTGGTCCTGTTTTAATTGATTCATTTTGACGGGAACAATCAACCACCATTATTGGGGCGATATCCTTGAAGTTTTGTCGTGATAAAAGTGGTTGTGAGCGTTTTTGATAGTATGAGTATTGAAATTTACTGTACATTTCATAGAGCATGGCATACTGGTCTAGTTTATATTTAAGATTTAAATCTTCACGAGGGTACGATTCAGAGTTTAAATGTACCTTTACATTGCTAACTTCACAGTGGTCAAATTTGCTTACATCCTTATCTTTTTGATTTTTTCTATTCGTTTGTAGAGCAATAATAACATATCACGGTTTCTCAAGTTGAGTTGAAGTCTTAACTGTCCATACATGATGAGTGTTAGTTGGCAGCGTTGGATATTCGTACATTTCCCAAGTTCGAAAATGAATTTGAATTGGATTTAATTGTATTTGTTTTAATAATGTAATCTTGCTTGAATCGGATAAGGTAATATGCGGAACTCTCCATTGCAATTTGAAAATTGATAGTTTTATTTCCTCGTTTTCTGTAGTATAATAAGCATTCTCATTACTTCGAGTACGAATTAGAACCAATTCATGTCTTGCGTTTACTATAATCCTTTTATAGTCTTCAGCAAATCCCAACAGATTCTTTAGTGGTACACAAAAATTAAAAGTACCCGATGCAGGTGTAATGCTGGAGTTTCCGGTCCATGAAGCATTTTCTAAGCTTTTACTTTCATTCTCATTCAATGATATATAATTTTTCATTGATGTTGTGATGCCAACATTTTTATTGTTATCAATGTCCACTCCGTTGAGTTCATAATGTATTTCTTCAAAAAGAAATGCCATCGCATTATTAGATAATTTTCCCGTAGAAGAAGGCTTTCCATCTAATTTTGTTAGACCTCCTTCTATATAAATGTAGCTTTCACTGGGTAAAATGCACAAATCCTGTTGTTGTATAGGGATACGTATTTCATCACTTGGATTGAATGACTGAAGAAATGGCGAGTAACTATGGTACTCAAACTTAGATATGCTATTATCATAGTTAGGTCCATGGGTAATGTTTAATATTTCGTTCATATTGTTTTACTTTAGTTTAAATCCTAATGTAAGAAGGTAGGTCTTATTTTCAGATGATAGTTTTGGTCTTGACGGTGGTGCTGTTCTAATAGAACTAAATGGATGGTTACTTTTCGTATCTATTTTATAATTACTATTATAGATTAACATTATTGTGATTTTGGAGTTAAATGCAGTCGTACGGTTATTCTTTCTCCTCTGAAATTTATCAAGTCACCGTCTTGATCCACGAGTTTTAATGTTAGACTGCTTATTCGTTTGACGTTCACAGGTAAATAGATGACATTTTTCGGGACTTCTATGATTTTATACTCTGCTCCTGTTTCTGGAGAAAATTCATGTAAAGTATGCACAGGAGTATTATTAAAATAAGAACCAGTAATGATATTACACTCAACTCGTATTACATTCACCTTATTTATATCAACAGGTAAATCCGACAAATGTACCACACCGGGGTCAAGAACACATTTACTGAAACCAAGTAATTTTCCAATAGTTCTATCCTTATTGAAATATATTTTTTCGTTGCTCCGGATTTCAGATACCATAGTATTATTATTTGCCTCTATTTGAACAATAGCTGTAGAATTTCGTGATAATAATTCTTTGGAAATAAATTTTGCAATGTTATCAATTTCATAAGACCCAGTTGGGATTTCAATTTCATATTCTCCTATATGAAACAAATTGTTCCGTTCATCTACATTCGGAATGGAGTTGTACGTTTGAAAATCAATCAATCCGCAAACGTAGTCCTGATCCAGGTTCAAAGGTGGAAAATATTCAGCTAATAGATGGGAAGTTCTTCCGCTTAGCGTAAGTGTCAACGTCATGCTAATAAAAAATACAATGTAACCATTTTAAAAGAAAACTCTTTATTTATTTGAAAATAAACAATCATATAAAAATCTTAAACATAAATGACCACAATTAAAAGAGTCGAAATCTTGATATTTAGTATAATTATAGTTAATTTTGTCACCCAAATAGTTAATAATTTCATTAGGAGGCTGTAAATTTCCAAAGCTATCAAAATATTCAATTTTACTGCCTTTTTTATAATACGCAGTGCGTTCCAGGACCAATTGAGGAATCAAGATTTACAATCCCAGATTCATTTTTCTTCGGTTTAGTTTTTGGTAAATTATCGCGCATGAAAACTCCTCGAAAATTCGGAATTAAATTCTTTGCAAAATTTCTCAAATCTATTTCATTTAATGCACGATTGGGTAGCGAACTTAGGAGTTTTTTGACTTTGGATTTAAATAAAGTCCAAGCCCCTTTCTATAAGGTTTAAGGTGTAAGCCTTGTCCGACTGCAATTGATTCCATTTTCTCGTTATGACGTTTTTTCTCCTCTAGATCTTTTTTAGCAATGCTGATATCGCTGACAGCTTTTGCTACTCCTGGCAGCTCCACCCGTTAAAGCTCCAAGTGCTGAAAGTCCAGCAAACAGAGGAATAAGGAAAGGAATTGCTCCTCCAGTTTTTGGTATGGCAATAACTCTTGGCGTCTTAATTCTTTTAATGTTTTTTCGAACTGTTTTCTTGGCAGATGAAATTGCTATTTTAATTGCTTTTTCTAAATTGAGAGGTTTTTTACGTTTGATATTATTCCCAATTGTGTGAATCACTTTTCTAAAGGAGGGTTGTTTAGCTTTATTATCTATCTTGAACTTCTTTTCTTCGTTTTCATTTTTCGCTCTTTTTTTAGGCTTCTTATCTTTACTCTGAGAACAACCCATACCGAATTTTGTTTTTGCTTTTAAGAGGTTGGTAACCAATAGTGCGTTTGACCGTTCAGCTATACTAGCGTTCTTAGATTTAAATCGCTGCCAGGCCTTTTCAGTTAAAATCCTATCGGCAATGTGTCGATCAGATTTATTTTTAAATTTGATATATCGTGTTCTTTGCACGCTTGATCAAGCAAATTAATTCCCGGATCGCCTCGAGCTAAGCGTTTTTGAAGTTTTGTTCCAGGTAGTTTGTTTATTAAGGTATTTAATAAACCTTTTCCTTCTACAATATTTCTTTGACTGATAGAATTTTTGGAATAATCAAACATTTTATATTAATATCTTTGCGCTAGAATGGTTAGATGCGATATGAGGGTTTTTATATATATAAACTTGACATTTATAGGAATTTATTTAGTTTTCATCACTATGCGATTCGTTAAGCAACAATACCAGTTACCGGTACAAAATATGGAACTGGATAACAAGATTGAGAGAAAAAAGCATGGTAAATTATTCCCTCATAGTATAAGGGGGTTAATTACTGGCCCCTCAAACTGTGGAAAAACAAATGTCATGATGAGTTTACTACTACATCCAAATGGCTTGAAATTTGAAAATATCTATGTTTATTCTAAATCTCTACATCAACCGAAGTATGAGTTTTTACGAAAAGCCATAAAACCAATAAAAAACATGGGCTTTTTTACATTTTCCAATAATTGTGATGTAATTCGAGTCGAAGAGGCTAAACCAAATTCTATATTCATCTTTGACGATATTGCCTGTGAAAAACAAGATACGATTCGAGTGTATTTTAGTATGGGACGACATCATCACATCGATAGTTTTTATTTGTGCCAAACATATACAAGAATACCGAAACACTTAATTCGAGACAATGCGAATTTTTTCATCGTCTTCAAACAGGATGATATGAATTTAAAACATATTTATAATGATCATGTCAATTCGGATATGACATTTAAAATGTTTCAAAAGGTATGTGCAGAATGTTGGAACACAAATTACGGTTTTGTGGTCATTGATAAGGACAGCCCCTTAAATGAAGGTCGATATAGAAAGGGTTTTGACTGCTTCCTTAAGCTATAAAATAGATACAATTTTTGATTTTTGTATCATATGTACAGTAATGTTCCATGAGAGCAGTACAGAACAGTTCAGCGACAGATTATAGCAGTTAAAAGCGGTTCAATCCAGTTTAAGACCCAGTATTTTATACGGTTAAGACCAGTAAGCGCAATAAAAATTTGGTTTAAGAACTATCGAAAGATTTTTTCATCAACTTCGAGATTTATTTTTTCAACTGCATTTGTAAGAAGAAATTAACTTTACAATATGATGAACATAGATGTAAAACTAACAAAAGAGCTTATTAAAACCACCGATGCTCTACGAAAGAAATACAAATCATTCAAGACCGATAGGGAAGCTTACGAGACTCAAATTGAAGAAACTTTTAAACCACTCACGAAACCACTAAACGAATTGGTTAAAAAATCAAATTCCGAGCAGTTTCAAAACAGTCTTATCGAGAGCCCTTTAAAGAAAATAAAACTCAATCTGGAACAACATCAACCACATGATGAATTCATTACGCCAAAGTCTTTTATTGACGATTCACCTATTTTTGTCGATGACAATGATACTCCAAAAAGAACAAAGAAAACCTCAAACTATTACGCAAGTCATCGCAACTTTATGGAACGATTGTCACAAGAAGAATTTCACGATACCCCTAAAAAATATATAGATTTATTTATTAATAATTCCAGCACTCTTGATAAAACGTATGGTATTCGTTTAAAAGATGGAAAGTGGTACATCGGTAATGCTGAGTTCAATATTCTCGGCAGGGATATAGAAATTAAAAATAAAACCTTTGAAGGAACAAATGGGCTATATGAGCTTATATTTAAGAAAAATCCCGATAAGACAATTTACACTGATGAAGATTTAAAAAACTACAAGACCATTTTACATGACACTAATGCATATAGAAAAGATCATGATTCACATCGACAAATACTTGGTAATCGTGGTTATAAGTATAAAAATATAATAAGTAAATTATTAGGATTCAACACAAACACTTCTATTAAGCCATTACCTTCACCATTAACACCACAAACAACTTCAGGAAATGGATTAATGCAATTATCAAAAATGAAAAAAGACTATATATTTTGGGATAATCCCAATGAGCTTGTAGATCGATAGAGACTGCTTATTGCTTCACATCAAGCTGGACATAACAATCATTCTAACGAAATTGTTTCAATTATTGAAGAACTTAAAGAAGCCGATATTATCGAATAAAAAAAATAATGAGTGTTGATAAATTTGGTCGTTATTCATATAGGACCCCACCGAGAGGCCCAAGAGGGAAACAAGGAGAGCCGGGGCCACCAGGTTTACAGGGAGAGCGAGGTTTGCCTGGACCAGCTGGTGAGGGTTTTTTAAAAACAGACAGCGGTGATTACAATCTAACGTTTAAACGACTAAAAAATATTCAAGATCCACAAGAACAGGAAGACGCTGCTAAAAAAAAATATGTTGATGACGCAAACGAGCAACTTAGAGAATACATTAAATATGAAGTTGTTGAAAAATTTGAGAAACTCTTGTTTGACACAATTTATTAAAAAAAAAGAAAAAATTATAATTCAAGGGAAAACTACTATTTAACTTAAAGTCAATCATAACTTCACTTCAGTCTTTAACTTAATGCCTCATTGTGTCAACTCAATTATCATGTCTAACATAGATACTCGATTCATTTTTGATGAAATTTTGGAGTTTTTGAAAATAAATCATAATAAAATATTGGAAGAACATCATGAGGAGCTTTTAAACAATGTTATCTTCTTGAAAAGATTTATGAATATATCGAGTACAACTTCAAAACACGGGTGTCATTTTACTAACTGTCCATGGTCTTCAAATCTGTGTAAAGCTGGACCAGATACATGCGCATGCCACATGCTTGAAAATAGAATGTTAAGAATAAAAAAATTGATGTCTCTGTATAAAAGACTAAAATAGTATCTATGTATACATATAGGTAAATCTTGTTATGTACTATATCAAATGAAAGAATTTAAATAAATAAACTAATAAAAAGGTAAAATGTTTTGTTGTTTTAATCATTCAGTGAAAAGATGAGTAAAAGAGACATTGTCGAAGAACTACATAAGCCAGCAAGAAGAAATTTTAAAAAAAGGAGAGTCGTTATCAAGGGGCTTGATGATTTATGGCAAGCTGATCTAGTCGAAATGGGACCGTATTCGTCAGAAAATGAAAACTACCGATATCTTCTCACAGTTATTGATACATTTTCTAAATTTGCTTGGACGACTCCTATTAAACATAAAACTGGGGCAATGGTCACTGTTGCCATGCAAGATATATTCAACAAAGGTCGATGGCCTAAGAATTTACAAACAGATGATGGAAAAGAGTTTTTCAATAAGAAATTTCAAACTCTAATGCAAAAACATCAAATCAACCATTATTCAACATTTACTCCACTGAAAGCATCGATTGTCGAACGATTTAATCGCACATTGAAAACTCTTATGTGGAAAGAATTCAGTTTCAAAGGAACATATAAATGGGTTGATATAATAGGGTTGCTGACTAAAACTTATAATGATTCAAAACATCGTACAATAAAAATGAAACCATCTGAAGTAAATGCCTCAAATGAAAAACAATTACTCTCTAAGATATATAATCACATCAAAATTCATATTACTCCTAAATTCAAGGTAGGAGACTTTGTAAGAATTAGTAAATACAAACATGTTTTTGATAAAGGGTACACTCCAAATTGGACTACTGAAATCTTTAAAATAATCAAAGCACAGCGCACAAATCCTCTTACATATCTGTTAGAAGACTATCAAGGGCATCCAATAAAGGGCCAATTCTATGAACTAGAGTTACAAAAAACAAAGTTTCCCGATACATATCTGATTGAAAAAGTGCTTCAGACGAAAAAGAATAAAATATTTGTAAAATGGCTCGGTTTTCCATCCGATCACAACTCTTGGATACCTTTTAATCAAAAATAATACTAATAAACAAGACAATATCTTTTGTAAATTTCGAAGGCTAGTTTCACACATATCAGGTTTCATTTCTATGGTAGTCTGTTATTTAAACGATTTTTTTTTTTTACTAACTGTTTATGGTTTTCAAATCAACAAAGAGAAGTCTAACCGTGCTAAAAAAAAATTTTAAAATGAATAAACTATATTAAAAAGTAAAATACTGCAGCGTTTTAATCATTCATAAAAAAAAAACCAAACCTCATCAAGATTTCTCCTTCTAAGCAAAAGAAAAGAAAAGCACCAACGGAGATTTGAGAAAATTATATAAGTGAAATTAGAAAACAATTTTTTTTTTAAATTATATTTATATTATATATTTTATTTTATTTTTTTTTCAAATTTAACATTTTTTTTAATTTTCAATCCTCATCCGTTTTTCCCCGTATGGATGTTGTTCGGCTACTTCTTCGTCGTCTTCGTCCTCATTCCTTCCCCGCTTGGATGGCGCAGAAAATGTTATGGTATATGCCCCATATAGCACAGGTGGTGGTTGTATGACTTTCATCCTGCAACCTTTTAGCTGGGCCATATCTTCCTCCGTCAAATCGGAGAATTTATTTGGTAGAAAACATTTAAAGTTTTCCAATTCCACCATAACCTTTTCTCCAAATTTGGTGGTTCTCTTCGTAGCCTTTATGATGGTCATCATCTCTTCACTGAGTGTCCTCAGGGATACTAGAGGCTTCTCCTTCGTGATAGTGTTTAATTTTTGTAGGAAGTCCATTTTCTGCCCTTGTACGTCCAGAATACGAATATTAATACTTTAAATTCAACAAAGTTAGATGGCTTTATATGAAAAATTTTCTTCAAGTATTGTGACAAAAAAAATTATGGTAGGAACCTAACTGTATTCCCATAAAACCGTTTTTTCTTTCACTCAATATCATTAAAAGGAGACCAGTCGGTAAACATATGATGTACAATATCTTTAAAATTTCTACTACTACTACTTTCTCATTATAACACATCTAATTCCATCCATTTTAAAACGAGAGCTAGGTTATGTATGCAACGCAATGCTTTTATTACCCCTGGACAGCGAGTGGTTAGGGATAGTGAGTTATAAAATTTTAATTGTTCTTTGTCTATAGTTTATGCTAGAAAATTAAACAAACAAACAAATCCAATACATCGGATCGCTTCATCCTAAAAATCGTTTGTCTTCAGATATCAATTTAAAATTTAATAACAATTTGCCCCGTTACGGAATTCAATTTTTTTTTTCTTTTTAAAAAAACATTGGAGCAAATTTAATCGTGTTGATTCATCCCCATTTGAAACGAGAGCTAGGCTAGGTACGCAACGCAATGCCTTTATTACCCAGGGACAGCGAGTGGTTAGGGATAGTGAGTTATAAAATTTTAATTGTTCTTTGTCTAAAGTTTATGCTAGAAAATTAAACAAACAAAATCAGTAAATACAAACATGTATTTGAAAAAGGATACACACCAAACTGGACAACTGAAATTTTTAAAATTACAAAAATTCAACGAAGTAATCCTATAACATATCTGCTAGAAGACTATCAAGGTCATCATATTAAAGGTGGATTCTATGAATTAGAGATACAAAAAACCAAATATCCAGACACATTTCTTATAGAAAAAGTATTACAAAGGAAAAAGATAAAATAATTTGTAAAATGGTTGGGTTTCCCTCCTGAACATAATTCATGGATACACATATCTAAAATAAATAATAATAAGTAAATTTCAAATTGATGTTTTTTTTTTTTATGCTTTATTTTATTTATTTTTTTTTTTTCTTAAATACAATATTTCAGATTTTGTTCTTTTATCTTTTTAAAGATATATTCATACATATATAGATAGATAGTTAGATATATAAATATATGTATGTATATACGGTGATGAAAAATAAGGCTATTTTTGCGAAAAAACGCTTCCTTCAAAAGTTACAGCCTTTCAAAGTTTTCAACATTTTTCTCAATACCCATTTCCATTTCACATTATAACAAAAATACAATTCCATCTCATTCTCCATATTTATAAATAAATCATCATCATCATGGTCACCAACCCATCCATACATCCCTACACAAATAAAATCTACCCCTCTCACTCATCCTCACACAAACGATCGCTCCTCATAAAATCCTAAACAAACCAACAAATTAACCATCAAACAGATCACCATATCACCACACTGCCGCACCGTCACCTCCTCGTCTCTCACACATCAATAAAAAAATATTTTCTTTATTTGTTTTCCTTCTTCAAGGGACCCTTTACCTACTGACATACAACAAAGACGACCACGACCATGACGACGACGACGACGACGACGACGATGACCATGACGATCATGACGACGGCGAACACGACGACAACCACCACCACGGCACATGCTGTACCGCACAACCATACCATATAAACGACGACGACGACGACGACGACGACGCACAGTGTGAGAATTCGCAAATCTAGCGGAATTTAATTAAAAAAATGATATGCACAAACTGATGTAAAAGTTGGTTTTACTTGGAGCCTAAACCTTCTACTAACCAATTTAGAAAGAATTGTTAAGCAGGAGTGATGTAGAACGAAGATAATTGATGTCAAAGTTGCAATTAGTCATTTTTTCGGTGGCAATTGGCCAATTAAGGTGGTTTAGGTCTTTATTTTTTTGTGAGTGCGCGGTTCAGTTTTTATTGAAAGTTTTGCTTTTATTTTATTAACAGGATATCGGAGAATTGAAAAGAAAGTAAAATTTTAATTTATATGGTGTTTAAATATATTTGTTGGAGGATAGGGTACAAAAAAAAGCGTAATTTTATACAATTTGAACATTCATTAGAGAAAAAATTAAATTATTCGGTGTTATTCGGATGCGAGACTATATGCATTTTAAAGCCTGATATGTCTGCTATAATTAACCGCTTTAAGTTGCTGCGCATAGGTGCGACGCCCATACATTTTTTTTTCATTTTCGAAATGGCCTTCAGCAAAAAATGAATGTCAAAATAATTGTTATTTTATTTATATTAACATGAAGTGCTACATTGACAAGATTTTTTTTTTGTATGTGTAGGGGAGTTAAGTGTGAGTATAATTTTCGATTTTTGGAGCTCAACCCACCACACCCCCCCTCCCTCTTATTGAGGGGACATCTTCTATAAAGGGGTGATAAGAGTTCTACGTGATATTTTGAAAATAGTTATTTTTCGCAAAAAATACTGACATTATCTTGTAGATAATTAAATTCTCTACAATTTATGTAAATAAACTTTTTATGTAGGACTAAAAATAAAAAAGTTATAATTCAATAAAAAAAAAAAAAACAATTTTCAAAATAAATGTTATTTTAAAAGTTTTCTTTCTTTTTTCTCGATTTTGGACTTTTAAAGTCATTTTTATTGAAAATCTGTTTTTAACTATAACTTTTTCATTTTCATTTCAATAGAACAAAGTGTATAAACATGAATTGTAGATAATTTAATAGTTGAAATCAATTAAATTATTATTAGTTTAATCCAACGATTTTGCCGATTGACCAACTTTCGGAGGAAGCGCAAGAAGCTAGGAGCAAATAAAACAGCAAATATCGTGAGCTATTAACGAGAAAAACTTCGCTGTTGGACACAATAACGGGTCTTTTAAATAGGCTATTGATAACATCGGACCCTTTTATAGCCAGTATAAGGTGCATTCCGAAAAGGAAAAAAAGTGCTATCAAGCATTAAATCTTAGACCTTTTAAATGCAACTAAATAATATAAAAACCTTGTTTTTAAGGTCTTTTTTGTAAAAAAATATAAATAATGTTTATTTTAATTTATGTATTTTATGTTTTTTATTAATAAATATAAGTAAAAAGGAACAAACGTTTTTTTTTCAGCATAATTTAATTGTTCCTGATGTGCTTACCTAAGTGCATAAAACACGTAGTTTCAGAACTCCGTTCATTAAAATTTTGGCTAAGTATATATAAAATTCTATTTTAATTTCATATTGGTATCTATTAGTTATAAATATGACCAAAAAAATCAAGCATAAGCTTTTTTTCTGAGCGAAATTCCTTTGCTAAGAAGGGTCTATCAAACTGCAAAAAACGAGTACTTTTAAAGCTCTGTAAAAAAAAAATTAACAAAGTATTTTAATAATTGTTGTTAAATTTCATTATTCACATATTTATAATTAATCCTGCAAAAAAAGAATTATCAAAAGGTAAAACTCGTAACCGCTATTAATTTAATTCCGCTAAATGAGCGAATTCTCACACTGTGCGACGACGACGACGACGACGACAACCACGACTACGGTAGCAACCACCACCAAACACATTACCCACACCCCACCACAATCATCACGATCCATCCAACGCACATTCTCCAAATATCCAAAACTACTTCACACACATCTTCTTTAAACTCCCTCCCGACCGACCGACCGACGGCAGCAACCACCACAATCATCACGATCCATCCACCGCACATTCTCCAAATATCCAGAGAGCCCGCGCCGCCGCCGCCTCTTCCTCACTTCTATTCAAATCCAATAAAACATTTACGATCCTCAACATCACAAACCAACCCTTCATCATCATCACTTCCGCATGCGGCGCCAAGCCGTGCGCCAAACAATACATCAAACACAATACCGCACCAATTAAAAACACATTAAAAACTATTCAAAACAAAACCCATTAAAAAAGCCATAAAAAAAATTCCCATGCTCAAGCGACGCATATTCTACTAAAGTGGCTGTTGGTTGGGGCATCCAACACACTTAGACCAAAGTATGGTCCATTGTGATACCACATGGATCAGTTAATCAGCTTAACTCGTTGAACCAATTGGAGCTTCGAATGAAGCGTAGGAGACAAGTAATGTCTGAATTTTTTAGATCGCTGGTATCGTTAAAGTAGTAGTCTCCAAGGTGGATTCTACGTCTGTGTGATAAGGCAGGGCATGTGCACAGAAGATGAGAGATTGTCTCCTCTTCTTCTTCGTCCAAGCAACTCCTACAAAAATCATTTACAGGGGCTCCAAGTCGAATAGCATGCCTTCCTATTAAGCAGTGCCCAGTCAGGACACCTATAACGTAGCTAATGTGCAATCTACTCAGAGAGATTAATTGTTTTGAGCGCCTGGCACTAAGAATAGGCCAAATTAGTTTTGTTGCGGCACAGGTGGTGGTGTTATTCCACCTGAGGTTTGTTTTCTCTATGGTATCTTGCTTTAGCATAAGTTTACATGTAGCTAGAGGGATACCTATGTTAGCATTATGAGCCAGCAGAGGTAAAGTTGTTCCGCTTTTTGCAAGTTCGTCAGCTTTGCAATTTCCTGGAATGTCTCTATGGCCCGGCACCCAGAGAAGGTGAATGTTGAACTGTGTAGCTATCTCCGTAAGAGATGATCGACAATTTAGGGCTGTTAGTGAGTTTGTGGAGACAGAGTCTAGGGACTTTAACGCGGCTTGGCTATCCGAGAAGATGCGTATATCATTAGATGATATAACGTTTTCTCTAAGCCAGGATAGGACTTCTTTTATAGCCAGGATTTCAGCTTGGAACACGCTACAATGATCGGGTAGACGAAAGGAGAGACTTAAGTTTAGTCTATCTGAGTATACGCCTCCACCAACCCCATCCTCCGTTTTTGATCCGTCTGTATAGAAGTTTATAGGACCATCATTCAAAAATGATGTATTCTCCCAAGAAGACCTGGGAGGTATAGTCACTTTGAAGCTATAGTTATTAAACTGAGGATGGGGTATGGTGTAGTCAATATTACTGTTTATAGTTCTGAACGAGTTCAAAATAGTGGTGTGGCCAATTCCATTATTGATCCACAGAGAGGAGGCTTGAAGCCGTATGGCAGTGTTAGCGGCCGTTTGCTTGCTGAAAATGTCCAGCGGTATTAGATGGAACAGAACATCTAGTGAGGCGGAGGGGGTGGAGCGAAGTGCTCCTCCCATACACAGGCAGGCTGTTCGTTGGACTTTGCTGAGTTTATCGCGATTTGTCGCTGTATCTAGCGCCGTCCACCATACCGCTACTCCATAAGTAAGGATCGGTCTTATGACCGAGATGTATAGCCAGTGTGTAATACGGGGCTGTAGGCCCCATTTATTACCAATGGCCTTTTTACAGGAGAACAGGGCTACTGTGGCCTTGTTTATTCTCTCTTGAATATTAGGTTTCCAACTTAATTTCTTATCTAAAATGAGACCCAAGTATTTTGCTTGATCAGAGAATTTAAGTGGTACACCGTTTATGAGGGGAGGGTCAATGTGTGGGACTTTGTATTTCCTTGTGAAGAGGACAAGGTCGGTTTTTTGTGGGTTAACGCCTAGTCCACACCGATTAGCCCATCTGGTCAGCTTATTTAAAGCGTTTTGTAAGAGGTCCTTTAGTATATTGGGGTGTTTACCCGTTACCGCAATAGCAACATCGTCCGCATAGGCAAACACTCTGTATCCCTCTCTTTCTAGAGTAATTAGTAATTCATTTATTACTAAGTTCCAGAGGAGAGGGGATAGGACACCACCTTGTGGCGTACCTCTACTGACACCCCTTTGTGTAGTAAAATCGCCCAGTTTTGAATTGATAATCCTGCTTATCAGCATTTGATTAATCAATTCGCTGATCGACTTATCTACCTTCAGAGATGTCAATACACGTGCAATTGCAGATGTGTCGACATTGTTAAATGCACCTTCTATATCTAAGAAGGCAACTAAGGTGTACTCTTTATGGTGGAGGGAATATTCGATTGTACGTACTATACTGTGCAGAGCCGTTTCAACTGATTTCCCTTTGTTGTAGGCGTGTTGAGCCTTTGAAAGGAGGGACTTATCAATACTTGCCCTTAGGTGGATATCGATCAAACGTTCAAAAGTTTTGAGAAGGAATGATGATAGGCTGATAGGTCTTAGGTCTTTAGGGTTAACGTGGCTGGATTTTCCGGCTTTTGGAATAAAAACAACTTTAACTTGTCTCCAAGACATCGGGATGTATGCCAATTTAAGGCATCCCTTGAATATGTTTTCTAGGATGGGTATTAGAAAACTTGCATTTTCTTGCAGTTCGGCTGGAATTACACCATCCGGACCAGCAGATTTATGTGGCTTAAAGCTGTTAATAGCCCATTTGAGTTTTTCCCTAGTGACTAGACCTTGTGGGGGATGTAATGTATTGTCACAATTATTAGGTGCAATGTTATTAATAATATTAGAGCTACCAGGAAAGTGAACGTCTAGTAGCAAGTTGAGCGATTCTTCGCTTGAATTGGTCCAGAGGCCAGAGGCGTTTTTCAAGCAGCTTGGCATGATTGGATTTTTGGAGAGGATTTTGCGCAACCTGGATGCTTCGGAGCAATCTTCCACGTTGCTACAGAAGTTTCTCCAGGACGATCGTTTGGTTTTCCTCAGTTCTTTTTTATATATCTTCAGTGATTCTTTATATAATTCCCAGTCAGACATGTCTCTAGAAGCTTTCGCTCTGTTAAAGAGTTTTCTGCATTCTTTTCGAAGTGGATCCAGCCCTGAGTTCCGCCAGTGTGGTTTCTTTTTACCTCTTACTTGTATAAGAGGACATGCAGTATCTAGAGCATTGTTTAGGGCTAATGTTAGATTATTGACTTTGTCGTCAAGATCTTCAGTGTTGGAGGGGGTATTAAAGAGTTCAGGTTTTACTAAACTATTTAACGTTCTCTTGTATTTTGGCCAATTTGTTCTTTTCAGATTTCGAAAGATCGGTTGGCAAGGTGATTCATTTATAAAGTCAAACTGGATGTATCTATGATCAGAAAAGGAGTGATCTTTAGATACCTTCCAGTTCAAAATATTATTATTAATGAAGTCGGAGACAAGAGTTATATATAAAACTTCTTGTCGATTTTTAGTAATAAAGGTTGGCTCATTACCAACGTTACTTACGAGTAGGTTAGTGTTTAGAATATAGTCGAAAAGAGACTCACCTCTGTCGTTTATATCCGTGCTACCCCATACTGTATGGTGGGCGTTAGCGTCACTACCGATGATGAGGCCGATGTTGAGCCTTTGTGCTTCAGTTATCAATCTCTCCAGAGTGTCACCCGGGAGAGGGCCAAGATGGTCGTGGCCAAGATACGCCGACGCCAGCCAGAACGTTCCTCTGGCTGTTTCCAGACTTGCGGCGGTGATATCTCGATCGCTGAAATTAGGGAGTAAATATACATTTAGGCTGCGTTTTACTAATATGCAAGATCTGGGTTCATCCTCACCTGATGCATACAGCACGCAGTATCTGGGAGTCCTGATTCCTCGAACAATGGATTTAACAATCCAGGGTTCTTGAATCAGGACAATATCTTCATCGCTGCTGGATAGGCGAAGAAGAAGGGAGGCCGAAGCCTTTATGGAGTGTTGGAGGTTAATCTGGAGTAACCGCAGCATTTTTGCTACTGCACTCCCGATCAGCCTCCAACACAGTAATGTCGGAGTCGTCCATATCAGAGGACGATTCTAAAAGAATGTCCTCATCTCCGCTGTCGTAGACCTCGGCCTCCATTGCGGAAAAACCTTGGTCGGTGTAAGGAGCTTCCTCTGTTACTGGGGATACCTGAGCTGCATCGTCTTCCAATGAAGGAAGTGTGACCGATGCACCAGGTTCCTCAGCAGCAGTTTCCGCTTGTGTGGGTGGGGGAGGGGGAAGGGTTTGTGCCTCGACCCCATCTTTTTTATAGACCCTCAGCGTAATTTCATCGAACCCAAACCTAATCACACCTTTTGATTGCGCCAGAGGAGAAAGGGACTCTGCATTGATGATTACAATTGCACCCTTGCAGGGTCCCTTTGGATCCTCCAATTTCGCAACCTTCCAGTTGTGAGTAGGAAGGGTTGGATTGGAGAGCCGGATTACCTTCAATACGTGGTCTGCTTCCTTGAATATGGCCGGGACCGTGATGCGAGCTCTTGGTCTGCAAGGAATATCCTCCTTTGCTACAACCTCCAGCTTAGCACCAGGCTAGACCTCTCCAAGTCGGCTGACCGCCAGCGTCAGTAGGTCGCACGACCTCTGATCATCACAGACCATCAACTTGATGTGTCCCTGATGCCAGCCGCCATCTTTTGTGATGGGCGGTGGTCCCGGATTGTCAGACATGATCTCGACAAAACTGAAGGCCAGCTGTCCTTTGACCAATGTCCAGTTCTCGGCAGAGATCGTGCCATCTACATCACTTTTGTCGATAATCGCGACTACCATTTTGTCCTTCAGAACGTCACTGAAGGACATTTTTGCCTTGCGAGGGTCAAGAGAAGTGCTGGTGTTTAGCACTTTGGGGCGTTTAGGTAGTGAAACACTACCTTCCATAGACCTTTGTCGCTTCGACGTTGAGTCTTGGCTGGTCTTCAAATTATTTTTGGCCATAAAATTCTTGGCCCATTTTATCTTGGCGTCATGCTGAGAGTTTCCTCCAGCGCCTAGTTGTTCACCAAACGTCTGGAGAATCCTCTTAGCATTACGCATGTCCCTGTAGTAGGCCTTGGAGGGTCTGAGCTTACGCCCATCTCCCCCAGGACCTTCTTTGGGATTATTTGCTTTGGAGGTAGAAGGACCTGGCACCATAGCCCTACTACCTCCGACTCGCGGTGTAGAAGAGTTGAGAGGTTTACTCTCTGTGGTAGTAGAGGAGCCGTTCTTCACAACTGCCTCACTACAGGAAGAAGGTGATGTTACCTGTTTGTCCGATATTCCACTGGCGACAACAGGGCTGTGAGTGTCCACAGCCTTGTCGGCACCAGTGGAAGAGGGATGAACAGCAGACAACTTTGCCGTCGTACTGCTGGCCGGTTCGGTCTTTTGATTTTGTTTTTGTTTTGTTTGTTTTGTTTTAAGAAAGTTCATTTTGAATCCCACGAGTAGCGGATAAGGGGTGGTCCATCTGTACAGAGATCCGTGTATACAGATAAGGCTAGTTAATCCGGAGGTCGCCAGGTATCCGGATACTCCGTTAGCGACTGAGCTAGTTTTTTAATTGGGCCCTCAGCCTGGCCGATCATCGGCACGGGTCGTATAACACCTTAGATCCAGCCCAATTGGGAAGTTTAAGGGAAGGATATGTTTTTGGAAAAGGAGAGACGAACAGCAATTAAGGCATAAGCGTCCCAGGAAGGAAACTAGGCATTGACAGACAGTTATATACCATACAGTCAGGGGATAAGGAGACGTCAGCCAGCATAATATCACAGAGCTGACGGAGGTGGGGGTAAAGGATTGGGAAGGGGAGGGGGCGAGCGACCTTTGGTTTCAGGACTCTTCTGGGGAAATAATTCCCGAGAATCATTGCCCTTACTCAGCTTCTACAACTCGACAAGTTCGACGCTCAGGTAGAAGTGTTTTTGGCTGGACATTGCAGGGTCTTCACAGTGCCATAAGTGATGAACTTGATTTCTCTTATAAAAATTCTTGTTTCTCTTCCAGATGTCTCTTTAATTTGACATCAGTGAAATCCTAATCGACAAATGCATCACGAGACAAGGTTCGCGTTACGTTGCAAAGTTGCCATGGAAAGCCTACGACTCGATTCTGCAAGACAACAAGGGGCAGGCTTTGCAGCGTTTGAACTCTCTTATACGTCATCTGTCCAGGGATCCAGTAAAATTGTTAAACTACGACGAAGCTGTCCGAAAATTAATTTGCGATGGCGTTGCTCAGCCAGTTACGTCATCATTTCACAAAGAGTGTTACAAGTCACGAGTTTTGTACCTCCCGCATCAGCCTGTTTATATAGAGGCAGGAACGGCAAAGCTTCGCGTGGTGTTTGATGCTTCGGCACACATCGATGGAACAGGTTCCCTCAACGATCATCTTTGGACAGGAGCTAACTTGCTGCCAGATGTTATGAAAATTCTTTTAAACTTCCGCTTAGGCCTCCATGGCATTGTCGCTGACATCGAGAAGGCATTTCTCCAGATTGTCTTAAGCGAGGAGGATCGTGATAGCCATCGCTTCATATGGTTTGGAAGCAAATTAACGTCTGCTGGTGATAGGCCAAAGTTTGCAGAGTATCGAATGACTAGAGTTACGTTTGGTGTGAATTGTAGCCCGTTTTTGTTGTGCGCGACGATCAACTACCATCTCAAGCTTGAAGCAAAGGACTTTCGTGAAACCTGTGCAATACTTTTGGAAAGTATATATGTGGACGACCTCGTCATAAGTACAGATTCTGAAAAAGAAGGAAGCAGTAGGTGTTCTGAAGCTGTGGACATATTAAAACGAGCTTCACTGAATCTGCACAAATGGAACTCAAGCAGTCAAGTGATTCGAGATGCGATAAATGTCAGCAATGCTCCATCTATGCAAAAGGTGTTGGGTCTCTCTTGGTATACATACAGTGATGAACTCTCTATTCCGATGGAATCTGTGCTGAGTATCCTTAGTTTGGATTCAACAAAGGGAACCAAACGAAATGTGCTACAAACTATTGCGAGGATATTCGATCCAATAGGTATTCTTGGTCCAACAATTGTTAAATTAAAGATTCTTTTCCCGAAACTGTGGAAATAAAAGCTTCTGTGGGATGAAGTTCTGTCCAGAGCCCTACTTACTGAATGGAACGATTGCGTGAAGGCAGTTCTTGAACTTAAAGGAATGACCTTTCCAAGAGCAGCAACTTCTGTTCCATTAAGTGAAGGAACTTTCCAAATCCACATATTTGCATATGCCAGTACCAAGGCATATGGTTCAGTGGCATTTTTAAAATGTACTTCCTTCAGCGGAAAAATCACAACTTCGTTTCTGTGTGCCAAAAACCGTGTTGCTCCTTTAAAGATGGATGCTTCCAGTGAGTTGACACTCCCCAAGTTGGAGCTAACAGCCGCCCTTATAGCGGCACGTCTTCATGCGTACCTACAGAGATGTCTTAAGCTTCCTTCCGCCAAATACTTTCTGAATCCAAGGAGATGTACAACGCTGGAAGCCCTACGTCCAAAACCGGGTTGATGAAATTCGACGGCTTACAACAATTTCGCAGTGGAATCACTGTAGAGGAAAAGATAATCCAGCTAATCTCCTCACCCGAGGTAAAATTTTGCAAAAATCTGAGTTGTGGGCTAAAGGTCCCATCTGGATTGAAGACAGCGACAATACACAGCTTGATGACAACGACGATATACAAATCGAAGTTCCTGATGTCACTGCTATCCTGTTGACAGAATCGCTTCCATCGACAGGTTTCACCGAAGATCCACTTCTGTGCTATGACAACTATAGTACCTGGAATCGTCTCATCAGAGTGACGGCTTTTGTCTTGCGCTCAATAAGAGCTTTTAAAAGAAGGCAAAAACCCGAAAAGGTGTGCAGTTTGCTGATGTTCCACCTTTATGTGCTACTGAAATCCACCAAGCTGAAAATCATTGGTTGAGGTATGTACAAGGTCAACATTTTTCTAATGAAATAAGTCTCTTGCAGAAGAAAAAGGCCTTAACCACGTCTTCAAAGATCTATGAGCTGTCACCATTCTTAGACGACCACGATTTACTGAGGTTGGGTGCAAATACTGAACGAACCAATGGATATAAAGCATCCAATTATACTTCCATCGCACTCTCCACTCCTCGATCTTTTAATCTGGGAGAGGCTCATCCGGACTATGAAGAACCTGATGAGTCACTATTGGTAAGGCAAAACTTAATAATAAGCATCGGATGCGGTATACTCAGAAGTTGAGAAAGAGATGGCAATCGGAGTATCTCCAACTTTTACGCTCTTACCACAACTCGCCTAAGAAGGGGTCTGAATACAACCTAAAAGAAGGAGACGTTGTTCTTGTCTTCGACCAAGCATCTGGAAGATGGCCATCATAGAACAAGCATTCCAAGGAAGAGACTTGAAGGTTAGGTCTTGTCAAATTCGTTTACCTGATGGAAAGCAGTTCCGACGTCCAATTCAGTTGCTTTACCCACTTGAAGTTCAACCTTGCCCCCCGAGGATGTTGAAAATTAACTGGGGTAATCTTTATATTCTATATACACATATCATTTACAAAACTCCCTCTTTTTTTAATTCTTGAAATATACATATAAACTTCAGTCTAATACATGCACAATGTCCTACTATATAAGCTCATACTCATGTCATTTAAAACACAGTTGTAACAATCCATTCTTACGATTTACTTTTGTCTATATTTCTAATTAAGTCTTGAATTTCACTCGATAGTGTTTTATTTTCCTTGGCCATTTTTTACAACACCTCCAACAAAATAGGGGTATTATTATCCCCAAGGTGCGTTCCTAGTTCAAAATGGGGAGACATGTAAAACAGAACCTCATGAGACCAGAACACTACAAACATCACGACACATAATTACAAAATAACAACAAAACATATAACCCATAATAAATAATAACATGCAAAAATTGTCGTTCACGAAGGCTGACTACGAACATAAGATTTCAAGTCACACGCAACTTAACTAACCTAATAGTGACGTCATACACGAAGTAGCACACAAAACCCAACAACCCTAAGGACCAGAGGATTACCAGGCGTCTGCAACATTTCCTAAAACTTTTATCATCTAGCTCTCTATTATAAAACTTTAGTAAAACGTAAACACGGATTCTAAGGAAATATCGAAGAAGGAAAAACTTTTCCAGATTTTCACAACATTGAAAGCATTTGATATTATTCAACTCATTAAAAAGGATGTCTAATAAGCCTTTTTGGTGGCAGTGCTTAGGAAATAAACGTATACACATTTTTTCTAGCATTTCAATGTAATTTATAAATTGTTGCGATGGTGAAACTAAATTGCATTTGTCGTATTGTTTAAGTGTTGTAAAGTGTGAAGTAAGGTTATTGTTTGATAAAACGGTAGGAAGCCCTAAGTGGCAATTATATTTCTGGTAACATTTTCGATACAGCCATCCGCAGGCATAGTGGAAACTGTTCTGTTTTAAAAAGCTAGATAAATCAATGTTCAGTGCAGTGGTTTCAGCGAAAAAGGGAATAGCTGTTGACGGTTCCGGAAGCCATGAAACATTTAGAACCAAAGTATGATTTTCTAAAGCTGTAATTTTTTCAAATTCGATCATCTCACAGTTGACAGCCCTTACAATTTGATGGTATTGTATTCCCCATAGCTTTCGGAATGCGCTTTGGAACTGTGAGGCTGTGGGCCTGCTGTTATTGCCCAAGGAACTTCTTATCTTTCCAAAAAAGAGTTGAAGGCAATCCTGGTTGAGGTGTCTAGTTAAAATGTACTTAAATTCAAACTGTTTTGAATGCTGCCATAAAGAAAAAAAGTGAAGATATGTATATTTAATAGCCAACTGTAAATAAAATTGAATTTATTTGTTATGTCTATACCTTCGTAGTTTTTAACTCGAATTGATTTAAAAAAAAACTCTGGCCCGACTTAAAAACTCTTCCTGCTCCTGGCTTTGTTGAAACCCTTTCTTCATAGTTTGAGGCTGTCTTACTTTTGAAGTGTTGAATAAGTCAAACAGTTGATCAACATTAAGACGAACTCGGCTGTATTGGTAACTGTTTTGCTTTCAGTTCCAGAGTTGGCAAAAGTCATAAGAGCTGCATAGACTGCCACAGACTTTCATTTTGTAAAAATTTTTAGGCTCAATGTGTCTGTTAGTTAATTTGGGGGCTAATCGAATGCTATTTTTGGAATCAGCTTGTTACAAATTTTATATGTCTGTCCAAGAAGCTGTTTTGGACTTTTCAAAACCTATGTTGTGTGAAAAAAGACAGTTTCTTGTACTTTTTAAAACATGTGGGGGATCAAAGAAAGCACACAGTTTTTGTTCATTAACTTTAAAATTGGGTTTGGAAGGATTTATGCCTAGTTTTTTAAAAAGATTTACAAAATTCGAGCCTTGATCGTAAACAGAGACTTTCTTGCAGCGCAGATATTGCTTGCTCTACCAACTTTTTAAGCATATCACTTTTGCAAGAAGATTTTACAAAGTAGTATGCGATCTCATGAGTTCAATGAACTGCAACTCCTTGAGCCTTTATTACGACTACGTTTGTAGCGGGAAACTAAGAACGATGCTCCCCTCCACCGTAATCTTCAAGACCAATTATTGTATTGGTTCGTCTATTGTAGTCTACATGAGCTTTTAATGACATTTCGTCAATGTCAACTGAGCAAAATTTATACATTTTAGGATATTGACTAACCTTGAGCTCTAGGCTTTTAACGTTAAATTTAACGTTACCGGGAGCTTTCAGTCAATCAAAAATAAATTTTTTTAGAGTGCAAATGGAAGGAAGAGATAAAATTGGGCGAAGAAATCTATGAAATCTATACGAAAAAAGGTTTAAATTGAAATTTTTCAAAACTTTTAGATTATCTTCTATTGTTTTTTTTTCAGAATTCATTGCTCTTATTTGTTTTTGTTTAAAAACTGAAAACTAGATGATTTTATGTCTTCTAGGTCTTGAGAAAATTGAAAATTACCAAAAAATATTTTAATTAAATTATTTTTTCCTTGCTTGAGTATTTACGTTTTCTTGTTTTGATAGTAATAATCGAATATGGATTAAGATATACCTAGGAAAAATTATTTTTTCTTAAATTCAGCTTATTTAAATGCAAAAGAAACTTCGCATGCACCCTTGCACCCACCATACGCATCTCACTGGTGAATACACCCAAACTCGCACCTACCATTATTACTATCAAAATAAGACCTCTCAAGCAAACAAAAATAATTAAATTAAAATAGTAGTTGTGGTTATTTTAAATTTTCTCAAAAAATAAAAGACATATAATCATCTAGTTTTCAGTTTTTGATCAAAAACAAATAAGAGTAACGAATTCTAAAAACAAAAATTGTAGATAATCTTCAAGTATTTAAAAATTACACATTAAACCTTTTTTGTAACTTTTTTTTTACTCAAATTTTGAGTTTAAAAATTAAATTTTTCAAAAAACATGCATAGTATTGACTTGATTTAAAAAATGGCTAATACGGGTAGAACAGAATATTGGCTTTAAAAAATCGTTTAATACACAATTGTAAGTATTACCGTTATTTTTTACTTATTTTTTCCATTTTAAGTAATAATTTTTATAAATTGCACCTCCTGCATAAACGGGGGGAGATAGACCCCACGTTTGCTTTTAGCTGTTCTAAAAAAAATCCGTTACAACATCTTTTCGCCTGAGTTATCATAATCTTTCCCTTTTCCCTCTACCACTTTTTTAAATTCTTCAAACTATTTTTTTGTTTTAAACTTTCGCTATAACTTCTTCGCTGTTTTAAAGTCGTTCTATTTGAGCTTTCAACTCTGAAATTTCGTAATCTTTGCCACGAATCGTTTCTTCGTGCTCTTCGTGCATCAGTCGGCTCAATTGAAGCTTCCGGTGAATAAATTACTAAGTTATAATCGAATTCATGCCTAACGAAGAAATCGATTTCTTCAACACTCAGGTTGGGCAAAGACCATTGGCATCGAGAAAGAACTAATAGAGAGAACCAACTTCGACGGTTGCTCTCTTTTTGCCTACAAGCTGTGATTTGGCCACCAACTTGCATATGTATTAACTCCATATACAAAAAATGTGGGGAACAAATTCTTATGCAAGTTTGTGCACATACTCACCACGAGAGAGAAAAAACTTTTCTCTCTTTTCTCTCTGCTCACCACCTTTTAAAAATGGCGACCACCTTTGAAAAATGGCGGATGGCTGTTCAGAGGTGTTAAAAGAAAATTCAAAATTGTGTATGAACAACTTTTTGGTACTCTCATTGTGTTCGTTTGAGAGTAATATCATTCGAATATGAAGTGAAATTAATTACTCTTGTTAGGTGCCAGAACAATGAAGATTTAGAAACAATTCTAAATTACGCATTTAGATAAATATTAGTTAGTTATTTGAAGCCAGTTTTAATCATTAAGTAAGTAAAATAAATTAGGTGGTGCAACAGTCCAATGAGAATTAGGACCTAGAAACATAAAACTCTGAAAGCACTACAACTATTATTTGTATTATTAGCTGCGTTTATGCGTTTAATTTTCGCTCAGACCGTTGAAAGATGCAAAAAAAACTCAGATTTGTTTCAATTTTCAGAGTTTATCGACTTAATTTTGTCGATGCGAGAGTTGCAGGAACATTGAAAACGAGAGTTACAGAATGTAAACATGGAACATTGAAGACATTTTTATATACTCATCTCTTTTTTCCATTCCTATTTTATTTGTGTGTACTCGTTGTTTATTTCCTTTACATTACTCACGACATTTCCAAAATGCTGAAAATAAGTGATTTAAGTAGACACTAAATAAAAAGACCGTCAACTTGTTACTTCTGTTGCCAATTTTCATTGCATAAGATTTGTGAATAGGTGATAAGCTATTCTTACTGCTTTCCCCTAAGGTAGTGTGTTGCTTTTAAAGGCTTAACTACATAAGCCGAAAAGTACTTTTGTATAAAAGTAAAAATATTTGTATTCTCGCTAGTTCAGTGGTTTTGTGAAAAGAATATACAAATTTGTTCTTCTACCAAAATTTAAGTCTCATGCATCATTTTTATAAGTTTTCCAGTTCTAACTATTTATATCTTATCTTTCAGTTATATAACGACAAGAAAAAATCTGTCAGGGAAAGTTCTAACTACAGTTTTTCTGAAAGTGCATTGTGGCTTATTCATAGATGTTTGCTAAACTTTTTAGGCTATTCATAAATAAATGCAAATCAAAGTTAAGGGCTAAACCTGAATAACTATAAACATAGAAAATGCTGTGTTCAAGTAATTATTATCACAGCCAAATTTTATAATTGATTTTTATGGTGTATAAAAAAGTTGAAAAAGTAATTCATGACAAATAAATGTTACGTTAACACTAAGTTCCAGAAAATATCGATTGATGCCGCAATTGCAGAAGATATGGATATTTTATATAAATATTCCTGGTAAACTATAGAACTTTATTATTTCCGCCTTTTATAATTCAATGTAAAATAATTCAATGCAGTATATTTTAGATAATACAGTAGTTAAGTTAATAGTTAAGGTATTACTATTGAAATAAACATAACATTCATTTATAAAAAACATGTACTCGTTCATATATACAAGTAAAGTCTAATCTAAAAAACCTTAACTTTGTTACACACTTTCTGTACACATCCTTTCTTGTTTTGGTTGTTACTGCCATCTATCTGTAACTTAGAGAAAAAGAAGGGAAAAACAAATTCACCACGAACTACCGGTATAACTTCTTCCGTTATTTATTGACAAACAAAAATGTTTTGCTAGAATTAATTTGAATTATAGGAGTATTTTTGTAGATATAAAAACGACGAGATGTTAGCAAAATTAAAAAAAAAAAATTCATGAGAATTACAAATATTATAATGAGACTTTAAAAAACATAGCCTTCTTGGCTATCAATAAACAAAAATGAAAAATGTCGCATTTCCCGGAAATGATGTTTTTTTGTGTACTCTGCTCCGAGGTGAAAACATGTATACACCGATACGAATTGAACACGCTATAAAAAATGAGAGTAAGAGGTTTCGAAGAGACGGAGACGAGGAAATTTGGTTCTCTCATTTAGTTTTTTCTCTCTGCCATTAATTGAGTCTTTTCCTGCTACTTGCAGCGAACATGACCTCTGAAAAGTGCCTTTCGCAAATTATTTCGTTTTTACGTAGTTCTTGGAGGTTTAAATTTAACCTCCAAATTTCCCTACTAATGATTAAAAAATTATATTAGTTGCTAACAGAACTTAAAAGGCAATTTTAAGGCAACAACTTAATTTTTTAAAATCCTATTTTATAAACACTTTTTTTAAAACGTGAAAAGGGTTATTTAATAGTTAAAGTTTTTCAAATTGCTTAAACAAATTTAATAGAAATTATTGAAAATTTACACGTTTTATGTCTTGATTCTTTAAAGATTTTTAACTTGACATAGGAAGTTATTACCCGTGTTTTGTTGGGAAATCTATCCATAGTATAGTAGGATTTTACACGCATAACAAAAACAATATCCATAGTATGAATAACATCGATAAAGGTTAGAGTAGAATCTTACTATGGATGGGATTTTGACATTTATATGAGTATCGAATGGATCTTATGTGATTTTGTTCTCAAAAGTTGGTACGATTGATATTGCATTTGTATCTCGATGGCTGTGTTCATTGAGTAGTTGTGCATTTGGAATCATGTATGTTTTCCATTGGGGAAAAAATCAATCTATTACTGTTGATATTATATAGTTTTGTTAGTGAAAATGGACTAACTGGGCTTATTTTGCAAGAGAAAACAATAGAAAAGATAATCAAGTTTTGCTATGTTTCCCCAACGGTTTATCTCAGTTTAGATTAGATAAATCTTTTTGCTGTTTCCACCGCACAAGAAGATTTAAGAATGATTAAGTTTGAGAGCACTTTCTAAAATGCAAATGGTGTTACGTTTTTCTTAAAAGTGCAAGTGAGATAGTTTGATTCGTGTTAAACAATGAAAAACTGAATAATTCAGCACCAAAAATACTCCATTTATCAATGATTTAAGTAGACACTAAATAAAAAGACCGTCAACTTGTTACTTCTGTTGCCAATTTTCATTGCATAAGATTTGTGAATAGGTGATAAGCTATTCTTACTGCTTTCCCCTAAGGTAGTATGTTGCTTTTAAAGGCTTAACTACATAAGCCGAAAAGTACTTTTGTATAAAAGTAAAAATATTTGTATTCTCGCTAGTTCAGTGGTTTTGTGAAAAGAATATACAAATTTGTTCTTCTACCAAAATTTAAGTCTCATGCATCATTTTTATAAGTTTTCCAGTTCTAACTATTTATATCTTATCTTTCAGTTATATAACGACAAGAAAAAATCTGTCAGGGAAAGTTCTAACTACAGATTTTCTGAAAGTGCATTGCGGCTTATTCATAGATGTTTGCTAAACTTTTGAGGCTATTCATAAATAAATGCAAATCAAAGTTAAGGGCTAAACCTGAATAACTATAAACATAGAAAATGCTGTGTTCAAGTAATTATTATCACAGCCAAATTTTATAATTGATTTTTATGGTGTATAAAAAAGTTGAAAAAGTAATTCATGATAAATAAATGTTACGTTAACACTAAGTTCCAGAAAATATCGATTGATGCCGCAATTGCAGAAGATATGGATATTTTATATAAATATTCCTGGTAAACTATAGAACTTTATTATTTCCGCCTTTTATAATTCAATGTAAAATAATTCAATGCAGTATATTTTAGATAATACAGTAGTTAAGTTAATAGTTAAGGTATTACTATTGAAATAAACATAACATTCATTTATAAAAAAACATGTACTCGTTCATATATACAAGTAAAGTCTAATCTAAAAAACCTTAACTTTGTTACACACTTTCTGTACACATCCTTTCTTGTTTTGGTTGTTACTGCCATCTATCTGTAACTTAGAGAAAAAGAAGGGAAAAACAAATTCACCACGAACTACCGGTATAACTTCTTCCGTTATTTATTGACAAACAAAAATGTTTTGCTAGAATTAATTTGAATTATAGGAGTATTTTTGTAGATATAAAAACGACGAGATGTTAGCAAAATTAAAAAAAAAAAAATTCATGAGAATTACAAATATTATAATGAGACTTTAAAAAACATAGCCTTCTTGGCTATCAATAAACAAAAATGAAAAATGTCGCATTTCCCGGAAATGATGTTTTTTTGTGTACTCTGCTCCGAGGTGAAAACATGTATACACCGATACGAATTGAACACGCTATAAAAAATGAGAGTAAGAGGTTTCGAAGAGACGGAGACGAGGAAATTTGGTTCTCTCATTTAGTTTTTTCTCTCTGCCATTGATTGAGTCTTTTCCTGCTACTTGCAGCGAACATGACCTCTGAAAAGTGCCTTTCGCAAATTATTTCGTTTTTACGTAGTTCTTGGAGGTTTAAATTTAACCTCCAAATTTCCCTACTAATGATTAAAAAATTATATTAGTTGCTAACAGAACTTAAAAGGCAATTTTAAGGCAACAACTTAATTTTTTAAAATCCTATTTTATAAACACTTTTTTTAAAACGTGAAAAGGGTTATTTAATAGTTAAAGTTTTTTAAATTGCTTAAACAAATTTAATAGAAATTATTGAAAATTTACACGTTTTATGTCTTGATTCTTTAAAGATTTTTAACTTGACATAGGAAGTTATTACCCGTGTTTTGTTGGGAAATCTATCCATAGTATAGTAGGATTTTACACGCATAACAAAAACAATATCCATAGTATGAATAACATCGATAAAGGTTAGAGTAGAATCTTACTATGGATGGGATTTTGACATTTATACGAGTATCGAATGGATCTTATGTGATTTTGTTCTCAAAAGTTGGTACGATTGATATTGCATTTGTATCTCGATGGCTGTGTTCATTGAGTAGTTGTGCATTTGGAATCATGTGTGTTTTCCATTGGGGAAAAAATCAATCTATTACTGTTGATATTATATAGTTTTGTTAGTGAAAATGGACTAACTGGGCTTATTTTGCAAGAGAAAACAATAGAAAAGATAATCAAGTTTTGCTATGTTTCCCCAACGGTTTATCTCAGTTTAGATTAGATAAATCTTTTTGCTGTTTCCACCGCACAAGAAGATTTAAGAATGATTAAGTTTGAGAGCACTTTCTAAAATGCAAATTTTTTTTTTTTTTTTTTTTTTCGCAGGAAGGTGAGAAATCTTCAGAGACACTATAAGCCCGATGCTTATAGTAGTGTCAGATTTTTACTGACTAAAACTCACCTCCCTTATCTTCTATATTATTACTACAACTAAGTCCAGCTTAACAAGTAGTTTTAGCGTCATTTTGTTCGCGTTTTGTCAGGAAGCTCCCCAACGAGAGGACCTGAAGATTCCACAAAATTCGAGTGGAGAGATTAATTTGTTTGCGCTAGATCAGAAGGTCTTGTTCGGTGCAGACGCCGAAAAACGAACGCCTCGCTAACAGATTGTTGGATTAAGTTATTACTATGATTTCTAAGTCGTGATCTTAGCTCTGTAGCAAATTTTTTAATTTCGTTTTCTACATATTTTATATTTAAATCTCTATGTAAGTCGCTATTTCTTACATACCATGGAGCATTTACTATTATTTTAAGTACTTTGTTTTGGTATGTTTGCAAAATTTGTATATTTCTTTCGTTGGTACAACCCCAAAGTTGTATACCGTACGTCCAAACTGGTTTCAGTACTTGCTTATAAATAAGAAGCTTGTTATAAACGCTTAGATTGGAATATCTTCCAATAAGCCATGTCAATTCGCGGAGTTTATTTTCGAGTTCATCGCGTTTCTTTTTTACATGAACTTTCCATTTAAGTTTCGCGTCTAGAGTCATGCCTAGATACTTCGCTTCATTAGCGTATGGAATTTGCACAGAATTTATATAAATAGGTAAGTTATATACTTTTTTATACGTCAAATTTGTGTGCGTCGATTTCGTTTCATTAAGAGCAATTCGCCATTTCTTTGTCCAATCTGAAATGCTATTTAATGCCTTTTGAAGCTTAGAGGTTGCCGTTTCTATTGAATCCGATATTGCGAGTACAGCTGTATCATCGGCAAAAGTGCCTAAAGTTGTGCCTTCTGTTTGGGGTATATCTCGGGTATAAAGAACAAACAAAATCGGTCCAAGGACGCTACCCTGGGGAACCCCAGCGTTTATTTCTTTAAACTCCGAATACTCCGTTCCTTGCTTAACTCGAAAGAATCTATTTTCTAGGTACGATTCAAGAATGTTATATATTTGCTCTGGAAAGACTTTTAATTTATATTTTAGCCCGTCATGCCAAACTTTGTCAAAAGCTTGAGAAACGTCAAGAAATGCAGTTGAGCAAATCTTTTTTTCTTCAAATGCTTTTTCAATTTCGTTAGTTATTCGGTAAACCTGATCAATTGTCGAGTGATTATTCCGGAAACCGAATTGGTGGTCGGGAATTAAACGTTTTTCTTCAATAATTGGTAGCATTCGTTTAAGAAGCAATTTTTCAAATATTTTAGATATAATTGGTAAGAGAGAAATTGGTCTATACGATTTTTTCTCATTCGGTGGCTTACCCGGTTTGGGGATCATTATTACTTCGGCGACTTTCCATTGCGTGGGTACGTAAGCAAGTCTTAAAGCAGCGTTAGTGAGCTGTAAGAGCTTAACCATTGCTTTTTTAGGCAACTCTTTGAGGACACGACCGTTAATCAGGTCGTAGCCAGGAGCTTTATTATTTTTCTGCCGTTTTATTTCCTACACAAGTTCAGTCAAAGTAATATTCCTGATAGAAAAATTGTCCGGCGCTGGTTGGAGCTCTCCGTCATTAGTCAGAAGCTCTTGACCATCGAAAGGTTTGAACGTTTCCTCAAGGTGCTTAGCAAATAAATCCGCCTTTTCCTTATCAGTTTTTGCCCATTCAGAATTATTTTTTCGAATAGGTGCCGACATTATTTGAGGCTTTTTAATACCTTTTATCGTCTTCCAAAGAGAATAATTCGTTTTTTTGTCTGCTGTTAGGCTTTCAAGATAGGCAGAATTCTCGCTGTTTTTAAAATCTCGTAACAAATTTTTAATCTTGTTTGATAAAAAGTTGACGACACTTTTATGCTGAGGAGCACGTGATTGCTGCCATACTTTTCGAGCTTTTCGTTTTTCGCGTATCAATTCTTTTATATCTTCTGGAATTTTTTCTTCGTATTGCCTTGACTTTTTACTACAGATCGGAGTATTATTCCAAGCTGCTTCTTGAACAATATTTATAAATTTTTCTGTTTCATCTTCTAACTCAAACGGAGTTTGCAAAGAGACGTTCAGTATAATTCTATTTTCGCAATCTTCTTTGAATTTATCCCAATTTGTGTTATTATTTGTTAAAATTAGGGGCTTTTCTTTTTCGATTACGTTACTGTTTATTGTTAAGATAACGGCCGAGTGATCCGTAGAAAAATCGAAGTTATCATCTACTGTCATATATTTTCTGTTGATTCCTCTTGCGATGAAAAAGTCAACAAGATCGGGTGTTTTCGCTGTATCGGTTGGCCAATACGTTGGTTTTCCTGACGAGAAAAATTCAACGTTACATTCAATACCCGCTTTGTAGAGTTGTCTACCCTTCGTCGAAATGCAACGTGATCCCCAAAATGAATGTTTCGAATTGAAGTCGCCGCCAATAATAAATTTTGGACCTAAAGCGTTGAAAAGATCTTTAAAATTGTTTTTGTCTATCTTGGACCGAGGAGGACAGTAAATAGACGCAATATTAAAAAATACGTGTCTAACTTTTATGCTAACGGAAGTAACTTGCATTGTATCGAGCTCGATATTTATCTCAAACGAATGATTGATATTTTCTCTGATAAATACGGAAGAACCACCCCTGCAAATGGTGTTACGTTTTTCTTAAAAGTGCAAGTGAGATAGTTTGATTCGTGTTAAACAATGAAAAACTGAATAATTCAGCACCAAAAATACTCCATTTATCAAGATCGGAATCTTTCGTACGTTTCACTCCCAAAACCCGTTTGTTTACATTGTTGTATTTGTAATGCGTTCGAAGAACCATCAAGTTAAGGGTGCGAGCGCAATTTATTGAATTCAAATATTTTTTTGCAAGTAATTAAAATCTGTATCAATTTAATTAATCCAAGTATATTTATAATTTGTTTTTAATGATTTAAGCTTGCAACTATTTTTCAATTCCATTTTGATTAATAAATATTAAATTTGAAAAAAGAGTTATAATCGAAAAATACCTTATCCATAACATTCTTGATTGATGGAAGCATACATGTATTTGCTATCAAAAAAAAAACTATGCATCAAAGGAACACCAATGTTTTAAAAAAGTAATCAGACCGATTATAGCGAACCTGTTGAATAAATGCATTGCAAATAAAATGCAAATTTTGACATATATCACAAAATGAAAACGTCTTAAAATCGTTCTGAATTCATGCACAACTAATTCAATAGAACATGTAATCGTCATGAATGTTTATTGTTGACGTACAGAAGTTTTTTTTTAGTGAATTCCCACAGTTTAACGCAAAATATAATTTTTATTCATTCCTTAAAAATGTTTAGTTACCAAAGTTCAAGTTTACTTATTATTGTTTGAAGCGTATGTTTAGTAAAAATGCTGCTAATAATGAAACAAATTAATGAGTTTTATGTATGTACATGTTTTTGTTTTTCTTAATATAGTAAATACTTCCATATATTACATTTTATAAATGCAGAACAAAGAAGAAAATATACATAAACAATAGTTTTCAGGTATAAAGCAGAGGTTAGTGTAGAAAAATATTTTTGAGAAAGCCAATAATATTTTAGGTATGTTCATTAAAGAAATTTCCGCTTCGGCTAACCTTCATCAACTTTTTAGAAAAAAAAAAATTAGCATTAATAGCAGCCAATTATTTCATAGCATATTTAATTGTTCACATTGTAAAATGTCTAGAAATGTTCATATGCTACAAAATTCGCAATTTTATGCGTAAACATAGAAGATAACATTATTTAGTCAAGAAGTATGGATTTTGGCGCGTATACCGTTTTTTTCTATTGGGTGTTCGGTTTCCCCATACGGGAATAAAAAAAGTTACTTAAATCTATTTATTGCACTCATTTAGTTGGTATTGTGTATAAACATATTGCCTATTTCTATTCCTTAAAGATGCTTTACACAAAGCAACCAATTTTTAAAACATGGTTCCCTCAAATTTTTATTCCAAAATCTAACTACAAACAAAATTCTAACTCTAACATAGTCCCTTAAAAAGAAATTTTCAGGAATATTTCTGCAACAAATAAAAATAAAATTTGGTCTTGCAATTATCGAACTGCTTAAATGATGAAAATACTAATCTAATTGAGGAATCTGAACTAGCTAAAGTTGGCAATGGAACTTCACAAGTATGCTTCTCGTAGCATTTTCTGTACAAAAAAATACGAAGGCACCAGCCTATTGTTTCCACCTGAACTTCTAACGTCGCCAAAAAAATACTCTAAGCAAACTTCCCCTGAAAAAATTGTCTGTTTTGTTGTTTTACAAAATATTGAGTTACACTTTGTCCATTTCCAATTTTACTTAACCAGTTGCAGCGCATATTGCGTTCGCAAATAATTTAAGTAAACAAAATACAGCACTAATAAATAATTAAATATGTATTTGGTCAATTTTATTTTATTTAATATACATTAACAACATTTATTTGGATTGAAATTAAAAAGCTATACAAATCTTCCAATTTAAGACCATGTCAGCACTTCAGATTCTGTTGGTTAGGATTGTTTAGTTTTTGAACGAGGCCATGAAACATTCAAAATGAAGCATTTAGATGGTGCTGAGGACTATAATGAAGCATTTTGATGGGCCGAAACACTAAATGTGAGAATGGGTTTGGTTTTTGCATCATTTCACGCACACTTTCTCACATTTAGTGTGTAGTTAGCTTATAGGCAAACCGAAATGTCAGTCTGAGATTCCGATCTTGGTAATGGAGTATTTTTGTTCAGCACCATATAAGAATATGATACCTACTCCATTAAAACAAAACTATATTTTTTGTACACAAACATGCAAATAAACAGACCATAACGCATTATCTATAAAACCAACTCCTCCACACAGGTTTTTCTTCACAAATTTTGACTCGACTCCGATCCCCGACCGGAATCGAGGCGAATCAAGCTCATTTCAACTCGATTCAGGTATATAAAGAATTTAGGCGAGCTTCAAGCTCGCTTCAACACCACATGTTAATGTAGTAGTCTACGAACAAACCTCCTTCTTGAAGTTTTTATTTTATGTTAAATTGTTTGGTTAAAACTTTGAAATCGACTATCACATTACACAGACGTATTTTCTTGATTTTGATAGTCAACTATCAAAAATCAGCTTACACGATTTCACCCCAGGTATGAATTTCGCTTGCAACGGTCTGATTACAAGGGACAAGCTACAATGGGCTCTCAACAGCTTCAAACCATTTAAATCTGCAGGACCAGATGGAATAACACCAGCCGAGCTACAGAAGACTTCTGACATAATTGCACCAATCCTTGAGGCAATTTTTACCAGCTGTCTTTACCTGGTCCATGTTCCCTCGGCATGGCGAGAAGTTAAAGTTGTTTTTATACCCAAGGTAGGTAAATGCTCGCAAGTCAACCCTAAAGATCTACGACCTATAAGTCTATCATCATTCCTTCTTAAGACCTTGGAAAGATTGATTGATATCCATTTAAGGGCAAGTATTGATACAAGACTTCTGTCTTCGTCTCAACACGCCTACTGTAAAGATAAATCGGTGGAAACAGCGCTACACACCTTAGTACGCACCGTCGAATATTCCCTCCATCATAAAGAGTTCGCTAGGGTTGCTTTCCTTGACATCGAAGGTGCCTTTAACAACGTGGACACAATCACATCTGTACTAACATCTCTAAATGTAGAGAGTTCGCTTCGGGAGTTAATTCATTTAATGCTTACTAGCAGAATAATTAACTCAAAACTGGGCAACTCTTCTGGCAGACGATTCGTTAGTAGAGGGACACCGCAAGGAGGAGAGGGGATATCCTCTGGAACCTAGTGGTGAATGAAATCCTAACTGGTCTGGATGCGGAGGGTTTCAGAGTGATAGCCTATGCGGACGACGTTGCTATAGCAGTTTCAGGAAAGCATCTTAACACGTTAAAAGAACTCTTACAAAATGCCTTAGATAGACTAATACTTTGGGCTGATCGGTGTGGACTGGGTGTTAACCCACACAAAACCGATTTGGTCTTATTTTCGAGGAGATACAAAATTCCATTTGTCAACCCTCCCCATATTAAAGGAATCCAATTAAAATTCCCAGACGAGGCTAAATACCTGGGTCTTGTCTTAGATAAAAAACTAAATTGGAAACGCAACGTAGAGGAAAGAGTCAAAAAAGCTACTGTAGCTCTCTTTTCTTGCAAAAAAGCCATCGGTAATAAATGGGGCTTGCAACCCAGAATCACGCATTGGCTATACACATCGGTAATCAGACCGATTTTAATGTACGGTGTGGCAGTATGGTGGACTGCTTTAGAAAAAGGTATAAACCGAGATAAAGTAAATAAAGTCCAACGTTCAGCTTGCCTATGTATAAGTGGATCGCTTCGCACGACCCCATCTGCGGCACTGGACACCTTACTCTGCCTAACACCTCTTGACATCTTTAGCAAACAAATAGCTGCAAGTTCTGCTATTCGCCTCAAAGCTTCGTCGCAGTGGACTAACAACAACATTGGCCACTCCGTTATTCTTAGTTATTTAGAATCAATCCCAAAGCACACAGACTACACCATCCCCCAACTACAATTCGACAGAAATTTCCAGTTTTCTATACCTCCCAGATCTTTTTGGGAGGATAGGACATTCCTGGAAGACGAGTCAATCCACTTCTATACAGATGGGTCAAAAACAAAAGAAGGGGTTGGTGGAGGTGTGTACTCTGAACGACTAAAATTAAGCCTCTCATTCCGCCTTCCCAATCATTGTAGCGTGTTCCAGGCGGAACTTTTGGCGATAAAAGAAGTCTTGTCCTGGCTTAAAGAAAACGTGATATCGACATCTGATATCCGTATTTTCTCAGATAGTCAGGCCGCTATTAAATCTCTGGATTCTGTCTCTACAAACTCTATAACAGTCCAGAACTGTCGATCATCTCTAATGGAGATGGCACAACAGTTTAATATTCACCTTTGCTGGGTGCCGGGCCATAGAGACATTCCAGGTAACTGTAAGGCAGATGAACTCGCCAGGAACGGTACAGTATAACCCATTCTACCACGTTTGGCACGTACTGGCATACCAATCGCTACTTGTAAACTGTTGCTAATGCAAGACGCTGTGAGGAGGGCAGGCACCAGGTGGAACAACATCACCACGTGTCAAGTCACAAAAAACATCTGGCCAACACTGGATTTAAAACGTTCAAGGTGCTTGCTCTCTCTAAGCAGATCGCATATAAGCTCGATAATAGGTGTCATAACCGGACACTGTCTAATAGGAAAGCACGCCATGAGATTAGGCGTATTCTCAAATGACTTCTGCAGAAGCTGTATGGACGAGGAAGAAGAAGAAACAGTTCTTCATCTTCTCTGCACATGCCCTGCTCTGGCTCGAAAACGCAAGAATTACCTAGGAGAATTCTTCTTTAACGATCTAAACGATCTAAATCATATCGGCATAAGCAGCCTCTCACGTTTCGTAAGAGACTCAAACTGGTTCCATTGAGCTTAGGAAGAAACCTCAAGATTCATGTGGTATCACAATGGGCCATCAAACTGGCCTAAGTGTGTCCGTTTCCATCTTGGACAGCCACTTCAACCTAACCTAACCATGAATTTCGCTATTTTTTTTTGGATTTTTTTGATAAATTATTCTGGCAAATATACAGTTGTATCAACTTTCAAATATAAAAACCGAACTACTGCGGATCGTTTTGTTGGCAATTTCTCACTTTACTAAAGGGTGTCCCAAAATTAACGCAAGATTTGAATTTGCCGCCATTTGTGCAGTGAAGTGTTGGCAACCCTGAAAAAAAAGCAATTTGACAGCTAACAGTTTAGGGTTATTAAAAATGGAGCGTTACACAATAGAACAACGTGTCTTCATTATTAAAGAATATTTCAAAAATAGTGAAAGCTTGGCGGTTGCAGTTCGAAAATTTCATACAAAATATGGTTGGAATAGTGTTTTAACTTCGTCAACTGTGAAGAGATTAATTGAAAAATTCATGGAGACTGGATCCGTTGGAGACGCCAAACACACTGGTCGTCCAAAAACAAGCCGTTCAAATGTGAATGTCGAAGCAGTGCGTGAGAGTGTTGCTGACAATTCAGGAACCTCAATTCGACGTCGTGGACAAGAATTGCAAATTTCAAGAACCTCTCTACAGCGTATACTCACCAAAGATCTGTGTCGTCATGCTTACAAAATTCAATTAACACAACAATTGAAGCCTAATGACCATGGACAGAGAAGAGAGTTCGTTGAATGGATTATTGAACATCAACAAATGGACCCTGATTTTTCGAGCAAAATCATCCTAAGCGATGAAGCACATTTTCATCTTGATGGCTTTGTCAATCGCCAAAATTGCCGCATTTGGGGTTCGGAGAACCCACATGTGATTGTCGAAAAACAAATGCATCCACAACGCGTGACTGTATGGTGTGGATTTTGGGCTGGAGGCATAATTGGGCCATATTTTTTTGAAAATTATGCTGGTCAAGCAGTGACTGTTACTGGTGCTCGATATCGCGACATGATTACACAGTTCTTTCTGCCAAAATTGGATGATATTGATGTGTCCAATATGTGGTTTCAACAAGACGGTGCCACATGTCATACAGCCCGTGAAACAATTCAATTACTGCATGAGACATTTCCAGGTCGTGTACTCTCTCGTTTCGGTGATCAAAATTGACCATTAGACTTCTTTTTATGGGGTTATTTGAAATCACAAGTCTATGTCAACAAGCCCACAACCACCCGTGCATTAAAGGAGGAGATTCAACGCTGCATCAACGAAATTCAGCCACATTTATGCAGAATGGTCATGGAAAATTTCAACAAAAGAGTGCGCATGTGCATGCAAAGCCGTGGAGGCCATTTGTGCGATGTGTTATTCCATACATAACCCTATCCTATGTACTTTACGAGTCAATAAAAATATAACTATCAAAAGACTAAAAACGGCGTTTTCTATTTAATTCAAATCTTGGGTTAATTTTGGGACACCCTTTATATATGGAATACGAAAACTGTGCGTGCTTTTTTTCTTACGTTTTTTTCGTCCATAGCTCAAGAACCGGTAGAGATATCGACTTCAAATAAATGTTGTTGTACAGATAATAATGCAGAAAAATGCAGCAAAATGCAGAAAAATGCAGAAAGGACTCTCATTGAGTGGGTGGATTTAACAAAAAATATTTGACGAACCAATTACGCTAGCGACTTGAATTTAATTTTTAATTATATATTGTAACGTGATACCAAACAAGTATATTTTTGGACAAAAAACAATTAACGGTTTTTTCATAAATCAAAAAAAACTGAAAAAAAATTGTAACCTCGAATAAAAATGATTTTATCTTTAAAATAATGATAACATTTTTGACATCTGGTAAAATTTTGAGAAAAATCGAATTGATAGTTCTTTTACAAAAAATAAAAACCAACAAAAAAACATTACTAAAAGTTTCGACTCAAATATCTTTTGAAAAATTTAGAAATAGTTTCTTCAAACTATTTTTATCTCACAGAAAATATTGTTTTCAACATTCAGTAAATTTTTTATAAAAATCCAAAAGTCAGTTTTTTCATAAAAATAAAAATCTATAAGAAATAGAATGCAAAATTGGTAAAAATTGATGTTAGGTTTTCGATATCTCGTGAATAATAGAAGATATTGACTTCAACTTAATTTCATTAATCCAATTTGTATTCGTTTATCTACGAAATAAAAAATTTTAAGAAATATAACTAAAATTGGTTTTCGACTAAGAATCTCGTTAGCAAAAATAGATTTTGAAATCAAACTATTTCATCATATGCAAAATATGATGGTAATTTTTAAATTTTGTAAAATCAACTGACAACTTTTTTAACAAAACATGAAAACCTACAAACTTTTTAAGCAAGACAAATCCACAGACGGGATGGGAAGTTATTAGTGTGTGTCGCATCCCAGCTTCTTTTTTGAAATTAATATTTGTACTGCATTGCACTTAAAACATAAGCAGACAAACGAATCAGAAGAGTCAATTATTTTCCAACCGTATGCTTAACTAATCGTACTACTAAAATAGGATAAAACTTACCTTTCATCTTCGTCTGGAATCTTAAAAGTTGCTTGAAAGTCTGTGCAATTCAATGCACATCCTCTTTTCCTTCTTTTGGATTGTTCATGGCTCATTTTTTCGTCAAAACAAATCACTTTCTCAAAACAATAAAATGGATAAAAGTATCACTTTACAGTACACTTTATTTGTTTAAATAAAAATCTGTAAATTTAACACTTTTACTCAAAAACGCTTTCACAAATTAATTCTAGCAAAACATTTTCGTTTGTCAATAAATAACGGTAAACGTTATAACGGTAGATCATAGTGAACTTGATTGTCTTTTTTTTTCTCTTAGTTGCAGATAGATGGCAGGAACAACCAAAACAAGAAAGGATGTGTTCAGAAAGATTGTAACAAGGTTAAGGTTTTTAAGACTAGACTTTATTTGTATATATGAGCGAGTACATATTTTTCATAAATGCATGTTATGTTTATTTCAATAGTAATACCTTAACTTATAACATAACTACTGTTTTATCGAAAATATACTGCATTTAATTATTTATACCTATGTGTTACTATAAAAAGCGCAAAAAATAAAGTTCTACAGTTTACCGGGAATATTTATATAAAATATCCATATCTTCTTCAATTGCGATATCAATCGATATTTTCTGGACGTTAGTGTTAACGTAACATTTATTTGTCGTGAATTACTTTTTCAGCTTTTTTATTCACCAAAAAAATGAAATATAAAATTTGGCTGCGATAATAACTACTTGAACACAGCATTTTCTATGTTTATAGTTATTCAGGTTTAGGTTTGAATTTATTTATGAGTTTAGCAAACATCTATGAATAAGCCACAATGCATTTTCAGAAAAATCTGTAGTTACAATTTTCCCTCATATATTTTTCCTTGTCGTTATATAACTGAAAGATAAGATATAAATAGTTAGAACAGTATTTCTGACTGGAAAACTTATAAAAATGATGCATAAAACATAAATTTTAGTTTAAGAAAAAATGTGTACATTCTACAGTATAGTAGTAGTCATGAAAAGTGTTTTCAGAGTTGTATGTTTCTAGGTCGTAGTTCTCTTTGGACTGTTGCGCCACCTAATTTATTTTACTTATTTAATGATTAAAACTGACTTCAAATAACTAACTAATATTTCTCTAAATGCGTAATTTAGAATTGTTTCTAAATCTTCATTGTTTTAGCACCTAAAAAGAGTAATTAATTTCATTTCATATTCGAATGATATTACTCCCAATCGAACACAATGAGAGTACCAAAAAAGTTGATTATCCATAATCTATTTTCTTTGCACACCTCTGAACAGCTGACTACATTCGCCATTTTTCAAAGGTGGCGAGTGTGTACATCTTCTTGCATAAGTATTTGCCCCACATTTTTTTTTATAGAGAGTTAATACATATGCAAGTTGGTGTGCAACATCACAGCTAGTCTGTTATTACACGATGCCTAACAACTCACGACTCACATGAGTGCGAAAAAGAAAGCAGATGTGAGAAAATGAGATGCAAACAAAAATATCCGGCGAGTCTCGGGCAAATTTTTAGTAGACTCACTTTGACGTTTCTTTTTTCTCATATTCGTTTTATGCTGTTCTTTTTCATCCGATTTTCTTGTTGCTGGTATAAACATTATCGAATTTGTTTGAAAACCAAAAAAGTGTGTTACTTCAACAGCTTTAATAAATTTTCGGAATCCATTTCCAAAATCCTATTTATTTTGTTTTATAAATTTTACTCAACTTCAAAAACTATCGAAAAATTAAAGCCAACGAGAAGGAGCATTCAAAAATTCAAAATAAAACAGACAATAATTGTCAAATTTGAGGCATGGGACACGAGTCAACGTGTAATAGCGCCTGCCTTACCGAATACAAATTTATAAGGAAAGTGAAAAGTGAGTCGTGAGTCTACGTGTAATAGGGGACCTAGTAGGCATAAAGAAAGCCAACGTCGAATTTGACTCTCTCGATTAGTTTTTTCTCTCTGCCGAAACCTGATTTGCACTGAAATCAAAATCATACAATACAACAATGGGTTTTAGGCGGTGATACGTACTAAGGATTTATATCAAAAACACTAGTAAAGATATAAATCCTCGGTAGCCATATTGGTTTGCCTACAACCTAAACCGGAAACTGGCCTCATAAAGTATTTCTTAGTGTGCGTGTAATTTCTCCTCTAATTTATGAAATTTCCCCTAAAAACTCAGTAATTGTGTCTATGCATGCGTGAAAACACGTCAATTTTACTCGTTGAATTCTTCCACATTACAAATACAACAATGTACACAAATAGGTTTTGAAGGGTGATACGTACAAAGGATTTATATCTTCATATAGAGTGTTTTTGATTTATATCATTCATATGGCTGGTTCTACGGAAGCAGAGAGAAAAAACTAATCGAGAGAGCCAAACTTCCTCGTCTCCGTCCCTTCGAAACAACTTTATCTCATTTTGTATAGCGTGTTGAATTCGTATCGGTGTATACATGTTTTCACCTCGGAGAAGAGTACACAAAAAAAAACATCATTTCCGGGAAATGCGACATTTCTCATTTTTGTTTATTGATAGCCAAGAAGGCTATATTTTTTAAAGTCTCATTATAATACTTGTGATTCTCATGAATTTCTTTCTTTAATTTTACTAACATCTTGTGGTTTTTATATCTACAAAAATACTCCTATAATTCAAATTAATTCTAGCAAAACATTTTTGTTTGTCAATAAATAACGGGAGAAGTTATACCGGTAGTTCGTGGTGAATTTGCTTTTCTCTTTTTTTTCTCTAAGTTACAGATGGCATTAACAACCAAAACAAGAAAGGATGTGTGCAGAAAGAGTGTAACAAGGTTAAGATTTTAAAGACTCGACTTTATTTGTATGTATATATGAACGAGTACTGGTTTTTTTTAAATGTATGTTATGTTTATTTCAATAGTAATACCTTAACTAAAAACTTAACTACTGTATTATCTAAAATATACTGCATGGAATTATAAAAGGTGGAAATAATAAAGTTCTACAGTTTACCAGGAATATTTATATAAAATATCCATATCTTCTGCAATTGCGGTATCAATCGATATTTTCTAGAACTTAACGTAACGTAAAATTTATCTGTCATAAATTAATTTTTCAGCTTTTTTATACACCAAAAAAAAAATCAATTATGAAATTTGGCTGCGATAATAATTACTTGAACACAGCATTTTCTATGTTTATAGTTATACAGGTTTAGCCCTTAACTTTGATTTGCATTTATTTATGAATAGCCTAAAAAGTTTAGCAAACATCTATGAATAAGCCACAATGCACTTTCAGAAAAACTGTAGTTAGAACTTTCCCTGACAGATTTTTCCTTGTCGCTATATAACTGAAAGATAAGATATAAATAGTTAGAACTGGAAAACTTATAAAAATGATGCATAAGACTTAAATTTTGGTTGAAGAACAAATTTGTATATTCTTTTCACAAAACCACTGAACTAGCGAGAATACAAATATTTTTACTTTTGTACAAAAGTAATTTTCGGCTTATTTAGTTAAGCCTTTAAAAGCAACACACTACCTTAGGGGAAAGCAGTAAGAATAGCTTATCACCTATTCACAAATCTTATGTAATGAAAATTGGAGCGAAAATTAAACGCATAAACGCAGCTAATAATACAAATAATAGTTGTAGTGCTTTCAGAATTCAGAGTTTTATGTTTCTAGGTCCTAATACTCATTGGACTGTTGCACCACCTAATTTATTTTACTTACTTAATGATTAAAACTGGCTTCAAATAACTAACTAATATTTATCTAAATGCGTAATTTAGAATTGTTTCTAAATCTTCATTGTTCTGGTACCTAACAAGAGTAATTAATTTCACTTCATATTCGAATGATATTACTCTCAAACGAACACAATGAGAGTACCAAAAAGTTGTTCATCCACAATTTTGAATTTTCTTTGAACACCTCTGAACAGCTGACTACATCCGCCATTTTTCAAAGGTGGTCGCCATTTTTCAAAGGTGGCGAGCAGAGAGAAAAGTTTTTTCTCTCTCGTGGTGAGTATGTACACAAAATTGCATAAGTGTTTGTTCCCCACATTTTTTTATATGGAGTTAATACATATGGAAGTTGGTGGCCAAATCAAAGCTTGTAGGCAAAAAGAGAGCAACCGTCGACATTGGTTCTCTCTATTAGTTCTTCCTCGATGCTATTAGTATCTCATACTCAACAGTATGTTATACTGTACATTTCTCAATCAAGTTAACAAACTATATATTATTATTTGTCACTCTGATTTTATATTTTTCACTAATAATCACTTTTTGTACAAACGGGAAATCAAAAAGACGTATCTTAAATAAAGCAATTTAGTTCTTTAGTAAACGAAGGGTTTTCTTTATTTCTTACAACACAACAATTGGCGACGAGCACGGTTAACCTAATATTTGAGAATAAACGTGGAACGTGTACACTACATATACGATAGAAAAAGAAATTTTTTTGTGCTTAATTACATAATCAAATCATGCAGAGCTTACAAACAGCATTTTCGATTGAACCATTCGATGTTTGGAAAAGAAATGTTTGACGTTAGATGTAGCCCTAGAATTGGCCAAATCCATTGAATTATCTGAAAAAGGTGGTGCTGAAATTCAGAAGGTGAAGGAAGCCGATGTTAACTTCGTCAAAGAGAAAAACCGAAAGAAAACTCCAGCTAATACCAAATTTGTAAGAAAGTGTTTTCGATGTGGAGATTCAAGTCATTTGGCGAATAAATGTAGATTTGGAGACTCAGTGTGTCATGGTTGTGGCCAAAAAGGACATCTGAAGAAGGTCTGTTTTAGAGCGAAGAGGTCGGGTGTTGGAGCCACGAATCACTTGGAAGAAGAAGATGAAATGGTACAGCTTGATGAACTGGCACATCTGGAAGAGATATATCAAATTGGAGAAGCATCGCCAGTAACTTGTCGTTCCAAAATTCTTTGTAAACTCTTCATTAATGATTTTCCCTTTACTTTTGAAATAGATACCGGATCACCCGTGACCGTGGTTGGCTTGGCAGATGCGCGAAGACATTTTGGAAATCTTCGAGTTGAGAAAAGTGACATTGAACTGGTCAGTTTTTGTGGCAACAAACTGGATTGTATAGGATTTGTGCAGGTAAATGTTAGAACAAATGGGCATGGCGATTCAAAACAACTTAAAATGTACATTACGCGATTTAATCGGAATCCATTACTTGGACGAGAATGGTTACGTCAAATTAGGTTAGATTGGAAAAAGATTTTGGATGGTAAACTGAATGAGGTAATGCAGTTAGAAACAACGGTGAGGCTTGATGCTAAGGATGAAATTAAGAAAGTATTGCATCCGCACCTGCGAAATGGCAACGTCTGATGGAACAGATTTTGAATGACATAGATGGAGTCACGGTATTTTTGGATGACATAAAGATTACTGCACCGAATGATGCCATACATTTGACTCGTTTGGAACAAGTTTTACAAAGGTTACACCGTTATAATATGCGTATAAATTTAGACAAATCCGAGTTCATGGTTGACCAGATTGAGTATTGTGGTTATGTCATCGATTGTCACGGAATTAAAAAGATGAAGACAAAAATTTAAGCCATAGAAGACATGAAACAACCTGAAAACAAGGATGAGGTGCGATCATTTATTGGACTCATAAATTATTATGACCGTTTCCTACAAAATTTGAGTACAATTTTATATCCAATAAATAATTTGCTAAAAAACGATACAAAGTTTATCTGGTGCAGCAAATGTGAACGTGCGTTTTCAGAAGTCAAGCGACAAATGCAATCCGATGTAGTATTGGCACATTATGACCCACAACTGCCATTAGTACTAGCTACGGACGCAAGTCCCTATGGAGTGGGTGCAGTCTTGAGTCACATTTTTAGTGATGGATCAGAACGTCCAATACAATACGCGTCACAGACATTTTCCGAAGTTCAACAACGATACAGTCAAATCGATCGTGAAGCTTATGCCATTGTCTTTGGAATTAAAAAATTTTATCAATACGTTTGGGGACGTAGGTTCACTTTGGTTACAGACAATAAACCTATTTCACAATTTTTTTCAACTAGAAAAGGGTTGCCAACATTGTCAGCAACGCGTATGTAGCATTATGCAATTTTTTTGGAATCCTTTGACTATGAAATACGATGCAAGCGATCGAAAGGAAATGGAAATGCGGATGCGTTGTCTAGATTACCGATTAAACAAACAAATAATACCATTGAAGAAGTCGACCACTTGGAAGTGAATGCAATCGAAAATTTACCAGTGTCAGTAGTAGAATTGGCAGATGCTACGCAAAAAGACGAAACAGTTCGATAATTGATTCAAGCTTTGAAATTTGGTCAAGAATGCGAAACAAGAGATCGTTTTGGAATCGAACAAACCGAATTTGCACTACAGAGGGGCTGTTTAATGAGAAACATAAGAGTTTACATACCACCAACTTGAAATCGAGTTCTTAACGAGCTACATTCTGCGCATTTCGGTATGACCAAAATGAAATCTCTTGCTCGTGGATATTGTTGGTGGACTAACATGGATAAAGACATAGAGGCAATGGTGATGAATTGCTCAAACTGTCAATCAACGCGACCCGAGGCTAAAGGAGTACGACCAACACACAGTTGGGAAACACCAGCTAAACCTTTTGATCGAGTGCATGCAGATTTTGCTGGTCCGTTTATGGGGCAGTACTTTTTTATATTAGTAGACGCTTTTTCGAAGTGGCCAGAAGTGCACATTTTACAGAATATAACTGCTGAAACTACAATACGAAAATGTCGAGACATATTTTCTACCTTTGGATTACCAATCACATTTGTTTCTGATTGGGGGCCCCAATTCATGTCATCAGAATTCCAAGAATTTCTAAAACTAAATGGAATTCATCATAAGCGTGGAGCACCTTACCATCCAGCGACGAATGGTCAAGCGGAGAGATAAAATAAATTGAAAGCCATTAAGTGCAATCGTAATGAAATTGGAAAAGCTTTGAGCAATATTTTAATGTCGTACCGCCGAGCTATTCATACAGAAACAGGTAAATCACCGGCTATGATTATGTTTGGACGTCAAATAAGATCAAAACTTAATTTGATGTTGCCAACATCACCAACTAAAGTCAAACCAAGACAATTAAGCGCACCAAAATTTGCTATCAATCAGCGGGTAGCAGTGCGTGATTATTTATCGGGGGAAAAATGGAAGTTTGGTCGAGTAACTGAAATTTTTGGTAAGTTACATTTTAACATTAAATTAGACGATGGTCGTATATGGAAACGGCATGTTGATCAAATGAGAAGAATTGGTGAAGACATCGAAAAATCTCCAATAACATTACCTGAACAAACGGACGGAGATAGCGAAGATGAAATAATAGATCCTAAGGAAACTCAGGATATTAGTTTAGCTGAGACATCAGACCAAATCGAAAGGCCAAATTTGTCAGAATCTACATCAGTCCAAATCGATAAGCCAAATATGTCGGAGACCTCTGCCAGGTCGGCTGCGCTCTCGGATGATTTAGGTAATTCAAATGAAGGTATTCAAATACCTCCAGTAATTAGACGTTCTGAAAGAGCACGCAAGGCTCCAGATCGTTACGGTTTTGGAAAAGTAAAGCTTTCATAAAATACTTCATTTTAAACTTTGTTTTATTGATTTCTTTTGTTAAAATTTATTGAATTGTATTTTTTTTTATTATATTTAATTTCTGAAATTGTATATTAATGAATTAAGTTTGACTCTAAATTATTGTGATCTTAACATATCTTATTTATATTTGTTTGTGAGAGGTTAAACAATTCTCACGAGGGAAGAGCTGTGGTATCTGAACAAGGAACTATTAGTATCTAATACTCAACAGTATGTTATACTGTACATTTCTCAATCAAGTTAACAAACTATATATTATTATTTGTCACTCTGATTTTATATTTTTCACTAATGTCTGCACAAAGTTTCTCTCGTTGAGAACGGACGTATTTCTTAAGGTGTCGTGGGGTGCACACAATTAATTCACATAAACTGTTCTATAATCGAAGAAAAAACTTTTTAAACATGAAGTGCTTTATTTGCAAAATCGAAATAAGTAAATTCGAAGCAGTTAAAGTTAAATGTTGTGACTGTGATTCAACGTTCCACGGTCATTGTGTAAATGTCCAGCTCGCTGAAATAGAGTACTTGTCTGAAAATGGCAAATCTTATCGATGTGATAAATGCCGCATGACACGCCGTCGGCTATCGCTCCAACAACAACAACCCTTTACTTCGGAGAGCAAACAATAAATCTCACATCCAATTGCGAGCCCATCGAAATCAACAACAACTACAACGTCTTCCTCTACCTCCAACCTAATACAACAAGTTCCACCTTCGAGCATATATACCACACAATGCACTGATACAACCGTTAACTCATCTTCGGTCAATGACTCAATTACCTTACAAAAGATTTTTGATGAAATTTCAAACTTGAAAAAAATCAATACTGATTTTCTTTGCACAATGCAACAGCTGAAAGATGAAAACAAATCATTGCGCGCGTTGGTGACAAATCTCGAGAATAAGGTAAATTGGAGAGAGCAAAAAAACTAGAGAATGTCATTGAAATTGTTGGTGTACCTGATCTCGATTGCTCCAATGCACAAGAAAGAGCACACACCATATTCGATAAAGCACTGAACATTTCAGTTTCTAACAATGATGTTGCTAAATACTATGTGAAGCGCATCAAGAAGCAAAAACAACAACATCCCAGTTCTAACGCTTATGACAATATTCTATGTCTGCATCTTTCTTCACGTGAAGCCAAGCTGAGAATTATGGAAGCAAAAAAGAACGCAAGGAAAAAGCTTACTTCGAGTATTTTTAATGTAGGTAGTCAAAATAGTATTTTTATTAATGATTCATTTACAAAACATACTAGATCTCTTTATATGGCAGCAAAAAAAATTAAAAACGAAAATAAATTCAAGTATTTATGGTTCCGTAACTCTCATATTTTGATGAGGAAAGCTGAAGGTAGTGAGGTTGTTGTCGTAAGATCATTTGCTGATCTTCCTACTGTCGGAAGGCAGTAGTATGATTGGCAATCTTGATCTTATGCATGATAACCTCACTACTAGAACCATTAGACGTATTTATGATAATATTTTAAAATGTAATTCGGGAAACAAATCGTTTTTTATTATTCATCAAAATATTCGCAGCTTGCGTCGAAATTTCGATTTATTGGTCGGAAATCTTGAAGGTTTTTTCAATTTACCTGAAATAATTTTTGTATCAGAGATTTGGATTTATTCTGATGAAATAGAAAATTATAACATATCTGGTTACAATTTTCACGCATGTACTAATGATACTTATTCTGGTGGTGGAGTAGGAGTTTTTGTGCGCGCAGTGTATGAATATGAAATAAAAATTTTCAATCTAAAAAGTGCAGATATTATCGAAGTGTGTTGTAACATATATGACGAATTATTTACTTTTGTTTGCATTTATAGATTACACGCTTCATCTCCCCTCTATTTTATAAATGAAATGTCTAATTTTTTTAGTCTTAAACGATCGAAGAATCTTATTATTATAGGTGATTTAAACATAGATGCTCTAGTAAGTAATTCTATTTCTGATCTTTATAAAGCTCTCATAGCCGAAAATGGACTTACATCTTTCGTGAACGAAGTGACTAGGCCTTGTTCTGGTACGTGCCTTGACCATGTTCTTGGTCGTTTTGATAAGATTCCCTGCAATTTTATTGCTGGAATTAACCTTGAACTTAATATAACTGACCACTGTATGACAGGAATTCTCTTTCAAAGTGTTAGATGTGAAAACAATGAACGTTGTACCCAACCCCCCTTTATCAAAGTCAACTATCAACTTTTAAATAGTAGATTACTTTATGAAAATTGGAATAGCGTCATGTTTGAAAGTGAAGTATCCATTGCCTATGATTTATTTCTTAACATTTTTAAAGAACACATAAGTTTATCAACTAGTACTTCAATGCAGAACAATTCAAATAGAAACCTCAAACCATGGGTAAACTCATCACTGATCAAAAAAATTAAACAGAAAAATAAATTAAGCAAAAAATATCTGAAACATCCGATGAATTTAAGTCTGAAAACCAGGTATAAGAGGCTATGTAAAAAAGTAAACGAAGAAATAAGAACATCAAAATATTCGTTTTATCAATCTAAAATCCATACGGCAAAGGGCAACATCAAAAAGGAATGGGAAGTCATTAATAGTATTTTAGGTAGGAACATATCGAATAGCAACAATCCAATTGTACTAAAAAATGGTATAGTTGTTTTATCGAATCCAAAAGATGTAGCGGATGAATTTAGTTCCTTTTTTGCGTCTGTTGGGCATAGTTCTTTTTCTGAAAGTGTACATACTTTATTTGAGTGTTGTTATGAGATTGTTCCTCAAGAAACCAGTTCGAACAGTTTCTTTTTTGAGCCAATTACAGGACTTGAAATACTTAAAACAATAAACTCGTTAAATAATTCAACTTCTCATGGCAAAGATGAAATATCTAATATAATGCTTAAAACGGTTGGACCAAATGTGGTAGATATATTGACACACATTTTTAACTTAAGCATATACTCTGGAAAGTTTCCTGTTGATTTAAAAAAAGGTATGATAGTTCCATTATTCAAAAAAGGTAGTAAAACAGATAAAGGAAATTATAGACCAATAACTTTGTTGTCTTCAATATCGAAATTGTTTGAGAAGGTAATTAAAACAAGAATTCTGTCTTACCTTAATAAAATAAACTTTTTGAGTCCATTCCAATTTGGATTTAGGGCTGGGCTTTCTACTGAGGAGGCTCTTCTAGAATTTTGCTGCATTTTACAAGAAGGTTTAGATGCTAAGAAAAAGTGTGCTGGACTATTCGTGGATATAACTAAAGCCTTTGACATGGTGAACCATAACATACTCTTGGATAAACTGTATAAAATTGGTTTTCGTGGATTCATCTGGAATTGGCTGGAGTCTTATCTAAAAATTAGATCACACAATGTAAAAGTTGGGTGCAGCATAAGTTCCTCTAAAAATAGTCTTTTAGGAGTCCCACAGGGATCCGTGCTGGGCCCAATTTTATTTTTGGTTTATATTAATTCCGTTTTTTCACTTCCTTTCCGAGGTAAAGTCAGAGCCTTTGCCGATGACCTTGGAATTGCATACTGTAGCAATAGTCCTTTGAATCTAATTTCAGATATTAACTATGATGTTCACTTGCTAAGACTTTGGTTTGCTAAACATGAGTTAATTGTGAGCAGCAAAACAAAGTTAATGTTTTTCAGCCTTAGAGGTAGTATCTCTCCGGACATACCACTAATTTTTCATTCTCACGATTGCCTCAGTCATAAGTTACTTTATGGTGAATGTAATGGTCATCATACTCAATCATACCATCCCAATGTGAAATGCAGTGGAAGCTGTTTTGAAATTGAAATAGTTGAAGACTTTAAGTACCTCGGCATCTATATTGATCAAAACCTTAACTGAGACAAGCACATTGCTATTTTAAAAAACTATCTTCTATCATCCACCCGTTGTTTCTACCACCTGAAAAAACATTGCTCTTCAAATTTGTTGAAGATGGTTTATTTTGGCATTTTTCATTCCAAGTTGCAATATGGAATACCCTGTTGGGGCGGTGCATATGTCAACAAACTACAACAACTCACCGTTATTCAAAAATCAGCTATACGTAACGTTTGTAAAACCCGACGTTTAACACCATCAATGGAACTTTTTAGGTCTTTAAAAATTCTTCCCGTTAGACATTTATATTTTTTTTTATATTTTTTTAAAGTTTTAAAAGTGTTTTTTAAAAGAGCTGGATATTTGGAAAGTCCGATATCCGACATACGACGCACAGTGGCCCGTTTATGCAAAAGTGCTTGCAATATTCATTTTTCGAGTGGGTCTATAATGCAAAACTTTTTAGTTCACTGGACTCACAAATATTTGGAGCTTGAGTAATCGAAAAAAATATTCAATTTGGGTTATTGGTGTGCCTTATAGAGCAGGCCAAAGTTGAACATTTTTTATGATGATCATTTTTTTTTATTTTTTTATTTTTTTTCTTAACTTTGAATGAAAAAACTAGAAAAAGGGCTTCCAACCGCTTTTCGTTTTTGTTTTTATGATATGCTTTGCCATTATTTAGATCGGTAGTTAAAACAAAAAAAAAACAAAAAAATTTTTTTAATTGTTTAATTTAATTTTTTTGGAAACACTACTTTTTGCACACTTTTTCGACTTCAAATTGGATAGAAAAAAAAGGTTCAACGAGTGGTGCTAAGATCTCAACTGATTCAGAATCCTTATATATTCCTTTACATAAATCCAAAAGATCAACTGCGTCATTTTGCATCGAACTGAGCTAGGGAGATTTGAAGTGATGAAGTCAGTCATTTTTTTCCCCTCTTTTTTATGGAATTTTTTTTTATGGTTTTCTTTGTTTTGTGTGTGGTGGATTTAAAAAAGATGATTTTATTTTAAAAAGGTAAATCATTTTTATTTTTTGTTTATTACATAAGATTTTCAAGAGTTTTAGAACTAATTTTTTTAATCCTGTTATAAAATTTTAAATAACGCATTTGTTTTCGGGTACGATTGAATTTTGATCAGGTACTTTTATTGATAAGGATTAAGATTAAGAATTTATTGATAAGATTTAAGGATAAAACGATTTTGGAATATGTTAGTATACAGGTAGACAGACAGGTAGTTTTATTTGGGTGTCTTTAAATATAATTAATATAAGGATTAAAGCGACTTGAGTGCAGGTATTTACTCTAAGGTATAAAAAGATGAAACATTTGACTAAAATAATCATTTAGAATTCAAACGAGCGTTCGAGCAGTTGATTTTATTTTTCAAAACAATTTAAAATGGATATTCCGAATAAGGATTTGTTTGAACTTTTTGTCAATGTTACCACTTGCAATGAGTTTATATCTGCCGTGGAAATTGAATACCAACTACCAGATGCAAATGCAATCAAACAGATATTAAAACAATTCTATTACAACCTTGATAGAAAATGGATAGCAGCCAAAAGATCGAGAAATAACTTTAAAAAGAATGCAGAATGGCTTTCCTTATCTCTGCATATCAATACCGGACAAACAGAAGAAGCGGGTGATCTCCCAACTACATCGAGAGGAAGACCAAGAAAGACAGTCAATGAGTGCGCAACATTTACTAAAAAACAAAAAATAATCAAAGCTACAAAGGAGATATGTACAGAACATCTCTCTGAAGCTTTGAGTATAAGATACAATAAGGACCATGAAAAAGGGAAGAGTGATATAATTCAGGCAATATCTTCTGCAAGTCCACTTCGTGTCAAAAGAGTCAAGGAAAGCATTCACACTCCCCAACACAATCCCATAAAATACACCAATGAGAACGCATTAGCTTTGTTTATGGATTTGGGACTCTCAAAAGAAAAATATAAAATCCTGAGAACTTCGTTAAGACATCACAACATAGATGTCTTGCCATCCTACAATATGATTACAGTTGCGAAAAAAGAAGCAGTTCCCGACAACTGCGAAGTCACGGAAATATTAGCTAGAGTGAAACTTCAAAGCATGATGGATCATACAGCAATGCGGCTAATAGAAAGCAAAACGGAGAGTCAAATAATTGCACTTCCAAGAAGTCTAACGTTACAGAGTAAATGGGGCTGCGATGGATCATCTGGACAAAGTGCCTACAAGCAAAAAATAAATACAACAGATGGTGAAACAGACGCACACATGTTCATGGCATCAGTTGTCCCACTTCGACTCAATAGTACAAATGGTGAACATTGGAGGAACCCTCGCCCATCATCAGTTCATTTCTGTCGGCCCATTATGTTCCAATATGTTAAAGAGACTAGTGACATCATAAATACCACAGTCAATAATATTAAAAGTCAAATAGCAGATATTCAACCAACAATATATAAAGTTAATGAAGAAACAACTATTACTGTGAATCACGAGTTCTTTTTAACTATGATAGACGGAAGAGTATTAAACGAATTAACGGAAACAAAGTCTACGCGGTCATGTCCGATATGCAAAAGGACACAAAAGAATTTCAATAAAGATGAATCAATTGAGGACGAACATAATTACGAATATGGAATCTCTCCACTGCACGCTAGAATCAGATGCATGGAATTTATTTTGAAGCTTGCGTATACTCTTCGACAAGAAGGAGAAGGTACTGATGAATCGGTTGGGACCAAGGAGGCGGAAAAAAGAAGAAAACAAGAGATCCAAAGGCGTTTTCGCGATGAGCTTGGCCTTGATGTGGATAAACCAAAGCAAGGGTTTGGAAACACTAATGACGGAAACACTGCAAGAAGATTTTTTGAACAGTCAGATGCAACCGCTCGAATAACTGGAGTGAATGGAGAAGTTATAATGAGGCTCAAAGTAATATTGAACGTTTTAAATTGCAGAGAAGTAGTGAATGCAGTTAAATTTGGGGAGTATACAAAAAAAACTGCAGAGCTTTTAAAACAAAAGTATCCTGAAAAATTACTCACACCTACACTACACAAAATATTGGTTCATAGTCAAAATATCATTGAATATCAATCACTACCACTTGGAGAACTGTCAGAAGAAGCCCAGGAATGCAAAAATAAAGACTACAAGAAATATCGATATCAGAATACGTGTAAAGTTTCAAGGATTCGGCAGAATGAGGACCTATTTAACATGCTTGCAACCTCTTCGGATCCACTTATTTCTTCATTAAGGCATGTGAGAAGCCAAAAAGATCTGAAAGAACGATACTCTCCAGAAATGATGAGTTTATTACACATTTCCCCGGACTTAGATGACAGTTTTCAAGAAATTTAGTGTTTATATATTAATTTGTTTTGTCTTTATTCCTTTTTACACTGACTTTTGATATATGTATAACCAAAATACATTATGTACTCTTGAATACTGGAAAATAAAAAAAAATGCCTTAAAATTAAAAAAAAAAATACTTTTTTCCCCACTGTTTCACTCGAATTGGTTCTTTTTCTCTTTGCTCCACTGTTTCAATTCACTAAATAACTTAAAAAATTGATTTTGATGATTGCATATTAAAATACCGCTATGTTTATCACCTTTGTTAAAACTTTTAATTTTAACACAAATTTCTGAAACACCCTGTAAACAGTTTTTTTTTTTTTGCTCTACTGTTTCAATTCACTCAGATTACTTAAAAAAAATGATTTTGACGATTGCATATTAAAATACCGCTATGTTTATGACCTTTGCTAAAACTTCTTATTTTAACACAAATTTCTGAAACACCCTGTGAACAGTTTTTTTTGAAAGTCACAATTTTTATAGCCTTAGAAATTTCCTTCAAGATAAAAAAAAAATTAAAGCAATATCTTTATTCGTTTAGGAGATATGATTTTTGCAACCAAAAAAGTCAAAACGGGCCACTGTGCGACGTCTTAGAAGTAATTCCACCTTTATAGTAAATATCCCATATTTTCGTACGACAAGCTACAGAAACTCCTATTCCATTGCTTCCTGCAAACTTTTTAATACGCTTCCTATAGAAGTTCGTAAAATAAGAAATATTGGCGCGTTTTTGAAAGAAATAAAGTTATGGCTTCTTGCCGTAGACCACCAAGAAATAGAAACTTTGCTACGTTACACTGTCTAAAATTAAACTTATGTATATAACCAAATACGATTTGTTTGCTGAAACTTAACTTTAAAAGAAATTTTTTTAATTTTCAAATTTATTTTTGCTAATACTATTTTATTTTTCTAATTCATAATTTTCAATGTATAATTTGTATTTATTTTTTTTTCTTCCATTATATTTTTTGTAACCCCACACAAAAATAAAATCGATGTGGCGTCACCACTATTTTTTAAAAATAATTGTTGTCACTAACTATTCTTATTATACAATGTTATTGTTAACTATGTCTATGTATTCGAGCGCAATGTAATATATGAATTCATTAATAAGAATAAAGAACTTATCTATCTATCTATCTAATAATCACTTTTTGTACAAACGGGAAATCAAAAAGACGTATCTTAAATAAAGCAATTTCGTTGTTTAGTAAACGAAGGATTTTCTTTATTTCTTACAACACAAAAGTAAAATTATGGCAGCATAATTTTGTTCGATAATATAATGCACTTGCATTTATGCACGGGAAAATTTTAACGGCCTGGACATCCATTGTTAAAACATGATACAAGTTATTTTCAGCATTGGTTTTTTCCTTGACCTTTTCATCTCGCTCTATTTTTATCATTTATGTAAGTGGAGAATTTACTCGGGGTTTGTTACATTACCACTCTTATGTTTAAAACACAGATCACACCACTCTTTTTTAGGCCTGTGAATAGCGATGTTAAAATTTTTAATTTGTTTTCTCAACACGCAATGAGAGAGGGCTTCTACTTTGTTTTCTGCACTTAGTTTCATAAGCTCTATAAACGTCCATTAGGTTCTGAAAATTTTGTTCTAAATAGAGCTTTGTTGTGTCTTTTCGGCAATAATGGGACGGAAGTTTGTTAAGATTTTCAAGAAATTTGTTCAAAAATCTCATACGCTGATCTGTCTTATTAAGTTTGGGAGAATTAAATATCGTTGGTGCATCTTTGATTCCTCTTTCACTTGGTTTGACCCAATTTTGAATTTACCACTCTCTCAAACCCGTTGTTGAAATATACATTTTTTTACATACCTTAATTCTTTCATTTCCAACTTTAAGATAATATTTGAAAGTACTTTTCCGTGAATCAGTTCCATGCAAGCTGATTAGTGAACTGAATTGCACACGAAAACTTTTCTTTCTTCCCAGTTTAGGTTTTGCTTATCCGAAATTTTGAAGCATTCACTTTGTGGTCCTTTTTTACTTTTTTTGCACCTGCAACGCTCTCCAACTGAACGGGCACTCCTTTGGATGTTGTGGAAAGTTTTGCGTTGATCCCCTCATTCTGAGCTTTTGGTGTAACTTCTTTCTATTTTTTATAGTTCTACCTGCTGGGGAAGAAAATGCCTCACCCAAATCAGTATCTGTAATGAAAAATAAAAGGTTACTTGAAAACGAAAATCCTTTCAGAACAGGTTTACCCATCTCTTTTCATGATCTAAGTTTTCTGGAGATAAAATCTGTTCAGATTTTTCAATTCCTTCTGTGATTTGTTCTAATACTGACAAATTCAATCCATCAATATCATCCTCGTCATTGAATTTGGGTTCTGATTCTTTATTTTCAGGTGAAGATTCTGAACAGGTTTAAACAAACTCTGTCACAGTGTAATCAATGTCACTTAGTAAATGTTTTTCTGAAGAATATATTATGTACTGGTCCGCATTACAAGACATATTTTCGTTGGAATGAATTTCGTTTTCGGTTTCATTTTTTAACGGACAAAACTCAGCTGTTTTAAGGGTGTATAAAAACTCATTGCTGGTTCTACGGAAGGACCTCGTAAGAAGAAAGAATACATTTTTTGAAATTAGAATACATTTTTTTTAATGATGACGACGACGGCGAACGACGACGAACGACGACGACGACGACGACGACGACGACGACGACGACGACGACGACGACGACGACGACGAAGACGACGATGACGAAGCGACGACGACGACTTACGAAGCACTTGCAAAACAATAAGAACAGATCCAACTCAAAAAATTAATAATGAAATCGTAAATGATCTTTTTAAAAGTAATCACATAGACCAATTGCAAAAAAAAAATTATATTCATCTGCAGCAATAGCACCAAGATTATATGGACTACCAAAAATCCATAAAACCAATCTGCCACTTAGACCAATTTCTTCCTCTTCAAATGTACCGTGTTACCAAATGTCAAAATTTATGGGTGATATTTTGAAAAACATTATTTCCGACAAATACAACGTCAAAAATTGCTACGAACTTAAACAAAAATTTCATCAGGACATTATTTTAGAAGAAGGCGATAAACTCGTTTCATTTCATGTCATCTCATTATTCACCAACATACCCACCTACCTTGCCATAAAAATAATAATGAAAAACTGGACAACAATAGAAAAATTTACAAACATCCCAAAAAAACAGTTCCTAAGAATGTTAGAGTTCTGTCTAAAAGAAAATAACTATTTCCAATATAAAAAACTTTTTAATCAAACATTTGGTATGCCTATGGGGAATCCTTTATCTCCTACAATAGCAGATATAATACTCGACGACCTTCTTGACAATGCAAAACAAAAATTAAAAGAAAAAAACACAAATATTAGACACATTTTAAAGTATGTAGACGATATATTTGCGATAATAAAAGAAAGAGATAAAGAAACAATACTAAATACACTCAACAATTATCACACAAAAATACAATTTACATTAGACATTACATTAGACTTTAAAATGCACCGAAATAACAATAGAATCATGTTTAATTGGTATTCAAAACCTACATCATAGAGGAAATATATTATCTAGAGTCCCGACTTAATGGGTTTGCTCTCTTTCGGCCTACAAGCTAAATTGAGAGGATTTTGTCCATAAGGATAAGCATGTGTTAGTTGTCCCGTGCATTTCTTAATGGAAAAAGCCATTATGAATGTACATAGTTGTTATGGAATTTTGTGCCCATATTGTTCAACGCGGGGGAAAAAACTATGAGGTGAACTGAGCCGTTCAAAAAAGAGATCCGTTGAATTCAAAAATTGAAAAATTAATGCAATATTTTGAGAAAAATGAATTGTGCAACTTCTTTTCAGTGAAAACTGTGCTAAAAATAATATTTGCCTGCTTTTGGCATACAAATTCTGTGATTTTTATGAAAAGTTTCGCTAAAAACAGAAAAAATCATACAGAAAGTATAGGCGCACCCTCGAACTGCAATGCGAACGTGGCTTAATTTGAGTTAAGCCCAGTTTTGAGTTTGGCGAGGTGAGTATTTTGACAATTCTACGAAAATGTAAACAAAACAAAATTAATTCCCAGTAATGCAAATGAAGGTAAAACAATTTAAATGCAAAATATTAATTTATTGAAATAAAAATACATAATGAATTTGCACCTAATTTAATCCTCAGATAAAGAAGAAACCAAGGAGAATGTTGCAGCAGGAAGCATAGAGGAAATATATTATCTAGAGTCCCGACCGGTACCCGTCCTACCTGAAACACCCTCAAATTTTATTCGAGGTGAACTCTCTCAAATTCGAGGTGAACTCTCTCAAATTCGCTATCGGTGAATACATGTGAGTGGAAAAAAAAAAAAACAAAATGGGGACTGGGCTAAAATAGAAACTTATGGAATTTTTGTGACCTGTCAAAAATGACAATCAATTTTGCAAAACAAAACAATGGATTTCGGATTTGAAGAGTAAGTTTTTGTTAATTGTTTTGATATTTAATATAATTTCATATTTTTCAGACCAAAATTCCTTATAATGAAGAAAGTATATACAAGTTCACTTCATTGAATAAAAAGTAAGTCAAATTGCAGTGAAGGAGTTGCAACAATAATCGATTTATTTTATAGTCTGTGTTTTCATTTTAGATGCTGCCAATAACATACCATAATGCAGAAAGCAATTTCCCTGAAGAAATCTGGAAGACAAAGCAAACAAGGCGCTGATTTGCAGGCAAGTTTTTTGTATATTTTATTTCTCTTAACAAAATAATATCAAAGTTTTTAACGACAGATACTTGCCATTTTGTTTCTATGTACTTCTCAACAGCTGCCGCAGGCGTTGACGGTGGAGGCTGACCCGACAAGAATCCCCTAAAAGCCAAACACATTCAGATCAGTCCCTCGGCAGCTACTGACGATGTCGGCGAGTTGAATCCATCGATGTTCACACAGAAAATCAACATCAAAAACAGTAAGTCAACTTTCATTTGAGATTTCCTTATATTAATGAAAATTAATTTCTTTATAGTCACGACAATTCAACGTGAACAACTTCTATCGGCAGCGGAAGTGTTTGTGGGTCAAGCGATCTCTGCGTTGTCGACAATGCGAACACAATGTCATCAAGCCGGAGTACCATCCAGGATCGATCAAGAATCGCTAACTAACATGTGCCCGATGTTCTGCTTGTGCGTTGTGAAAAGCCACTGAAGCCTGGCACATCCACTCAATTGATCCTCAAGCTTTCTAACCCAACTGTGCATGATGTGACCACAACCATTATGGAACTGCCAACCAAGGAAGAAGAAAGGCGAATGATCGATTTCGAATGAAAGGCTACCGTGCCTGCAGCAACATCGACTACATCATTGAACACGAATCTATGGAGGCAGACATCACTGACCGAGGAACCATGTTGTGTTAAGAGTCCCACCAACGTCATTCTAGAGATGTTGGATTCTTCGTTTGTACTAAATCAACGCGACGGGTCAACGGAATTCGACGAAGGAGTTCAAGTTCAACGAAAGGAATCAAAGTAAAAAACAGAAAATTCTAATTGGAAATTCCTATTCTATGTTGTTTCTCCAATTTTATAGATTCATTACTAGGAGAAAGTCAAAATTGAACTTTAAACCTGAAGAAGGACTCAAACCAGGCGATAATGTTACTCTTGGTTTCTTGATGCAATATACTTATGTGAAAACAGTCCCATGAAAAGAAAGAAACTCAAAAACATGCATTATCATCGAAAGTTTTTGTAAAAGTTGGTCAAATTGAAGCCTAGATTTATTTCTATGTATATCTAGAAATAATCTTTTTTGGAACGACTCAACAGCAGTATCAGCAACTGCAGAGTAGGCAGGCAATTCAGGTTAGTTAATTAACTTACGAGTGATCCAAACAGGAATATTTAAAATTATATGATTCTTTAGGGCTTCCAACACGCTCGGCCTATTCATCCGTTGCCGCTGAGGCTGACACCGCCTACATAGAAAAGGTAGCTGATACCAATGCCGGTTTAGAAGCAACTTGTTGCGACAATATAGAACCTCCTAAATGACGGGAGTCGGAAATCATTGGTAAGCCTTCTTAAAAAATGAATTATAAATACAAAATTATCTCAGCAGTTTTGTATGTACTATTTTAGAATTCCCTGCAATTTTAAGAAACTTAAAGATGTGACGAAATAGAAGCTGAATTCCATGAATTCATAATACATATTGTATCACCGAAGCTAAGTGCATTCTGCTTAGAACTAACTGGAATGAACACAGGAATGCACCTACAAACTGCCCTAATGATGTTCCAAGAGTTGCTGCGCAAAGAGTCGCGAGCCGGCAACCTTCACCTGGTGAAAATGTTTGATTTGGATTTTGGAATTTGCCTCATAAAAGAAAGTCAACGCAAACGACTTAAGAAGCCACACATTTTCAATCACTTACTTACTGACCAGAAGGCTCATGATGGCAATACTGCTTTAAAGTATGTATGTAAGTTTTACATATACCATAAAACTTGAAAGCACTAATTGACGTGTTTTTTTTCAGCAGGAAATCAGAACGAAGCTTCGATGTCGATGTTACTCTGCCGTTCATTTGATTCAACGATATGCTTAGAATCTCATCCATGATTAGTCAAGATTCGTCGTGGCGTAGCTAGTTTTTAAAAGAAGTTGTATTTTTTCAAAATTGTATGTAATTTAGTATAATTTTTTTTTTTTTAAATTGAATGCCATTATTTATAGATTATAGGTTTTGAAATGTATCTCAGTTATTAAATAATTAAAAAAATATTGAATGTACTTTTTTCCAAGAAAAACACTTCTTTTTGGTTTTACTAAACTTGATCTGCTCAGGTCAATTATTATTTATTAAGTAGATTGTATCTTGTTTTAATTGAGGCATATGTTAAATACAACAAAATTGAAAAATAAAATATTTGTAATCCTTAATCTTCTTATGTTTTGGTTCATCACGTCAACAGCATTAGTTAGAAATTCAGTATCTTCATCTTGCATCAGAGTTAAAACAACGTATCTCTTAACCTTAAATAGCAAGATGATTTTGCAAAGTACATATCTTTACCTTTTAGCTACAGCTTAAATCATTATAGTATTTCACTTAATTTTCGTAATTTTTCGTTATTTATGAGAAGATTCATGCATCCATTTGACTCAGCCTGAATTTTTGAAAAATTTCAAACGGAATATTGAAGAAAAATAATGCAGATTTGGAAAATCATCACAAGTTTTTTTGAAAAAAATCTACTCCATGAATTTTGATAACCTCGAAAAGCCTTATATGTATATTATGTCACTAATTATAAGGTTGAGTTCCGAATAGAATTTAAAAACATAATATTATTAATTCCATTTTATTTTACAAAAAATAAACATTATTAACAAACCAAGGAATCTAAATGTTTGATGATTAAAATAATTCTTTATCACTAAAAAAGAATACAGTATTATAGCTAAGAACTTATAACAAATGTAAAATTAAATGTCCATAAGGATGTAAATCATCGTATATTTGTAGTGATCCTCGGGCAAAGCGCTCTGGAGGTGGAATTAGACCGATTGGTTCATGATAATTATGATGTCTTGGATATTTTGGAACAACCTTTAAATGAATATTAATCAATTAAAATTAATTTTGGATTTTAAATAAACTTACTTCTGATGGTGTAGCTCTGTCCTTCATATAGTAGTTGTCTTTCTCAAAATCGTCTGGGGAAAGCCATTGGAATTTTCAGCATTTTCCTTCTTCTTCTTGGCATCTTCGAAATCGATATGTATGCTTTATTTAAGCCACATCAGCATTCGGACTCTATGAACAAAAGAAAAAAAATGAGAAATTAACAACTAGAAAAACGTAATAGTAAACTTACTTACTTCTAAGCCCGAAGTTAAGCTGCAACAAAGCATTAACAGCAGCAATATGATTTGGACGAACAAAGCAAAAATCCATAGTTGAACGGCCCGGTAACGCTGTGTCACTATTATTATTTTTACACTATGATTAAGAAACGAAATATTTTTGAAAAATTGATATATTGTTTGTGATGTTTAAGTATGAGTTGTAATACATAATTGTAGTGTGCTACCTAATTAAATCTTTCCGGTCGATTTGGATCTAAGTAACTCTTCGATTCTCTTCTTCTTTATGTCTTTGCCTTCTGGTTTGTCTGATGAGTTTGAAATGGTAGGTGATGGCTGATTCTCTAACCGTAGCTTATTTTTTGATTTGAATCAAAATTGTTTATCGCCTTGTAACAGTTTCCTCTGAAAGAACATTATTTAGAAATGTGTTTAGTTTAGAGATCTCTTTAAATATGCTCACTCTTTTTCACTCCTTAACGTTTATTTTATTAGCTATTTTATCAGATGTGCGCATACGTTTCATTAGAGTAGTTGCTCTTGACTGTGACGAGATGGGGATGACGATGTAGGCCACTAGATTTTGAAGATCCTGAAGATAAGAAAAGTCATACTTGAGATAATCTTAAAAAATACAATCGCTCACCTCAACCGGAACAACTTGTAACACAATGCTTTCTCTTCGTGTTATCGGTTCCAGATTCCAGGCTGAAAGAAGTACTTTGCATTGCACAGATGGTGACACATGACGTCCGTCCGTGTGCTATTGCTATCAAATGCTTCAATTGATCCAGCGATCCCTTAACTTCATAGCCACATTTTCGACATGTATATATATCCTTCTGAACGAACAACATCTTGTCATCAAGTGTAATTTCAACTAAAAAAAACAAAACAATATTCATATAATTTGAGTTTTAAATGAATGTGACGAACGCACTTACCTTGAATTTGTACCTCTTCGTGGCTATGGATTTTTCGTTCCAGAATAGATATGTTGGCTTCCTGCTCGGGGAATTCCACTTCTTTTGTTGCAACTATCTCCTTGGTTTCTTCTTTATCTGAGGATTAAATTAAGTACAAATTCATTATATATTTTTATTTAAATAAATTGATATTTTCGATTTAAATTGTTTTACCTTCATTTGCATTACTGGGAATGTATTAAGAATTTTGTTTTGTTTACATTTTGTTGAGTTGTCAAAATTCTCACCTCGTTGTTAATCTGTCAAAACTGGGCTTAACTTAAATTGGGCCACGTTTGCATTGCAGTTCTATGGTGCGCCTATACTTTTTGCATGATTTTTTCTGTTTTTAGCGAAACTTTTCATAAAAATCATAGAATTTGTTTGCCAAAAGCAGTCAAATATTATTTTTAGTACAGTTTTCACTGAAAGGAAGTTGCAAAATTCATTTTTCTTAAAATATTGCATTCATTTTTCAATTTTTGAATTCAACGGATCTCTTTTTTGAACGGCTCAGTTCACCTCATAGTTTTTCCCCCGCGGTTGAGCAATATGGGCACAAAATTCCATAACAACTACATTCATAATGGCTTTTTCTCATAAGAAATGCACGGGACAACTAACACATGCTTATCCTTATGGACAAAATCCTCTCAATTTAGCTTGTAGGCCGAAAGAGAGCAGACCCATTAAGTCGGGACTCTAGATAATATATTTCCTTTATGGCAGGAAGAAGGAAGGAACGCCGACGTATTTATTCTGGAGCGAAGAGGTACAAATTCAAGGTAAGTGTGTTCATTACGTTAATTTTAAACTCAAATTATATGAATATTATTATTTTTTTTTTTTAGGTAAAATAACACTTGTGAACAAGATTTTTTTCCTGGCAATCAAATCGCTCTAATCCGATGGATTCTTATGTCCTCATTTTTAATCAAATATCATCTGGCTATCTGCTATCGTGAGCTGAATGACTCCAATTTGGCTATTTCGACATTGCAATCGATTTCGAGTAAGTCTAGACTTCCAAAGATAAACATGCTTCTAGCAAAGCTACAACATCGACAGTCAAGAAATCTATTGGAGGCTATTGCCTCTTACAAAGATATACTGCGTGATTGTCCAATGGCCATGTAGGCTATAAGTTCACTCTTGGAAGTCGGCGTCGATGGAATTGAATTAAATGCGTTGGTGAATGGTAAGCAAGCAATGATTTTAAATATTTTGTGTGTTTTAAGCTTCTTTTTTAATTTTATAGTGAGTTCGGCTCCAAAGAATGTTGAGTGGTTAAGTTCGTGGATAAAAGGCCATGCTCAAATGTATGTACGTTCATAAACATCTGGATGCGTCAAAAACATTCAAATCTATTAACGACAACACAAAACTTCATCAAAACGATTATATTCTAACGTTAATTGTAAAAGCTCTCTACTACAATGGGCACCATGCTCAGGCGCAAGTTAATAACATATACCTCATACTAATAAAAATATATAAAGATTCCTAATCTTTAATACCCTAATATTTGAATCCTTAATTCCTCATATAATAACAAATGCAAAAGATCTTTAAATCTTCAATCTTTAAATCTTTAATATAAAGATCTCTGAATCTTTAACATAAAAATCTTTAAATCTTTAAACTCACATACAAAATCTTTAAAGTTAACAAATGTAAATGAATCAGCATTTTGCACACGAAACCACGAACATATTGCTTCTAAATATAGAAACACATAAAGATTATCAGAAAGCAAACATCTACATGATCACGTACTCCAAAATACCAATTCATGCAAAAAGAAGATAAAATGCTTATGTAAAAGCAGAAGTAGAAATATAAGAAAATTATTGTATAAATACAACCAACAGTGCCTTTACAAACCACTCTTGGATTGTTAGCAAAGTCATAACTTCACATCTTTGTAGACATTTTAAAACTGAATATAATAAAGGACATAGTCCACCATTCTTTTTTTAAAAAAATATAATTTACTAAATAAATTATTAATTGGCGATCTTGCCAGGAGTTCTATAAAATAAATTCATAAGTAAATTTAATAAAAGTAGTTCTCTTGAAGACCAACTTGGAAGTGTAGTGTTAACTGTGAACAGTTGTAAGTATTTACAAATAAAACAATTCAGTGACATACATGACGAAACTATAGCATAGCATAGTACTAGCAGAGATAGGAGAAGAGTCATACATAGTATATGAAAATATTCCGACAGAAGACAAAAGTAAAAATAAATATGGAACAAGATCTAGCACGACTTACAGCACGACTTTAACTCGTGGAAAGCAACAATGTAGCATTAAATAATATGGTTTTGGAACAAACACAAACCAATATAACATTAAAACAAAATATCGGGTGATTTTTTTGAGGTTAGGATTTTCATGCATTAGTATTTGACAGATCACGCGGGATTTCAGACATGGTGTCAAAGAGAAAGATGCTCAGTATGCTTTGACATTTCATCATGAATAGACTTACTAACGAGCAACGCTTGCAAATCATTGAATTTTATTACCAAAATCAGTGTTCGGTTCGAAATGTGTTTCGCGCTTTACGCAAATTTTATGCGTTTTTTTTTTTTTAAAAAGTTCTCAAGCTCTTAAAAAATCACCCATTATGTATTTATTGTCCTCCATTGAAAAGAGGACATTGTTTAATATAATGGGTGATTTTTTAAGAGCTTGAGAACTTTTTAAAAAAAAAAAAACGCATAAAATTTGCGTAAAGCGCGAAACACATTTCGAACCGAACACTGATTTTGGTAATAAAATTCAATGATTTGCAAGCGTTGCTCGTTAGTAAGTCTATTCATGATGAAATGTCAAAGCATACTGAGCATCTTTCTCTTTGACACCATGTCTGAAATCCCGCGTGATCTGTCAAATACTAATGCATGAAAATCCTAACCTCAAAAAAATCACCCGATATAAGTACGTTAGAAAAAGAATTAAAAGGTTACGATTTAAATATTGAACCATTAAAAGAAATACAAACAGAATATACACATGGAAATGATATTCAATTAGATGGTTTCAAAAGTCTTATGATATTCAATGGAGAAAAAGGAACTTATAAACTATGGAGGGACGAAGCAACAAGACTCATGAAGAGCATCGAAGCCTTTGTTACTCATCCTAAATACGCAGCAGCTTTAACAATAGTGAAAAGCAAGATTCAAGGCAATGCCGCCACAATCCTTTCAAACCACTCCACAATATTTAATTTTAACGCAATAATAAATCGATTAGACTATACATATGGAAACCAGGAACCATTGTATGTATTACAAGACAGACTGAAAAGCATAAGACAAGGGAAGAATAGTCTCAGTGAATATTTCGACAGAATCAACTGTACCCTAAATGAGATCATAAGCAAAAAGCAAAATCTCTATGAACGGTGATTGTGAACAAGTTACGTCTAGACCAAAAACACTCCATTACCAAGACCGGAATCTTTCGTACGTTTCACTCTCCAAAACCCGTTTGTTTACATTGTTGTATTTGTAATTTTGACAATTAATCCATGAATAGATGTGAACACAAACAAAAAAAAACGATGCCGTGGGCTAGCGGCATTTTGCACAGCAAAAACAAAATGGAGGTGTTAATAAGTTTTTTTCAGGTTTTTCTTTTTACTTTTTTTCGATGAAGAAGTCAGTTTTAAGCTTTAATTTTGCAGGCATTTTGTGGATAGTGAACCAATACACCTTTTTGTCTTGAAAAAAGCATGTTCAACATCAGTTTAGGTATTATAATTAATTCACTAATTTACAAAAATCACTACGAAATTCTTCAAATTTCAATATTAACCTCGGATTTTTGTATCAAAGATGCGTTCGAAGATACATCAAGTTAAGGGTGCGAGCGCAATTTTTGTATTGAATTCTAATAAATTTTCGTTAATGAACGGCCCAAATATTTTTTTTGCAAGTAATTAAAATCTGTATCAATTTAATTAATCCAAATGTATTTATAGTTTGTTTTTAATGATTTAAGCTTGCAACTATTTTTGAATTCCATTTTGATTAATAAATATTATATTTAAAAAAAATAGTTATAATCAAAAAATACCTTATCCATAACATTCTTGATTGATGGAAGCATATTGTAATGTGTATACACTCTTTACCTCTTTTAATATCGGATTAATAGGAGAACTAGCTTCTAAGAGGGGAACTCAATTCATTCAGCGCATACAAGAACCTCGAAAGGGGCAACATCTAGTGGAGAGGAGAACTAGCTTCGTTAAGCATCTAGTGATGAAGAGGAGAACTTCGTTAAGCATCGAGAACAACCTCGTAGATTCTCGAACCGATTTGAGGTATATAAATAGGCGCTCGGAAGCGAAGCGGATTATTATTGGTTGTAAACTGCGATAAGTAAAGACTGTGTATAAAAAGTAATAATTGAAAGTAAAGACTGTGTTTGAAACGTAATAATTGAGTGTTCAATAAATAAGTGGAACAAATTAAATAAAGTAAAAATCGTGTTTTATTTACAAGTGCGAATAAGTTTTAATTGTCGGACCAAGCCGAATATTACATTGGTGTCAGAATAAGGGATTAAAACTTATTGCGAATAAAAACAGTGATTGAACTATTTTGTGTAAAGTAGTGAAGTTAAAAATAAAAAAAAAAAAAAAAAAAAAAATGAGTAAAGTTTTGAAAGACTTAACTGTCCCTGAGCTAAAGGCCGAACTAAGCAAACGTGGCTTAAGTGGGACAGGCGTTAAAACCGAACTCGTTAAACGGCTGCAGGAATATCTGGAGCAGCAAAATGAAGACCCAGATACGTTTGCTTTCGAATTAGAAGCAAAAGTGGAAGAGATAAATGCAAATGTTGCCTTATCTAACATGATGTCACTTCTTTTAACCAAATTTGAAGAGAATGAAAAGAATGTCCTGAAAGAACAGCAGAACGTGCTCAAACAACTAGAAGCTCAAAGAAGTGACCAAAAACAAGAACAGCAGAATGTTCTCAAACAACTAGAAGCCCAAAGGAATGATGTCCTCAAACAACTAGAAGCCCAAAGGAATGATGTCCTGAAACAACTAGAAGCCCAAAGAAGCGACCAAAAGCAAGAACAGCAGAATATTCTAGAGCGATTCGACGAACAGAGAAATCTTTTAGAAGACAGGTTTGCGGACTTCGAAGAGAAAATCAAAACTGTCGACGAGCGACAAAATGCACGTTTCGAGAAAATTGACGAACAAATCGAAACCATCACAAATGAACTAGAAAAAGTGCGAAAGATGAAAGCTCGAGAACCTTCTGGTGAGTGCTCAAGGAAGAGAGTAGTGAATCCTCCAAGCTTTGACGGGCAGATTCCGTGGTCAATCTACAGGAAACAGTTTGAAGCAGCAGCGTTAACAAACGTCTGGGACGATCACGAAAAATACATTGCTCTTACGCTTGCTTTAAGAGGATCTGCTGCTGAACTGCTACAAACCATCCCAGCAGAGAAGAGTGGTGACTTCACAGTTCTGGTAAACGCAATCGAACAGCGGTTTGGGGATAGCCACATGACAGAAGTCTTCCGAGTTCAGCTTAACAATAGGACACAGAAAAGAGGTGAAACTCTGCAGCAGCTTCAGGCAGATATCGAGCGATTGGTTCACCTGGCATATCCAACAGCTGGTAACGAGATAATAAATCAACTTGCTGTTGAAGCCTTTGTGAGAGCTGTGGGCGATATAAATCTACAAAGGGCTATCCGCACTGCCGGAAAGCGAACATTACCAGAAGCATTGGCTTTCGCTCTGACGATGGAATCTGCAGAACAAGCTGCCCAAAACGTGCATCGCGTAAGAGAAATAGAAGTCCAAGAATGTTCTTGTCAGAAGGCTACTGTGGAAAGGAGTCAGCGAGACGGACCAGCACGATGCAGGAACTGCAATAAGACTGGGCATCTACAGCGACAGTGCAGATTACCACGAAGAAGAACCACATGCCAACACTGTGGAAATAGAACTAATTCAACCGTTCAAAGCAACACCAACAACGTTGCTTCCGAAGTTGTTTCCCACCCGGGAAACGAATAAGAACCAACTTCGAGGGGCAGAAGTTGGTTTCTGGTATCGATGGCCCTAGAAACAAAATCCAGGTTTCTCAAACGAAACGTGACAACAAGAGCCTGACCGTGGAAGCAAGTATAAATGGCAACAAATGTGTGGCTACCATTGACACCGGTGCCACGGCATCCATCGTACGGCAAGACCTCGTCAAGAAAGCATGGCTCCACAACACCAACAGCTATCGTCTAAGGACTGCAACTGGAGAGGCCGCAAAAGTTTATGGTGAGGTACGTCTTAAGATCCGGATGGCAGAGTTGGAATTCTCTCACCTGTTCCTGGTAGCAGATATATGCGATGAGTGCATTGTCGGCGTCGATTTCATGAAAGATCACGGAGTGATATTGGACATCGGGAACCAAGTCCTGAAATATCGAAACATCGAGATTCCGATGATCTATGGGACTAACTCGTATGAGACCTCGCCATCTGTGAAAACCGTCATCAAAGAAGATCTCACCTTGCCTGCTTCTTCAGAGGTATTCGTGTAGACGGAATTGAAGGGTAAGCCTGGCAGCCATCGATACCTCATGGTTGAACCAGCGTCTGAAAAGTCCTCCCAACACGTCACTATTGGGAAGACTCTTGTAAGACCTTTAAAGAACATGGTTCCGGTAAGAATACTGAACATCAAGCCGTATGAAGTCAAGCTTAGAAAAGGTGAGATTGTCGGACAATGCGAACCTGTATCAGCGATAACAAGGATCAACGAAGAAGAGTCAAAGCAATCCTTGAAGTCCGAAGAGCTGAAATCCATAAAGACGAACATTCTCAAGTCATCTAATCTTGGCCACCAACAACGAAGAACTGCAGAAGGTCTGCTCGAAGAATTTGCAGACATCTTTTCGTCATCGAAAGGGAAATATGGCAGAACGCAACTGGTGCAACATCGAATCAATACCGGGGATGCAAGGCCGATTCGTCAACCTGCAAGACGCCTTCCACTAGCCAAACAAGGTGAGGTTGAAGAACTGATAACCACCATGAAGGAAGAAGGTCTGATCGAAAACTCTAAAAGCCCTTGGGCGTCTCCAGTGGTACTGGTAAAGAAGAAAGACGGATCAACCCGCTTTTGCGTAGACTATCGAAGGTTGAATGATGTGACCAAGAAGGATAGCTACCCTCTGCCTAGGATCAGTGATACTCTGGACGCAATGGAAGGAGCACAATGGTTCTCAACTTTGGACTTGAAAAGTGGTTACTGGCAAGTCGAAATCCATCCTGAAGACAAAGAAAAGACAGCATTCTCAACAGGAAACGGATTGTGGCAGTTCAAAGTGATGCCTTTTGGACTTTGCAATGCTCCAGCGACTTTTGAGCGCCTAATGGAATGCGTCCTGCAAGGATTCACATGGAAATCTTGCCTGGTCTAATTAGATGACGTCATAGTATACGGGAAAACATTTGACGAACACTGCACAAATCTGAGAGCCGTATTTCAAAGACTTCGAGAAGCCCACCTCAAGCTTAACCCAGAAAAGTGTTCACTCTTCAAGACCGAAGTGAAATATCTGGGACATATCATCTCATCCCAAGGAGTAAAAACGGATCCTGATAAGGTTGACACCGTGAAGAATTGGCCAACACCACAGGACAAACACCAACTCCGAAGCTTTCTAGGTCTAGCCACCTACTATAGGCGCTTTGTGAAGGACTTTGCTGGAATTGCCAAGAGTCTACATCAGCTAACGGAAAAGGGAAAGCAGTTTAAATGGTCAGGTGAGTGCGAGCGCAGCTTTCAAGAGCTCAAGCAACGCTTGTGTAATGCACCAGTGCTGACCTACCCAACTCCAGGAAAACCGTTCATAATTGATGCTGATGCCAGCAACGTAGGGATAGGTGCTGTACTATCGCAGGTGCATAATGGCGAAGAAAAGGTGATTGCCTATTACAGCAAGGTACTCTCGAAGTCGGAAAGAAATTATTGTGTGACCAGAAGAGAACTTCTTGCACTGATTTTGGCAACAAAGCACTTCCATAAGTATCTCTATGGACAGAAGTTTCTTCTCCGAACTGACCATGGAGCACTTAACTGGCTTTTGAATTTCAAGAATCCAGAGGGTCAAGTGGCAAGGTGGATTGAGAGGCTGCAGACGTACGATTACGAAATTCAACATCGAAAGGGGAAGCTTCATTCAAATGCAGATGCACTGTCTCGGAGACCATGCAATCAAGACTGTAAGCATTGCAGACGACAAGAAGAAAAAGAAGTGGTTACTGTCCAACGAACCAGAGCCGATCCCATTGATGGCTGGAGCAACGACGAGTTGAGGAAGGCTCAACAAGAAGACTCAGATATCGAACCCATCCTCGCTTGGAAGGAACACCAGGAAAAACCAGAATGGGCTGATATCTCCGATAGAAGTTCGACTCTAAAGGCCTATTGGGCACAGTGGGACTCGTTTCATGTCCAAGAGGGTGTCCTTCGACGTAAATGGGAATCAGCAGATGGAAAGTCTTATGTAATGCAGCTAGTCTTACCGAGATCGAAGGTTATGGACGTTCTGCGAGAGATGCATGGTGGAGTTTCGGGAGGCCATCTAGGAGTGAACAAGACGCTAGAAAAGGTTCGACAACGATTTTACTGGCTACATGCAAGGGAAGATGTCGAGAAGTGGTGCCGAAAATGTGATACCTGTGCTGCTACCAAAGGCCCGAACAAAAAGAACCACAGCCAAATGCAGCAGTATAATGTCGGAGCACCCTTCGAAAGGATTGCAGTAGACGTGGCGGGTCCATTTCCGGAAACAAATAATGGAAATCGTTATATTCTGGTCGTCATGGATTACTTCAGCAAGTGGCCTGAAGCATACGCCATTCCAAACCAAGAAGCCAAAACAGTCGCAGACCAAATTGTCTTCAACTGGGTTAGCAGATTCGGCGTTCCATTAGAACTGCATTCTGACCAGGAAGGAATTTTGAATCAAACATATTTCAGGAAGTTTGTGGGCTTCTTGACATCAAGAAGACAAGAACAACACCACTTCACCCACAATCTGATGGCATGGTCGAACGATTCAACCGAACCCTGAAGGAACATCTTTGCAAAGTTGTGGACGACAACCAGCGAGATTGGGATCGACACATTCCACTGTTTTTGATGGCGTATCGAAGTGCAAGACATAGCTCAACTGGTCATACACCGTCTGAGATTTTGATGGGAAGGAACATCAGACTGCCGAGCGAAATAAAATTTGGATGTCCCACATCGGAGCTGCAAGCCGAGGATGACTACATTGATGACCTCAGAGAAAGACTCCTTCAGATCCACGACAATACCAGGTTGAAAATAAAGATGTTCAGTGACCGAATGAAGACACGCTACGATATACGAGCGACAACAACAGAGTTCCAAGCAGGAGATCGAGTGTGGCTTTACAATCCCCATCGACGAAAAGGGTTGTCACCGAAACTTCAACGGGACTGGGAAGGTCCATATACAGTCATTACAAAAATCAACGATGTCGTGTACCGGATACAAAAGGGAGTCAGAGGAAAACCTAAAGTTGTACATCGCGACCGGCTACATCGCTACAGTGGTGATGAGAACGATGGATTTGTTTGGGACGATCAATCCTAAGGAGGGGGCAATGTAATGTGTATACACTCTTTACCTCTTTTAATATCGGATTAATAGGAGAACTAGCTTCTTTAAACATCGAGAAACATCTAGTGGCTAAGAGGGGAACTCAATTCATTCAGCGCATACAAGAACCTCGAAAGGGGCAACATCTAGTGGAGAGGAGAACTAGCTTCGTTAAGCATCTAGTGATGAAGAGGAGAACTTCGTTAAGCATCGAGAACAACCTCGTAGATTCTCGAACCGATTTGAGGTATATAAATAGGCGCTCGGAAGCGAAGCGGATTATTATTGGTTGTAAACTGCGATAAGTAAAGACTGTGTATAAAAAGTAATAATTGAAAGTAAAGACTGAGTTTGAAACGTAATAATTGAGTGTTCAATAAATAAGTGGAACAAATTAAATAAAGTAAAAATCGTGTTTTATTTACAAGTGCGAATAAGTTTTAATTGTCGGACCAAGCCGAATATTACAATATGTACATGTATCAAAAAAAAACTATGCATCAAAGGAACACCAATGTTTTAAAAAAGTAATCAGAACGATTATAGCGAACCTGTTGAATAAATGCAGAGCAAATAAAAAACAAATTTTGACATATATCACAAAATGAAAACGTCTTAAAATCGTTCTGAATTCATGCACAACTCATTCAATAGATCAAGTAATCGACATGAATGTTGATTGTTGACGTACAGAATTTTTGTTTAGTGAATTTCCACAGTTTAACGCAAAATATAATTTTCATTCATTCCTTAAAAATGTTTAGTTACCAAAGTTCAAGTTTACTTATTATTGTTTGAAGGGTATTACATTACATTTTATAAATACAGAACATAGAAGAAAATATACATAAACAATAGTTTTCAGATAAAAAGCAAAGGTTAGTATAGAAAAATATTTTTGAGAAAGTCAATAATATTTTAGGTATGTTAATTAAAGAAATTTCCGCTTCAGCTAACCTTCATCAACTTTTTAGAAAAAAAAATTAACATTAATAGCAGCCAATTTTTTCATAGCATATTTAATTGTTCAGATTGTAAAATGTCTAGAAATTTGCATATGCTACAAAATTCGTAATTTTATGCGTAAGCATGGAAGATAACATTATTTAGCCAAGAAGTCTCGATTTTGTCGCGTTTACCGGTTTTTTTCTATCGGGTGTTCGGTTTCCCCATACTGGAATAAAAAAAGTTACTTAAATCTATTTATTTCACTCATTTAGTTGGTAATGTTTGTAACCATAGGTATTGCCTATTTCTATTCCTTAAAGTTGCTTTTACACAAAGCAACTTATTTTTAAAACATGGTTCCCTCAAATTTTTATTCCAAAATCTAACTACAAACAAAATTCTAACTCTAACAAAGTCCCTTAAAATGAAATTTTCAGGAATATTTCTGCAACAAACAAAACTAAAATTTGGTCTTGCAATTATCGAACTGCTTAAATGATGAAAATACTAATCTAATTGAGGAATCTGAACTAGCTAAAGTTGGCAATGGAACTTCACAAGTATGCTTCTCGTAGCATTTTCTGTACAAACAAATACGGAGGCACCCGCCTATTGTTTCCACCTGAACTTCTAACGCCGCGCGCCGCCAAAAAAAATGCTCTTAGCAAACTACAGCTGAAAAAATTGTCGGTTTTGTTGTTTTACAAAGTATTAAGTTACACTTTTGTCCATTTCCAATTATACTTAACCAGTTGCTGCTCATATTGCGTTCGTAAATAATTTAAGTAAATAAAAAACAGCACTAATAAATCATTAAATATGTATTTGGTCAATTTTATTTTATTTAATATACATTTACAACATTTATTTGGATTGAAATTAAAAAGCTATACAAATCTTCCAATTTAAGACCATGTCAGCACTTCAGATTCTGTTGGTAAGGATTGTTTAGTTTTTGAACGAGGCCATGAAACATTCAAAATGAAGCATTTAGATGAGGCTGATTACTATAATGAAGCCTTTTGATGGGCCAAAGCACTAATTGTGAGAATGGGTTTGGTTTTTTGCATCATTTCACACACACTTTCTCACATTTAGTGCTTTTTAGCTTGTAGGCAAACCGAAATGTCAGTCTGAGATTCCGGTCTTGGTAATAGAGTGTTTTTGGTCTAGACTAATAGAAAATGCATCAGATGACGCAGTCAGAGAGAAAAAACTAAATGAGAGAACCAAATTTCCTCGTCTCCGTCTCTTCGAAACCTCTTACTCTCATTTTTTATAGCGTGTTGAATTCGTATCGGTGTATACATGTTTTCACCTCGGAGAAGAGTACACAAAAAAACATCATTTCCGGGAAATACGACATTTTTCATTTTTGTTTATTGATAGCCAAGAAGGCTATGTTTTTTAAAGTCTCATTATAATATTTGTAATTCTCATGAATTTTTTTTTAATTTTGCTAACATCTTGTCGTTTTTATATCTACAAAAATACTCCTATAATTCAAATTAATTCTAGCAAAACATTTTTGTTTGTCAATAAATAACGGAAGAAGTTATACCGGTAGTTCGTGGTGAATTTGTTTTTCCCTTATTTTTCTCTAAGTTACAGATAGATGGCAGTAACAACCAAAACAAGAAAGGATGTGTGCAGAAAGTGTTTAACAAGGTTAAGGCTTTTTAGATTAGACTTTACTTGTATATATGAACGAGTACATGTTTTTTATAAATGAATGTTATGTTTATTTCAATAGTAATACCTTAACTATTAACTTTACTACTGTATTATCTAAAATATATTGCATTGAATTATAAAAGGCGGAAATAATAAAGTTCTATAGTTTACCGGGAATATTTATATAAAATATCCATATCTTCTGCAATTGCGGCATCAATCGATATTTTCTGGAACTTAGTGTTAACGTAACATTTATTTGTCATGAATTACTTTTTCAACTTTTTTATATACCATTAAAATCAATTATAAAATTTGGCTGTGATAATGATTACTTGAACACAGCATTTTCTATGTTTATAGTTATTCAGGTTTAGAACTTAACTTTAATTTGCATTTATTTATGAATAGCCTAAAAAGTTTAGCAAACATCTATGAATAAGCCACAATGCACTTTTTTTTTGCATCTTTCAACGGTCTGAGCGAAAATTAAACGCATAAACGCAGCTAATAAGACAAATAATAGTTGTAGTGCTTTCAGAACTTTATGTTTCTAGGTCCTAATTCTCATTGGACTGTTGCACCACATAATTTATTTTACTTACTTAATGATTAAAACTGGCTTCAAATAACTAACTAATATTTATCGAAATGCGTAATTTAGAATTGTTTCTAAATCTTCATTGTTCTGGCACCTAACAAGAGTTATTAATTTCACTTCATATTCGAATGATATTACTCTCAAACGAACACAATGAGAGTACCAAAAAGTTGTTCATACACAATTTTGAATTTTCTTTGAACACCTCTGAACAGCTGACTACATCCGCCATTTTTCAAAGGTGGTCGCCATTTTTAAAAGGTGGTGAGCAGAGAGAAAAGAGAGAAAAGAGAGAAAAGTTTTTTCTCTCTCATGGTGAGTATGTGCACAAACTTGCATAAGAATTTGTTCCCCACATTTTTTTTATATGGAGTTAACACATATGCAAGTTGGTGGCCAAATCACAACTTGTAGGCAAAAAGAGAGCAACCGTCGAAGTTGGTTCTCTCTATTAGTTCTTTCTCGATGACGCAGTGTTTATCGACGGTATAAGTGATACATTTATGAGAGGAGCGTTATACACAGCCAACCTCAAGAATTTGGAACAAGCATTTGCTATTGCACGGCGTATTGAACACGATAACTCATATCGCAATATGCAATTGATGAGAATTCCACATGAAAATAATCGTAATAATAAATCAGAAGAAAGGTTTGAACGCAAACCAAACATTAATCATAATCAACGTAATCAAAATACACAGAGAAATAATTTCCAAAATAATAATAATTATCATGTTAGTAGTAATCAAAATCAACCAAGATTTAATCAAAACAATTATAATCAAAATGGAAACCAAAATCCATTCCGAAGACAAGTACAACCTATGGAAACTGATGACAGAAGAAACGCAGTACCCAGATATCATCAACCACAGGCCAATGTAGCAGGTTACAAACGGGAACGAGAACCATCAGGTCAATATCGACAACCACACTACAACCAACAACCAACAACCATTTGTGACAGCAGAACATCAGAAACTACAGAGAATCAACCGTAATGAGTATTATGAAGATGACCTCAACAGCACACAAGGTGAATGTGAGTATAATGGTGAACAGCAAATAAATTATCTTAGAATAGAGAATTTAAACTTCTAAATGGGTTGCTTTGTCTTAATTTAAAAAGTAATGTAACTAAAGTAAATTATAAATTTATGATTGATAGTGGTGCAACCCACAACTATATAAGAAAATCCACTGTAAAACAAGATACTATAACTAGAATTAAATTGGAGCCTCCCGCTCAAACTAAAAGTATGCATGGACATATACGAGTAACATTATATTATAAAGTAATAATCCCAATTTTTGGAAATAAATTAATATTCTGAGAATTAGATAATATACCGAATTTTGATTTTATATTAGGTATAGAAGGATTAAAAGCACTTAATGCTGATGTTAGAATAAAAGAAATGAAATTAGTGAGTACAGGTATTAAAACCAAGGAAACTCAAACGCAATCACTAATACGATTCAATGCACGATTAGGACTAAAACAGAAGATCCTATATATATAAAACAATATCCTTATCCAGTAGCAGATAATGAATTTGTAATAAAAGAAATCGATAAATTACTTAAAGATGGTATAATTCAAAGAAGTAATTCAAAATTCAAAGCTAGCTATTTCACAACACTAGATCTCGAATCAGGATTTCATCAGATCCTCAGCAGAGAAAGATAGGGAAAAACAGCTTTTGCTATTAATGGAGCAAAGTATGAGTTTATAAGAATGCCATTTGGGCTAAGAAACGCACCAAGCATTTTTCAACGTTGTGTAGACGACATATTAAGAGAATTCATAGATAAATTCGTATATGTATATATTGATGATGTTTTATATATTCACATAGTGAAGAAGATCATGTCAATCATATTAGAATAATTTTTGATGCTTTAAATAAAGCAACACTTAAAATAAATATCAAATGAAAAATCTAAATTCTTTCAAGAAGAAGTAAAGTTCTTAGGACATATCATTAAGAGAGGTAAAATAGGTACCAACCCAGAAAAAATTGAAGCCATACAAAAATACCCAATCCCTAACAATATTAAGGATTTAAGAGGATTTTTAGGTCTCACGGGTTATTATAGGAAATTTATACCTAAATACGCAGAATTATCGAAACCATTAACATTATATTTAAGAGGAGACACAGGAAATGTAAGTGCTAAGGTCAGTAAAATAAAAATAAATCTAGATACAGAAGCAGTGGAGGCAGTTAATAAGTTAAAGAGTAAACTATTAGAAATCACTGAGCTGTTTCAGCCCGATTTTAATAAACCTTTTGAATTAACCACGGAGGCAAGCAATATTGCCATAGGTGCTGTTCTTAGTCAAAACTCTAAACCTATATTTTTTCTAAGCAGAACTTTAAGCGAAACTGAGGAAAAATTCTCTACTAACGAAAAAAAATTGTTAGCAATAATATGGGCATTGCAGAAATTACACAATTATATATATGGAATAGCTGATTTAACGATCTATACAGATCATCAGAGCTTGATATATAGTATTTCAGAGAAAAACCCCAACACTAAACTTAAAAGATGGAAAAATATTATAGAAGATTATGGTGCGAAACTCGTATACAAACCTGGAAGGCAAAATGTAGTCGCAGATGCATTATCCAGACAAAAAATTAACATAAGCACTAAAGAATCCGACGAAACTGTACATTCACAAGACGATTCAACAGAATTAAAAATAAAACACGTAAATAAACCATTAAACGCATATGGCGTACAAATAATATTAAATAAAGGCTCAACGGAAACAATAAAAACGAATAACATATTTAAAAATAAAATAAGACATGAAGTCACGTACAGAAATAACGATGAACTCACCGCAATATTAAAAAAACTTATCAATCCAGACCGAGTCACGGCTATAAATACTACATACGAGCATATATATGAAGTAGAGAAGTTATGTAAAACTTTATTTACAAACATGCCTATGGTATATACAAACTTAATACTGAAAGATATTGAAGAAAGAGATGAACAATTGAGGATCACTAAAGAAGTGCATGAAAGAGCACATAGATCATATACAAACAATGAAAGAGAAATATTACTTAAATACTATTGGCCAAGAATACGCCAAGATACTAAAAAGTATAATAATCAATGTACATCATGCATGTATGGGAGATACGAACGGAAACCGAATAAAGAACCCATACCAGAAGGAGATATTCCCACCAAAGTAGGAACACATATCCATATGGATATATACTATCTAAACAATGAAATGTATGTAACGGCAAAAGATAAATATAGTAAATATACTATTATAAGACATATATACGATAAACGAAATTTAGTAAGAATAATTGAAGAAATATTGGTGAATATATTCCCAAATTGCCAACGCCTAATGACAGATAACGAACAATGTATGGATAACATACAAATACAATTCATGTGTAGGGAAATGGGTATAACTAAGATTTCAACTCCAGTTCACCACAGTACGTCGAACGGACAGATCGAGAGAGCTCATAGTACATTTACAGAATTAGCTAAAATATTAAGCATAAAGAATAGTAGTGATATTACTGAAGAACTTTATAAAACAGTTAAAGAAATAAATAATAGTATACACAGTGTAACTAAGGTAAGACTTGTCTTAAATTTGTCAAATTAAGACAAATCTTCATACGAAGAAGTTGCTACAGTTTTTATAATTGTAATTATATCCTATTTTGATTTAATGACATAACTTCAAACTTGAATTTCCCCTGAAGAAGGCAACAATCCTTGCCGAAACGTCCCGACGTTAAAGAATTTGTTTTCTTTACCAAAATAAAGTGACCAAATAGCCGACGGAAAAACTAAATTTTCCACCCTCAATATAACACTAAAAGTGGTCAATACAACAAATCATAATATTGATTATATCAAACCATTTGTATTACCTTATGAAGATTCAATAATGAATTATATACACATATTTATAAATATTATAATATTAATAACAATAATATTCATTTTTTACAAAATAATAAATATGATACAAAATTGTAAGGCTCAAAGAAGTCAAGATAAATTTAACAAAATATATGTATCAAGAAGAATTAAAATACCGAGGAAATATGGCTCTTCAAGCATAAAAGCTACGATTTTTCGGGACGAAAAAATTTAAGGGGGGAGAGAGTTAATAACATATACCTCATACTAATAAAAATATATAAAGATTCCTAATCTTTAATACCCTAATATTTGAATCCTTAATTCCTCATATAATAACAAATGCAAAAGATCTTTAAATCTTCAATCTTTAAATCTTTAATATAAAGATCTTTGAATCTTTAACATAAAAATCTTTAAATCTTTAAACTCACATACAAAATTTTTAAAGTTAACAAATGTAAATGAATCAGCATTTTGCACATGAAACCACGAACATATTGCTTCTAAATATAGAAACACAAAGATTATCAGAAAGCAAACATGTACATGATCGCGTACTCCAAAATACCAATTCATGCAAAAAGAAGATAAAATGCTTATGTAAAAGCAGAAGTAGAAATATAAGAAAATTATTGTATAAATATAACCAACAGTGCCTTTACAAACCACTCTTGGATTGTAAGCAAAGTCGTAGACTTCACATCTTTGTAAATAAATAAATAAATTAGGTGGCGCAACAGTCCGTAGAGAACCAGGGCCTAGTGACTTACAACTCTCAACCATTCCTGTGTGCGAGTAATGTTGTCAGGGATGGAGGGGACCTACAATTTATATGCCGAATCCGAACGGCTAATTTTGAGAAAGCACTTTTTCATGACAAGAATTACTCTTGGAGAATTTGTCAATTCCTCGCAAGAGGCAGTACCCGTGAAAACTCTTCTTTTTTTAATTAAGGTGGCACAGGCAGGGATTGAACCCAAGACCTCTCGCATGACAGTCCAACGCACTAACCATCATGCCACGGGTACTTTGTAGACATTTTAAAACTGAATATAATAAAGGACACAGTCCACCATTCTTTTTTAAAAAATATAATTTACTAAATAAATTATTAATTCGCAGCAGTATTTAGAAACAGCACACATGATAAGTCCATATAGCACAGAACATATCATGCCATTAGCCGTGGTCTATGAGAGGAATAATAATCTAGCAGAATTGGAAAAGCTGGCTAGCCAGCATTCGAATATCAATGAATTTAGTTCGGAAAATTGGTTTGTCATGGCTGAGAGTCTATCGGCAAATGGAAAATACGAACAGGCTTCCTTTTTTACCCATAAAGCAATTTCAGTTGATTCAACAAACGTTGAAGCGTATCTTTTGCGTGGGAAGATATTTCTTCAATTGAAACGATATAAGGAAGCAATTCATTATTACAGGGCAGTTCAGAGTTTGGCTAACTATCGTTTTGAGATATACAAAGGTCTTGCGGGTTGTTACATCAGACTTAAGCGCTTAAAAGATGCACAGACAATATGTGCATTGGCTGCACGCTATTTCAGGAACTGCCCCAGGAGCTATGTGGTAAAAATTTGTTGTTATTTTTCATTTGCATTTTACCTTAACTAACTATGAATTTCGATGAAATATAAACAGCTACTTACCAGCAGAGATGAGTATTTACTTCATATGTAGCAGATCTACTTCATTAATTTATTTGTATGTATCTGCTACGTAGCAACTTATTTTTACTTCGTTTTAAAATTTTTTCTAACGCACAAAATTTCATTTAAGATGTGTTGTATTGATTCATTTTTTGTTAACCGAAAAAACTTCGTTTTGATTTAACTGACAAAATGTTAGAATTGTTAGAACTTTTTTATCCAAAAGTAATACAAACTGAAACATATCCGACAATCCTTCCACTTTTGAATGAATTTCCTTATTTTGATAATAATGTAACAAACATAGAAACTCTGAACTCCGAATTTAGAACGCTTATGGTTACTAAGAGTATAAAAATGAACGACGACGAAGATGTTGTTGAGTTTTGGACGCGTTTACACTCTCAGAAAAATATATTGGAAGAAGATATGTTTAGGGTGTTGCCCGACTATATGCTTACACTAGCTAGTTTACCGCATAGCAGTGCAGCAGCCGAAAGACGATTTTATTAATAAGAGAGTTTGTGGCTGGGCTGGAAGATTTTGAACCTCCCAAGAAGTTATTACGATATTTTTCAAAGTTTAAATATGTTCAGGAGGGCTACGTATTAAGAACTGATTAAAATCCTTGTTATATGCATATGCTTTATAATATTTTATGAATTTGTGTTATGTTTCCCTTAGAGACTTGTTCTAGTCAATGTATGTTTTCGTTATATGGATGTAAAATAAAATGAAAATAAATTTGTTTTGTTTGTATTTTTTGTTTTTTTCATTATCTGCTACATATTTTACAAATCTACTTCGTTTTTTTGGGCAAAATGTTTCACTTTTCGGGCTTAGCATTCTCATCCCTGCTTACCAGTACACTTTTGTACTCTTCGAATACCGTAACAAAACGCCAGGCAAAGACTTTCATTAATCGGGCTTTAGAATTTGACCAGTTCTGCTTTCCGGCCGTATCAGCGATGACAGAGATTCTCCAATCTGAGGGAGAAACACAGGAGGCCATTAAACTGTTGAAAAAACAAGCCGCCAGCTATCCCAGTTGCAAGCTTTTCACAATGCTAGGAGATATTTTAAGTAGCGAAAAAGATTTGGATGGTGCTCTAGAGTTTATATAACAAAGAAAAAGTGAAACTTTTTAAGGTACAAAAGTTTGTTTAATTTTTTTTTAAGCATGAAACCCACAAACCACCGAGCTTTAGAAGGCGTAAATGCCCTTGGCCAGGCATCTGAAACAACAACAAAACAAGATGAGTGTTCATTAGCAACAACTTCGCAGGATGAAGAATGGCCAATTGATTATGATGAACCATCAATTGAAGCAGTTGAGTTTTCATCAACAGCTGCTGCTAATCTATGTAGATGACGAATCAGAAAGCGATCCGATATGGTCGGATGTATAGATGCTTAGGCTATCGTAGTTTTATCTTTTAATTATTATTATTATTCTGTTTCAATACATATATTCGCAAGCGATACAATTTTGCAGAAAATTGCAGATGAATATCTTTCTTTTACATGTTTTGCAGAATTCTGTGATGTAGCTGGTAAGGATATTTGTATAAATAATAAAATAAGAACCATCCTAATTTTGTCTCTTTTTAATTGCTGTTGATTCCGTCAACATCTTCAATTCAAACCCGACTCGAAAATTACTCAATCAATTTAGGTTTTTGAGATATTTTATTTTTAATTCGAAAGGCTTTTCGAGGCTATCTAAATTCATAAAGTAGTTTTCTTTTCAAAAAAATGTGTGATGATTATCCAAATCTACTATATCGTTCTTCAATATTCCATTTGCAAATGTTTACTATTTCCTATTACGAATTTGTAGTCTTAAGATTATAATATCAAGTTCTTGTAATATATTGGAAAAAATACGAAAATAATGTTGAAAACTAGTATTTCTTAGTTTAACCACATGCACCTAGCTTAAATTGGAATTCGGATTCGTAATCAGCATCAAAAATTAAACGAACTATTAAAAAACATAAAAGAATTACAAGCAAGGTTTTTTCAAAACTTCAGGTAGAGTCAAATGAAGACTTATGAGTCTTTCATAACTAATAAGAAATTACGAAAACTAAGTGAAATACCAAAATAATTTAAACTGTACCTAAAAGCAAAGATATGTACTTTGCAAAATCATCTTGCAATTTAATGTTACGTCATGTTTTACCGATTTTGGTTGTCTTTAAAATTTTTAAAGAGGTATATTTTAAAAACCTGATGTAGTAGAAAAATTTGAAGGTGAGATTCGAAGTCAGGATATCTTAATCCTCTCAAAAAGTATTTTTTGTTTGGGTGACAAAAAAAAGTATAATTTTGTCGACCAGTGTTATCAGACTCAACGGAATTTAAACTTCGCACTCTGAGGCAAAATTAAAAGAACGAATTTCTGACTAATGCTGTTGACCACATGAAATCACAAAGGAATAAAAAGGAACGTGATGAACCAAAACATATAAATTGAACATATGTATATCTCAATAAAAAAATTAAACCCACAGCTTATTTGTTTTTTATTATTATTTGCTAAAAACGAAATAAAAAATAAAAAAGGTATAATCCACTATAATAATTGACCTGAGCAGATCAAATTTGGGAAAACCAAAAAGAAGTGTTTTTCTTGGAAAAAGTACATTTAATATTTTTTATTTACTCAAAAACTAAGAGGTTACATTTTAAAATCCAGTTTTTGTTTTTTAAGTGAAAATACATTAATAGCGTTAAATCTAAAACAAAATTATACTAAATTACATACAATTTTGAAAAAAAATTAAAACTTTATAATATAACATAGATTGAAAAATGTTGGCTTATTAAGTCGTTTGCGTTGATATTCTTTTGCGAGGCAAATTCAAAATCCCAATCGGACCATATCACAAATGCACAATTTCCGATTTTATTATTTTTGACATTTTCGGCATATGATGGTAGCGGGCTTGCAATTCTATGCGCAGCGCGCAGCCACTCTTGTGTGGTTCCAGATAGTTCTGTGCAGAATGCACTTAGTTCTGGTGATGCAATAGGCATAATGAATTCAGGGAATTCTTCTATTTTGCACGTCCTTAAGTTTACCAAAACTGCAGGGAATTCTTAAATAGTATTGTTACGTGGCCAATACATTAGAGGTGGAGTGCCATAACCCCCGCGGCATTAACCCCCGCGGGGGTTAGTTCCCATTCAAATGGCATTAATCCCCGCGGGGGTTAATTCCCTTTTTATGTGGGGGTTAATGCCAAATTATAACTGGAAATAAGCCCCACGTTAATAAAAAAAACAACAAACATAAAGGAACAAAATTATTTCTTCATTTATTTTTCAAAATAAAACAAAAATTTAAAAAATAAAATAACAACTTCAACAATAAAAAAATGTATCTTAATCATTTTGAATTGATAGCACGGCGCGGCGGCGGCGTACTAACAGCTTGGTATATAAGGGGGGGCATGCTGCCCCCCTGCAACCCCCCTGCTTGGGATCACTATAGGATTTGGGGTGGGTGCGAGTTTGGGTATATGCAAAAAACTCTTGCATTTGAGCACTAAAATCAAAGAAATTCCCAACAAAAAAAAAGCAAGTATGGCTCACAGTTATGAAAGAATCACAACGCATTCGTGTTCTTTGCATATACCCAAACTCGCACTCACCCCAAATCCTATAGTGATCCCAAGCAGGGGGGTTGCAGGGGGGCAGCATGCCCCCCTTACATACCAAGCTGTTAGTACGCCGCCGTGCTATCAATTCAAAAAAACTTTTTAGCAAAAGTAGCTATTCTAGACAATAAATCAACCATTTTTGCGTGTTTTGTATGTAAAAAAGTGAACTTTAAATTTTTTTTATTAAAGTTTACGAATTTTAAAATATTCGGCGTTGTTTCCTTTATTTTTTGGCCTTATTTCTTTTTATAAATCGAAATAAAGCCAAATTGGTTTTATTTCGTTTTGAACAACAAAATAAGGCCAAATTTGAAATTTGGTGTTATTTCATTTGGTACTATTTCACGTCACCCGTATTTTTTGTTTATTTGTTATAGGAAGGTATGTCATAGCTTTCTCAATTCCATTTTGAAAACTCACCATTTCTAAAAAGAATAGATATGTACTTTATTTCTGTTTAAGTTAAAGGTTTAAGTACATTTAAAAATGCGTAAAACAAAATAAGAATTATTTTCCAAAAATATTTAAATACATTATTTTAAACTTCAACTCAAGGAACAAGATCGCAACTTTGTTGTGCATTTTATACCTATATAATTATTTATTTTTCCTTTATTTGTTTACTATTGTACAGCAAAGCTAAAACAAAAGAAAAAATGGGGGTTAAAGCCATTTCTGAATGGGAATTAATACCCGCGGGGGTTATTTCCTTTTTCTTGTGGGGATTAATGCCACTTGAAAAAGGAATTAACCCCCGCGGGTGTTAATTCCCATTCATTTGGGAATTAACCCCCGCGGGGGTTATGGCACTCCACCAACATTAGAACTATCCAAAGTCGACGCTTCAGCCGCAGCCGGACGACTTTGGACAGTACACATCAGTAAATTGTTGTTGGCTGAACTCTGTACCTGTTGTTGTTTTGTTCCTTTAAATGTCCAACGTTGTGTTTGTTGTTGTTAATGTCCAACGATGTTTACCTCTTGGTCCATGCCCATCGTGACCTCCGGATCTCCTTCATCTTTTTGTTTTAAATGCAAAAAAAAGAATATTAATGGTTAAAAACTAAAATAAATAATGAATAAATTCAAATATAATTTTGTTTCGTGAAAATGCGTATGCCTAGCTTTGCAAATCCGAATGCTTTTGCATACGAGTTTTCACAACACAAAATTATTAAGTTAAATGTATGTTACTTACCCCCTACATGTCTTAAAATGTTCACCTTCATCTAAAATGCAAATTAAATAAATAAAAGTGCAATTTAATGTTATTTAAATAGCAATAATTCAATAAGTATTACTTACCAGTATCAAATTGCGGCCATGATGCTTGTTTACATTTTCACTTTTGACGTTTAACTTTTAGTATGTACTTTCTTGTAGAAGGACATATATGGCCGAACTCTTTTGCGCATGCGGAAGTAGTTTTGTCCTACTTTCTCAAAGGGTTAATGAATATAAATTATAACAGTTTGGCGCATGCACAGAATGAATTCGCTAAGATTATAAAAGTTAACAATAGGAAAATATGGACAATTTAGTGTTAATGTAGGAAAGGAAATTTTGAATTGGAATAGAAGGAATTTATTGTTTTGAAATGATTTATTAAGATTTAATTAAAATGATTAATACAAATTTTTTTTTTTTGACTGATTAAGATTAGATAGGAGGGGAAATAAGACTGAGACGGACATATAGAATGGAGGTAGAAGGTGTATTTGTGTTAGTGAAATAAAGGGACTGACAGGGATGGAAAATTATCCACCCATCCGTTGTATTATTTAAATAAAAGTCTAATGATACATATCTCACTCAGATATAGTGGTAACTATTTACTTAATTAAGTGAACAAAGACTAAGAAGGATTTCAATGGTCATTATCGTTGATTTAGCCATTCTATTCAGTTGAGTGAAAGTACAAACCGCCAATTCAATTTTTAAATATTGTTTTAAAAAAACAGAAAATTTTTAAAATAAAATAGAAAAAGTGCATTTATACGTACCAAAAATAAAAGGTATGTAGGAAAACAAAATTTTTGGGTCAAAATAGAAAACTGAAACAAATTCTAATAATTATAGTTAAACTTTTGAAAAAGTGCAACCCAGCTTCCCAAGGAAGACATTAAGCCAATTACCGATTTCAGCAGAGGTAGGTTGCTTGATGAAATAATTCCTATAATGTGAACTGACGGGTGATTCTTTTGTTTTGTTAGGTTTAGGAAAAGACTAGGATTTTCTCCAGAGTCCTAAGCCTCTGCCTATTTTTTTTGGCTATTTTTGGCTACAGTGGACTTTTGTTTCTAGAAAGGATTGATTCTTTGTCCAGAGGTCAAAAGGAACGATTATATATATATACTTATATATGGATCTCCTCAATACAAAGGAAAAAAACTATAAAATCATAAAATCGTAAAATCATAAAAATCATTAAATTAGTAAAAATAAGTTTTTTTTTTGTAAAATTAAGCTAATTCAGCTATATATATATTTACTAGCTTTTACCCGCGACTTCGTCCGCATTAGATAGTTTTTTTTTGAATAGTAGTATGAAAAAACCTGAGCTGTACTTCAGTCTGAGAAGCTCTTTGAGCCCTATGGCGCTCAGCATCTAAAAGACGTCGTGATTGACCCTGCTGAAAAGCTCTATGAGCCCTATGGCTCTCAGCATCTAAAGCCAAACGGGTTTGGGTCTGTTCTTCGGACTCTTGGCTTCTAGCTATTTTCGCAGCTCGAGCTCTGCTAAAACTACGCGCTAGATTAGATTTACGTTTTCCAGGCATATTAGCGTAATATCAAGCTTAACGTAAACGAAACTAAGATTAATTAGAAATGTAAAAAAAACGGAGATTATTCAAAAGCTTCTATTTAAATTAATTAAGTATGATAACGACGGTCGTAACTATTTACATTTTAGTTTTACTTACAGACTTATAGGAACCAAAATTAATCGAAATTAAGTAGGTATTGTATACCGTTTATTATTTTAATATTAAAAATAAACACGTATTAATATTAAAAGAAATACGCAGGTGAACTAAAGAAACTAATTTAATACTACCTACTTACTTCTGGTAAATTAAATGATCAATGACGAACCGAGTAAATTATTAGGTAGGTATTAAAGAAACAATTAAATTTACACGACAAATAAAATATTTGCAGGATTTCTCTGTAATTTGCATGCGTCCGACAACGGCGGCATGTGCCCTCACGTGTGTGCCCGTTGGGGTAGACCCACTCAGTGATGTCCTCCCCCCGCGCCGCACTACCGCCGCCGCCACCTGCCTCGTCTATTTGTGGAACTTGGTAGGAGCCACAGTTTGCGTCTAACGTTGAGGGCTTGAGGCACGTGGTGGGTGCGCGAAGCCCGCGTTAATATACGTGGTATGATAAGTTTAATATGTTCGACAACTTATTTCATAAGGGTTGGGAATGCGTTGTTTTCCCGTAATACAAATTTTATCCAAATATTATTCAAATCTTTTTATTAATTTAGGAGTGAAAGCGATCAGATTAGCCGGAAAGTAATTTTTCCCATGGGAATGCGTTGTTTTTCCGAGGTCAAAAGTAACTCATGTCCTTTCTTAATTACCAAATTTCTTTTAAATCTGTTCAGTAGTTTAGGCGTAAAAGCGATCGGCCCACCTGAATTGTCCCATTTGAATGCGTCATTTTCCCGGGGTAAAAAGTAGCCTATGTCCTTTCTCGGGTATAAAAATATCTCCATACCAAATTTCATGCAAATTGGTTCAGTAGTTTAGGCGTAATTGAGTAACAGACAGACAGACAGAGTTACTTTCGCATTTATAATATTAGTATAGATATAGATAATTGAAATTTTAAGTTTTAATTTGAAAAGTGATCTTAAATATAGTAGGTGTGGAATTATTTTAATTAAAGTAGTTGAAAGTGTCTACTCATCTTCACAAGTGCTGCCGGCAGGACAACGTTGGAAGGTGTCAAAACAGAGTGAGTACAAACAAATTCAGGACACAAAGGTCCAAACATCTCTATCTATTTTAAGATCAGTTGAGAATATTATTTTTGATATTTACATACATTTTTACATTTTTGAATACGCTGAAAAAGTTTAATTCCTTTTTTTTTTGTTCTCATAATGAATAAAGATCATCATTTGTGAATTTTGAAATCAAAATAATAATGTGGTGCTAATTTTTTTTGAGCTGATGGTGTGTGGAGACTTGGTAAAGCCGGCCAGATGAAAAGTGTGTGGCGAACTTGACAAGACAGACTATTCTCTACTGACGGACTAGTGACTGGTTGGGTCAACTTAGGGGCTATTTCCGCTACATACGGCCAAGGAAATAGCGAAGGAAGTATCTTCACGATACTTGGGCGGGTTGGCCAGACCTTCGTCAATAACATCAGACGAACGTTTGGATTTAGCGCGATGATGTTTTGGAGAGGTCAAAATGTGTGCTTTAGGTATTAGTGTAGGCATTAGTTTAGGGATTTTTCTATCATATTGTATTTGTATATTATTTCTTATTTTAGGTATATTATTCTGTATTGGTGATGGTTTCATATAATTATTAGTAGGTTAGCTAGATTAGTTTTTTTTTACTGAAGCGCCAAACTTTGATTTCTTTTGAATATTATCGGTATCCTTGGACTTGTATCGTATTAGATCTTTGCTTTTAATATTTTTACCTTAGGCACGATAAATAAATATTTAGACGAGCAGGAAGGTACATCTGGAAATGGCAAGAACCACCCCAAGCGACGAGCTAAAGCCGAGCGACCGCAAGCGTGCCGTTGCCAGTTCCAGTGTACCGAAGAACTCCTCCGTGGAATCCTGACTCCTAACAATGGCGCCCAACGAGACCTAATGGTTTTTCACTTAGAAAAACTTAGACAGTTTCAAGGGGATGGTTTTTTTTCATCACCTTGAGACTGTTTATTTTTATTTTTTTTTGCAAGATACAAATCTAAGGACGGATAACTCTTGGTTTTGTCACAGTTTGAAGATTGCTGTCCAAATTTCAAGGCCATGAGTCAGAAATTTGGTGAGGTAATTGGAAAGCTGTGGCAACACTGGGAGTGGAATAAAGTCGTAGGAATTCAAATCCTGGCTGTCCATGTAATCAGGTACAACCAGATACTTAGTGAGGTAGGGATTTGAATCCGAAAACTGTGTTCGTGTGGAATTCAATTCAATTCAATTCAATTCTTTATTGAGGCTTTTTGAAACACATAGTTATTTAACAAAATTTGTTTAACTTAATTAGTATGTACTATGTAGCCGACTTATATGGTATGCCTGGCAAAACAATTCATAAAAGTTATTTAATTAATAACTTACACTACTTAGAATGTACTTATTATAATTTGTAGATCAAAAGTTATCATGTATGCTTGCTCCCGGCATACTTTCTTTATTTAATTTAAATATACTTATAAACTATGACTAGACATACCTACATACATATAAAAAAAAAAAATGGCCAAAAGCCAAACTAAACATTATTAATTCAAAATTTCGAAAAGGAGAACAAAATATTTAGGTATGTACATAAAATGAGTGTGATATGTTTGAAAAAAAAGAAAAAGTTAAATTATTTTATTTTTACTATCCTCTCAGGTTATGGTGTGATACCTTCTCGTAGAAGGGAACAATAAGGTCTATATTTAAATTAGGTTCAATAATTGACAGGGATCTGTTGTTAAGCATATTGAATGGAGAAATATAATAGTTATTTAACAAGCTATCTGTTGTGTTCAAATCAAACATGGATCTTATTAATGCATTCGGATGATGTTCAATTCGCTGAAGTTTATTTGTTGTGAGGTTTATTAAATACGTTAGTAGCGGTGTTACTTTACAGGATTCATATATTATTTTATTTGAGAAATATTTTTTGTTTGCCCTTCTAAATTTTCCGCAGCAAAATCTCAAAATTCTTCTTTCAAATTTTTCTATCTCCTTGGCTATTGTGGGAGAAATAGTAAACCATGAGCAGAACCCATATGCAAAAATCGGACGAATTAAAGTTTTATACAACAGTAGTTTTGTATTATTCGACAATGCCCTAGAGTGAAATACTGGTTTTAATGTAGCGGTTACAGCTTTAGCTTTAGATAAAGTTTTACGTGCATGCTTATTAAAAAGGAACCTATTATGAAAGTTAATCCCTAGGTACTTCATTTCCTGTGTTCGTGTGGAAGTTTATCTTGAACCTGCAGCCAGCCATTTATTCAGCTATATGCCAGATAATATGTTGTGGTTGAGGGAGATAGATAAACGGAAGCAAGTGCTAAATTCAAACGCACCAGTCACAAAGACATACATACATACAAAAGAACGCGACATATACCACCACTTTTGCATATGGAAAGGAAACTTTGCCATCTTCACACACCTAAGCGTTTCATTTAAAAAAAAAAAAAACAAACAAACAAACATAAATAAACCTTTTTTAAATACAAATACAATTTTTTTTAATTCTATTTACATTCTTTTATTACCTTTTAATATCAGTTTCTTATATTTTTTTTTTACTATTAGTTATTTCACATTTAATTTACATTTTTATTAATTTTTTTACATCATTCTTTTATTATTATTTATTTATTCCTTTTTCAATTCACTTTTTCTTTTGAATTTCATTCTTTTTTATTTTCTTTCACTTTAAATTTTTCTTCAACATTAATTTTTTTTTAAATTACAACAATTGTTTTTGGATTTTTTTTTATATTTCTTTTGAATTACATTCTTCCAATTTCACATTAAATTTTTTTATATTAAGTTTTTTTTGATATTGTATATTACAATAGTAATTGCTACTGGATTTCATTCAATTTTACATTTTTTTTTGATTACCTACATTCTTTTTTTTTTTGTAACTTTCTTTACAATTTTTTTATTACATTTTTTTTTAAATTATATTAGTCTTAATTTTGTTTTATTTATTTTTACATTTTTCTTTTGAAATAACATTCGTGGTTCTTATTTTTTTTTTTTTTTTTTCTTTTTTCAATTTCTTTTACTTCATTATTATTTTTTTTAAATTACGTTCTCTTTAAATTTTCCCTTAATATTTCGTTTATAATTTTTTTTACATTCATTTTTTTTATAAGTTTTTGAAATTTCATTTTTATTTGAATTACATTCTCTTTAAATAATACTTAATTTTTTTTATTACACATTTCATTTTCAAAATTACGTTCTTTTACTTTCATTTTTTTTTTTTTTACAATTTTGTTTGAATTATTTTTTTTTTACATTGAAATTTGCTTTACTAGTTTTAGTTGAACAATTGAATTTTGGTTTTTTTAATTGAATTGGTTTTTTTTTTGTGACAAACAAGTCTCTTTAAAATTTTTAAAATGTCAGAGGGTAGGAAGAATACAGGAACTGTTCCTAAGACCTTTCAAAGGAAGAGATTCACTCGTCAGACAGCAGGGTTAGAGGAGGAGATGCAAAGAGTTGGTTTGTCAGACCAACTCCATACAGTACCACCGACCTTGACTGAGACTGAGGACTTGGACAGTACATTTCACGAAATAAACAAGATAATACGTGACATTGGCATCCAAGGTACAGAAAGGACAGACAATGAACAACCACTTACGAACTTACGAGACCCGACTGAAGAACTTGATGAGGCTACAGGTGGAGCCGAATATCAAGAAGATAAAGATGATGAGAACGAACAACACAATACGGTAACAGAACGAGAAAGACATGCAGACGTACAGTTTTACTTACGTGAACAAGAACAATTACGACTAGAACGAGGACGACTTACGGAACACGAAAAAGAACTTGAACAGAACCGATTACAAATAGAACGAGAACTTCAACAAATAAAGAAACAAAACGAAGACAGATTACGTTCAGAGACAGTAAACAAAGGACATGTACCGAAACCAATGACAGAACTTGACTTATACGAACGGATACAAGAAGTTGCTACTCTGACGGTCAAGGAAAGCCAGACTAAAACTTTCAGTATTCTTGCAGATGGCTTGACACAAATGTCAAGTTACTTGACAAGAATATGAAAGAAGTAAATACTAAATTACATAGTATGGAACGTTCCTTGACCGATCAGAAGGACACAAATTACAGACAAGACTTAAGACAGGAAACAACGAACGCTACATTTACTAACAGACGGACAGATCACTCGACTAATGGCCGCTCGACAAAACAGCCTCCAAACGAACATTCTTCATCGACGGATACCAACCGAAAGGTTGATGTTCATCGATGGGGAATAAAGTTTGATGGTTCGGCAAAAGGCATGCCGATCGGAAGCTTCATTTTCCGGGTTGAAGCATTAAAGAAAAAGAACCGAATGACAGACGACCAGCTCTTTGCAAATTTTCATCATTTGGTGACAGGCTATGCTGAAAGATGGTATTGGCAATTTTTAGAAGAGAACCAGGGTGATGAGCTTCTGAATTATGAAGATTTAAAAACAGAACTTGTTAGGCAATTCAAAAACAATAAACGTGACCATGAAATCCTTTGGGCAATCATGTATCGAAAACAACAACCTCAAGAGACATTTGACGAGTTTTATGCTGACATTAGAGATTTAGTGTTACAGTTAGAGACAAGGCCACCCGAAAGAGATTTAATTGACATGGTTAAGAAAAACCTTAAAGATAGAGTCAGCACTTTGATTTTTGGATGCAATATAAGGACAATAAGAGACTTGAGAGAAGAGTGTAGAAGAGCGGAAGAACATTTAGCTGTTAGGGATTCAAGGACGAAACGAGTTGTAAATGAGATAGATGGAGAAGAGCTTTCGCGAAGAAGATATAGAGATAATGAATCAGAAGACGAAGTATACGAAGTTGATGAATATCAAACAAAAAGACATGACAAAAGAGATTTTACTAAAACTGACAAACTTAACAAGAATTTTAAAGGACAAGAAAGGACAAAGGAAACAAGAAAAGACGAAAAACAATCTTCGGGTGTTTGCCCATCGACGTTTCATACCTTGACGTGTTTTTGTTGTGGACAGGGTAGCGTTGCTTTCAGGTGTACTGCTTGCCAGGGAAACCCGAAGGTCGGCAGTACATCCGGGAGTCAACCGCCGACATCGAAACCAATCCCGGACGATCCGAAGAACCTGAAAGAATAAGAATTTTAGAGAGAAAGACTGAAGAAAATAACAAACATACTTACCAACAGGACAATCAAAATTCTGTAAAGAGTCTTCACCAGAGGCTATTGGAATATGACGAAGCGAGAAGACGAATCTTCGGTGAAGAAATTAATCTTGACAAATCTAGAAGTAGAAACTTTTTAAAAATTTTAAGACTAAGGGAAAAATGTGCAATATCTAAACGGACTAAAAATAAAATTGAATCGACGATACTGACGATAACAGATGACAATAGGCCATATACGAAAGTGCAAATACTAGGAGAAGACATTTTGGGACTATTAGATAGTGGAGCGTCAGTGACATGTTTAGGGAAAGGTGCAATAGATTTTATAACTAGGAAAAACATAAAGATAACAAAAATGAACAATGACATAAAAACAGCTGACGGAAATCACCAAAAGATAGAAGGACGATTTAGAACAAATGTTTCTTGGGGTGGTAAAACACAAGAGTTGGAGATCATGGTTGTCCCTGGTCTTTTACAACCACTATATTTGGGTGTAGATTTTTGGAGTTCTTTTAACGTAGCTCCAAATATAGTTAATGAAATTAATATGACAGACGCACCTAAGGCAGAACTACAACAGAACATCGACTTGAAACCAGAACAGGCAAAACGACTGGAGGGTGTCAAGGTTCTATTTCCCTCCTTCGCAGTCCTGGGATTGGGTAAAACCAATCTCGAAGAGCACGTTATTGAAGTGGATGACGAAAATATTCCCATTAAACAGCGACATTACCCTATTTAACCAGCCGTTCAAAAACTGCTTTACGCAGAAATTGATCGGATGATTGAAATGGGAGTGATTGAGGAGAGCAATAGTGCTTGGAGCTCTCCAGTCGTTTTGGTTAGGAAAAATGGTAAAAATAGGCTATGTTTAGACTCGCGCAAAGTAAACGCAAGAACCAAGAAATTTGCATACCCGTTACCTCACATTGAGGGTATAATAAGTAGACTCCAAGACACAAGATTTATATCGAGTATTGATTTAAAAGATGCATTTTGGCAGATTCCTCTGGAGAGCAAATCAAGAGAGAAGACTGCTTTTACAGTCCCTGGACGGCCGTTGTATCAGTTCACGGTTATGCCGTTTGGATTGTGCAACGCTGCCCAGAGAATGTCTAAGCTAATGGACAAAGTCATACCTGGACGCTTCTACCTGAGCGTCGAACTTGTCGAGTTGTAGAAGCTGAGTAAGGTCAATGATTCTCGGGAATTATTTCTCCAGAAGAGTCCTGAAACCAAAGGTCGCTCGCCCCTCCCCTTCCCAATCCTTTACCCCCTCCTCCGTCAGATCTGTGCTATTATGCTGGCTGATGTCTCCTCACCCCCTGACTGTATGGTGTATAACTGTCTGTCATGCCTAGTTTCCTTCCTGGGACGCTTATGGCTTAATTGCTGTTCGTCTCTCCTTTCTCAAAACATATCCTTCCCTTAAACTTCCCAATTGGGCTGGATCTAAGGTGTTATACGACCCGTGCCGATGATCAGCCAGGCTGAGGGCCCAATTAAAAAAACTAGCTCAGTCGTGAACGGAGTATCCGGATACCTGGCGACCTCCGGATTAACCAGCCTTATCTGTATACACGGATCTCTGTACAGATGGACCACCCCTTATCCGCTACTCGTGGGATTTCAAATGAATAAAACAAAACAAACAAAACAAACAAAACAAAACCAAAAAACAATATCGGCCAGCAGTACGACGGCAAAGTTGTCTGCTGTACCGGCCAGCAGTACGACGGCAAAGTTGTCTGCTGTTCATCCCTCTTCCACTGGTGCTGACATGGCTGTGGACACTCATAGCCCTGTTGTCGCCAGTGGAACATCGGATAATCCGGTAAAATTACCTTCTTCCTGTAGTGAGGCAGTTGTGAAGAACGGCTCCTCTACTACCACTGAGAGTAAACCTCTCAAATCGTCAACACCTCGAGTCGGAGGTAGCAGGGCTGTGATGCCAGGTCCTTCTACCTCCAAAGCAAAGGCTCCTAAAGAAGGTCCTGGGGGAGATGGGCGTAAGCTTAGACCCTCCAAGGCCTACTACAGGGACTTGCGTAATGCTAAGAGGATTCTCCAGACGTTTGGTGAAAAACTAGGCGCTGGAGGAAACTCTCAGCATGACGCTAAGATAGCTTGGGCCCAGAATTTCCTGGCCAAAAATAATATAAAGACCAGCCAAGACTCAAAGTCGAAGCGACAAAGGTCCATGGAAGGTAGTGTTCCACTACCCAAACGCCCCAAGGTGCTAAACATCAGCACTTCAATCGACCCTCGCAAGGCAAAAATGTCCTTCAGTGACGTTCTGAAGGATAAAATGGTAGTCGCGATCATCGACAGAAATGATGTAGATGGCACGATCTCTGCCGAAAACTGGACATTGGCCAAAGGTCAGCTGGCCTTCAGTTTTATAGACATTATGTCTGACAATCCGGGACCACCGCCCATCACAAAAGATGGCGGCTGGCATCAGGGACACATCAAGTTGATGGTCTGTGATGATCAGAGGTCGTGCGACCTACTGACGCTGGCGGTCAGCCGACTTGGAGAGGTCTGGCCTGGTGCTAAGCTCGAGGTTGTAGCAAAGGAAGACATTCCTTGCAGACCAAGAGCTCGCATCACGGTTCCGGCCATATTCAAGGAAGCTGACCACGTTCTCAAGGTAATCCGGCTCTCCAATCCAACCCTTCCTACTCACAACTGGAAGGTTGCGAAACTAGAGGACGCAAAGGGACCCTATAAAGGTGCAATTGTGATCATCAATGCAGAGTCCCTTTCTCCTCTGGCGCAATCAAAAGGTGTGATTAGGTTTGGGTTTGATGAAATTACGCTAAGGGTCTACAAAAAAGATGGGGCCGAGGCACAAACCCTTCCCCCTCCCCCACCCACACAAGCGGAAACGGTTACTGAGGTGCCTGGCGCATCGGTCACACTTCCTTCATTGGAAGACGATGCATCTCAGGTACCCCCAGTAGCAGTGGAAGCACCAAACACCGACCAAGGTTTTTCCGCAATGGAGGCCGAGGTCTACGAAAGCGGAGATGAGGACATTCTGTTAGAATCGTCCTCTGATATGGATGACTCCGACATAACTGTGTTGGAGGCTGATCGGGAGAACAGTAGCGAAAATGCTGCGGTTACTCCAGATTAACCTCCAACACTCCATAAAGGCTTCGGCCTCCCTTCTTCTTCGCTTATCCAGCAGCGATGAAGATATCGTCCTGATTCAAGAACCCTGGATTGTTAAATCCATTGTTCGAGGAATCAGGACTCCCAAATACTGCGTGCTGTATGCATCAGGTGAGGATGAACCCAGATCTTGCATATTAGTAAAACGCAGCCTAAATGTATATTTACTCCCTAATTTCAGCGATCGAGATACCACCGCCGCAAGTCTGGAAACAGCCAGAGGAACATTCTGGCTGGCGTCGGCGTATCTTGGCCACGACCATCTTGGCCCTCTCCCGGGAGATACTCTGGAGAGACTGATAGCTGAATCACAAAGGCTCAACATCGGCCTCATCATTGGTAGTGACGCTAACGCCCACCATACAGTATGGGGTAGCACGGATATAAACGACAGAGGTGAGTCTCTTTTCGACTATATTCTTAACACTAACCTACTCGTAAGTAACGTTGGTAATGAGCCAACCTTTATTACTAAAAATCGACAAGAAGTTTTAGATATAACTCTTGTCTCCGAATTCATTAATAATAATATTTTAAACTGGAAGGTATCTAAAGATCATTCCTTTTCTGATCATAGATACATCCAGTTTGACTTTATAAATGAACCACCTTGCCAACCGATCTTTCGAAATCTGAAAAGAACAAATTGGCCAAAATATAAGAGAACGTTAAATAGTTTAATAAAACCTGAACTTTTTAATACTCCCTCCAACATCGAAGATCTTGACGACAAAGTCAATAATCTAACATTAGCCCTAAACAAAGCTCTAGATACTGCATGCCCTCTTATACAAGTAAGAGGTAAAAAGAAGCCACACTGGTGGAACTCAGGGCTGGATCCACTTCGAAAAGAATGCAGAAAACTCTTTAACAGAGCCAAAGCTTCTAGAGACATGTCTGACTGGGACTCATATAAAGAATCACTGAAGATTTATAAAAAAGAACTGAGGAAAACCAAACGATCGTCTTGGAGAAACTTCTGTAACAACGTGGAAGATTGCTCCGAAGCATCCAGGCTGCGCAAAATCCTCTCCAAAAATCCAATCATGCCAAGCTGCTTGAAAAACGCCTCTGGCCTCTGGACCAATTCAAGCGAAGAATCGCTCAACTTGCTACTAGACGTCCACTTTCCTGGTAGCTCTAATATTATTAATAATATTGCATTTAACAATGGTGACAATACTCTACAACCCCCACAAGGTCTAGTCACTAGGGAAAAACTCAAATGGGCTATTAACAGCTTTAAACCATACAAATCTGCTGGTCCGGATGGTGTAATTCCAGCCGAACTGCAAGAAAATGCAAGTTTTCTAATACCCATCCTAGAAAACATCTTCAAGGGTTGCCTTAATTTGGCATACATCCCGATGTCTTGGAGACAAGTTAAAGTTGTCTTTATTCCAAAAGCTGGAAAATCCAGTCACGTTAACCCTAAAGACTTAAGACCCATCAGCTTATCATCATTCCTTCTCAAAACTTTTGAGCGTTTGATCGATATTTACTTAAGGGAAAGTATTGATAAGTCCCTCCTTTCAAAGGCTCAACATGCCTACAACAAAGGGAAATCAGTTGAAACGGCTCTACACAGTATAGTACGTACAATCGAATATTCCCTCCATCATAAAGAGTACACCTTAGTTGCCTTCTTAGACATAGAAGGTGCATTTAACAATGTCGACACATCTGCAATTGCACGTGTATTGACATCTCTGAAGGTAGATAAGTCGATCAGCGAATTGATCAATCAGATGCTGATAAGCAGGATTATCAATTCAAAAATGGGCGATTTTACTACACAAAGGGGTGTCAGCAGAGGTACGCCACAAGGTGGTGTCCTATCCCCTCTCCTCTGGAATTTAGTAATAAATGAATTACTAACTACTCTAGAAAGAGAGGGATACAGAGTGTTTGCCTATGCGGACGATGTTGCTATTGCAATAACGGGTAAACATCCCAATATACTAAAAGAACTCTTACAAAACGCTTTAAATAAGCTCACCAGATGGACTAATCGGTGTGGACTAGGTGTTAACCCTCAAAAAACCGACCTTGTCCTCTTCACAAGGAAATACAAAGTCCCACACATTGACCCTCCCCTCATAAACGGTGTACCACTTAAATTCTCTGATCAAGCAAAATACTTGGGTCTCATTTTAGATAAGAAATTAAGTTGGAAACCTAATATTCAAGAGAGAATAAACAAAGCCACAGTAGCCCTGTTCTCCTGTAAAAAGGCCATTGGTAATAAATGGGGCCTACAGCCCCGAATTACGCACTGGCTATACATCTCGGTCATAAGACCGATCCTTACTCATGGAATAGTGGTATGGTGGACGGCGCTAGATACAGCGACAAATCGCGATAAACTCAGCAAAGTCCAACGAACAGCCTGCCTGTGTATGGGAGGAGCACTTCGCTCCACCCCCTCCGCTTCACTAGATGTTCTGTTCCATCTAATACCGCTGGACTTTTTCAGCAAGCAAACGGCCGCTAATACTGCCATACGGCTTCAGGCCTCCTCTCTGTGGATCAATAATGGAATTGGCCACACCACTATTTTGAACTCGTTCAGAACTATAAATAGTAATATTGACTACACCATACCCCATCCTCAGTTCAACAACTATAGCTTCAAAGTGACTATACCTCCCAGGTCTTCTTGGGAGAATACATCATTTTTGGACGATGGTCCTATAAACTTTTACACAGACGGATCAAAAACGGAGGATGGGGTTGGTGGTGGCGTATACTCAGATAGACTTAACTTAAGTCTCTCCTTTCGTCTACCCGATCATTGTAGCGTGTTCCAAGCTGAAATCCTGGCTATAAAAGAAGTCCTATCCTGGCTTAGAGAAAACGTAATATCAACAAATGATATACGCATCTTCTCGGATAGCCAAGCTGCGTTAAAATCCTTAGACTCTGTCTCTACAAATTCACTAACAGCCCTTAATTGTCGATCATCTCTTACGGAGATGGCTACACAGTTCAACATTCACCTTTTCTGGGTGCCGGGCCATAGAGACATTCCAGGAAATTGCAAAGCTGACGAACTTGCAAAAAGCGGAACAACTTTACCTCTGCTGGCTCACAATGCTAGCATAGGTATCCCCTTAGCTACATGTAAACTCATGCTAAAGCAAGATACCATAGAGAAAACAAACTTCAGGTGGAATAACACCACCACCTGTGTAGCGACTAAACGAATTTGGCCTAATCTTAGCGCCAAGCGCTCAAAACAATTAATCTTTCTGAGTAGATTGCACATTAGCTACGTTATAGGTGTCCTGACTGGGCACTGCTTAATAGGAAGACATGCTATTCGACTTGGAGCCCCTGCAAATGATTTTTGTAGGAGTTGCATGGACGAAGAAGAAGAGGAGACAATCTCTCATCTTCTGTGCACATGCCCTGCCTTATCACAAAGACGTAGAATCCATCTTGGAGACTACTACTTTAACGATACCAGTGATCTAAAAAATTCAGACATTACTTGTCTCCTACGCTTCATTCGAAGCTCCAATTGGTTCAACGAGTTAAGCTGATTAACTGATCCATGTGGTATCACAACGGACCATACTTTGGTCTAAGTGTGTTGGACGTCCCAAACCAACAGCCACTTTAACCTAACCTAACCTAACCTAACCATACCTGGACGTTTACGCCAGCATGTCTTTGTCTATCTAGATGACCTCTTGATTTGTTCCCCAGATTTTGAATCACATATAAAGACTCTCGAGGAAGTTGCGTTTGCTTTGCGTCAGGCTGGACTAACAATCAACGTTGAAAAAAGCAAATTTTGCTTTAAGGAAATCAAGTACTTGGGATATGTAGTAGGAGACGGACATATCAAAACGGACAGAGACAAAGTGTCGGCGATCGATGATTTTCCCGTTCCGAAGACCCCCAAGCAGCTTCGCAGATTCCTAGGTATGACGGGCTGGTACAGACGCTTCATTCCGAACTACGCGACGATAACAGCCCCAATGACTGACTGCCTGAAAAAGGGCAAATCTTTCGAAATGTCGGATGAAGCAAAGACATCATTTGAAACTTTAAAGACGCGACTGGTGGAAGCACCAATACTAAACAATCCGGACTTTACAAAACATTTCTACATACAGTGTGACGCATCGACTACAGGTGTAGGGAGTGTGATCTTCCAGTTGGATGATGAGAAAAACGAGTTACCGCTGGCATTCATGTCCCAGAAACTTAATTCAGCTCAGAGGAATTATAGTGTGACGGAACAGGAAGGAAGAAGTTTAGGGCCTACGTTGAAGGACTACCCTTTACTATCATCACCGATCACGCTAGTCTGAAGTGGCTTATGACACAGAAAGACCTATCAGGGCGATTGGCAAGATGGAGCCTTAAACTACAGGCGTACGATTTTACGATCGAACATAGAAAGGGCGTCCAAAACGTAGTCCCTGATACTTTATCTCGCATCCATATGGAGGAGATCACGACCGTTGACTTAGCGCCCGGAGTTGACTTTAGCTCTTCACATTTTTCTTCGGAAGAATATGTTGAGCTAAAGAAAATTATAGAACAACAACAAGACCGACTTCCAGACGTTTGCATTTCAGACGGATTTGTGTATAAACGGACAGACATACGAACAGGTGACGCTATACAGGAAGACAGAGCCTGGAAACTGTGGGTGCCTGAAGGTCTTCGGAACGAGTTGCTACAAGCAGCACATGACTCTCCAGCGTCAGGACACGGTGGTATCAACAAAACTTTGGCGAAAGTGCGTCAATTTTATTATTGGCCTGGGTTGGCTGCCGATGTTCAACGCTTGGTGAGATCGTGTGATACTTGTAAGTGCAGCAAATCGATAAACTCTACGACTCGACCGCCGATAGGACAACAAACTATTACTGAACAACCATTTCAACGCTTGTACATTGACTTTCTAGGACCATACCCACGGACTACAAACGGGAATACTCATATCTTCATAGTGCTTGATCACTTTAGCAAATTTGTCTTTTTAAAAGCCATTAGGAAAGCAACATCATCTGAAGTAGTGAAGTTTTTAGAAGAAAATGTTTTTCATGTTTTTGGTGTTCCAGAATTTGTCCATTCTGACAACGGTAAACAATTTGTTTCAGAATTGTTTACCAGCTTCTTAAAACGTTACGGTGTAAGACACACCCGAACTGCAATCTACTCTCCGCAAGCAAATGCTTCGGAAAGAGTCAACCAATCGGTGCTAGCTAAAATACGATCGTATCTCGGTACCAATCAAAAACACTGGGATCGACATGTGAGCAACGTTGCATTTTCACTCCGAAGTGTAGTGCACGATGCGATCACAGTTGAACCTTATTACGCAGTATTCGGATCTCATATGATCCAAAATGCTAAAACTTATGAACTCCTTAGAAAACTTGACGCGGTAAAAGAACTTAACGTCGAAATATTAAACAAACAGGACAAATTAGAACTCATACGAGCAAAAATATTCGATAACTTAAAGTTAGCACACCAAAAAGGCATGAAAACATATAACACGAGAAGCAAAGACGTAGAATACAAACCGGGACAAATAGTATATCGACGAAATTTTAAACAAAGCAACACGGCTGAAAATTACAATGCGAAACTAGCAGCTAAATTCCTAAAATCCATAGTTTTGAAAAAAAATAGGAAATTCATTGTATGAAATCGGAAATCTGAGAGGTGAAAAAGTTGGCGTTTATCATGCCAAGGACATTCACACTTAAATGTTTTGTCTATAGAACAAACTCAGATGATGTTGCTTTCCTAATAGTACACTGTGATATATTTATGTACCTGATTTATTTGTTATTTATGGTGTATTCATTTATAGTTTATTTATTATTTATTAGAACCTTATTTACTTTTTAGATCTGTGATTTTATCTTTAATTTATTCTATTTTTTTTTTATTTTTTTTTAACTATCTGCGATATTAATTTTAAGTTAAGGAATCTAAGCTTACCTATGATACTTAGTTTATAATACGAAGTACCTGATTTACCTCTGACGATATTCAATAAATTTCATCCATTCCAATTATTTGTTAGTTTAATTATATGTTTTGATAGTAAAAGGACAACAAAATAGTAAGACAACAAAATAATAGGACATAACAACAAATAACATTGAAAAAAAAAAAAAAAAAATAATATGCCCAAGTATTAATATGCAACTTGCCCGACCAGACTATAGCATGAGTTCTCACCTTCTCAGGTAGTAGGCCCAGCCACACGATATGAGACCTTTCTACAACAAAAAGTACCTATGTACACATTTGACCACTTTTTTTTTACGCCGCAAGTGACCTCACGACCATTCAGTCACTTTCAGCGAGCCTGTTACGTGGCCAAAACATTAGAACTATCCAAAGTCGACGCTGCAGCCGCAGCCGGACGACTTTGGACAGTACACATCAGTAAATTGTTGTTGGCTGAACTCTGTACCTGTTGTTGTTTTGTTCCTTTAAATGTCCAACGTTGTGTTTGTTGTTGTTAATGTCCAACGATGTTTACCTCTTGGTCCATGCCCATCGTGACCTCCGGATCTCCTTCATCTTTTTGTTTTAAATGCAAAAAAAAGAATATAAATGGTTAAAAACTAAAATAAATAATGAATAAATTCAAATATAATTTTGTTTCGTGAAAATGCGTATGCCTAGCTTTGCAAATCCGAATGCTTTTGCATACGAGTTTTCACAACACAAAATTATTAAGTTAAATGTATGTTACTTACCCCCTACATGTCTTAAAATGTTCACCTTCATCTAAAATGCAAATTAAATAAATAAAAGTGCAATTTAATGTTATTTAAATAGCAATAATTCAATAAGTATCAAATTGCGGCCATGATGCTTGTTTACATTTTCACTTTTGACGTTTAACTTTTAGTATGTACTTTCTTGTAGAAGGACATATATGGCCGAACTCTTTTGCGCATGCGGAAGTAGTTTTGTCCTACTTTCTCAAAGGGTTAATGAATATAAATTATAACAGTTTGGCGCATGCACAGAATGAATTCGCTAAGATTATAAAAGTTAACAATAGGAAAATATGGACAATTTAGTGTTAATGTAGGAAAGGAAATTTTGAATTGGAATAGAAGGAATTTATTGTTTTGAAATGATTTATTAAGATTTAATTAAAATGATTAATAAAAATTTTTTTTTTTTTTTGACTGATTAAGATTAGATAGAAGGGGAAATAAGACTGAGACGGACATATAGAATGGAGGTAGAAGGTGTATTTGTGTTAGTGAAATAAAGGGACTGACAGGGATGGAAAATTATCCACCCATCCGTTGTATTATTTAAATAAAAGTCTAATGATACATATCTCACTCAGATATAGTGGTAACTATTTACTTAATTAAGTGAACAAAGACTAAGAAGGATTTCAATGGTCATTATCGTTGATTTAGCCATTCTATTCAGTTGAGTGAAAGTACAAACCGCCAATTCAATTTTTAAATATTGTTTTAAAAAAACAGAAAATTTTTAAAATAAAATAGAAAAAGTGCATTTATACGTACCAAAAATAAAAGGTATGTAGGAAAACAAAATTTTTGGGTCAAAATAGAAAACTGAAACAAATTCTAATAATTATAGTTAAACTTTTGAAAAAGTGCAACCCAGCTTCCCAAGGAAGACATTAAGCCAATTACCGATTTCAGCAGAGGTAGGTTGCTTGATGAAATAATTCCTATAATGTGAACTGACGGGTGATTCTTTTGTTTTGTTAGGTTTAGGAAAAGACTAGGATTTTCTCCAGAGTCCTAAGCCTCTGCCTATTTTTTTTGGCTATTTTTGGCTACAGTGGACTTTTGTTCCTAGAAAGGATTGATTCTTTGTCCAGAGGTCAAAAGGAACGATTATATATATATACTTATATATGGATCTCCTCAATACAAAGGAAAAAAACTATAAAATCATAAAATCGTAAAATCATAAAAATCATTAAATTAGTAAAAATAAGTTTTTTTTTTTTGTAAAATTAAGCTAATTCAGCTATATATATATTTATAATTGAAATTTTAAGTTTTAATTTGAAAAGTGATCTTAAATATAGTAGGTGTGGAATTATTTTAATTAAAGTAGTTGAAAGTGTCTACTCATCTTCACAAGTGCTGCCGGCAGGACAACGTTGGAAGGTGTCAAAACAGAGTGAGTACAAACAAATTCAGGACACAAAGGTCCAAACATCTCTATCTATTTTAAGATCAGTTGAGAATATTATTTTTGATATTTACATACATTTTTACATTTTTGAATACGCTGAAAAAGTTTAATTCCTTTTTTTTTTTTTGTTCTCATAATGAATAAAGATCATCATTTGTGAATTTTGAAATCAAAATAATAATGTGGTGCTAATTTTTTTTGAGCTGATGGTGTGTGGAGACTTGGTAAAGCCGGCCAGATGAAAAGTGTGTGGCGAACTTGACAAGACAGACTATTCTCTACTGACGGACTAGTGACTGGTTGGGTCAACTTAGGGGCTATTTCCGCTACATACGGCCAAGGAAATAGCGAAGGAAGTATCTTCACGATACTTGGGCGGGTTGGCCAGACCTTCGTCAATAACATCAGACGAACGTTTGGATTTAGCGGGATGATGTTTTGGAGAGGTCAAAATGTGTGCTTTAGGTATTAGTGTAGGCATTAGTTTAGGGATTTTTCTATCATATTGTATTTGTATATTATTTCTTATTTTAGGTATATTATTCTGTATTGGTGATGGTTTCATATAATTATTAGTACGTTAGCTAGATTAGTTTTTTTTTACTGAAGCGCCAAACTTTGATTTCTTTTGAATATTATCGGTATCCTTGGACTTGTATCGTATTAGATCTTTGCTTTTAATATTTTTACCTTAGGCACGATAAATAAATGTTTAGACGAGCAGGAAGGTACATCTGGAAATGGCAAGAACCACCCCAAGCGACGAGCTAAAGCCGAGCGACCGCAAGCGTGCCGTTGCCAGTTCCAGTGTACCGAAGATCTCCTCCGTGGAATCCTGACTCCTAACAGTATATACAATTAATGAGTTTCATCAGTGCCAATGATATTAAGAAATCACAAATACATATTCCTTTACAATTTTTTCAGGCCACTAAAGTTTGAAACGTGAATATCTTAAAAATTTGTATAAAATTTAAATTAACGGATGATTTTTTCCAATTAGAAAAACGAGCAAACAAAAAACAGTGCAAGTTATAGCGTTTAAAAAATTCCAACGAATATTTTAATTTTGTTGGCTAAGCCGATCAATTTGTACATTACCATTTGTATATTCTTCAAAATTGATTCAACGGAATTTAACAAATAAACATCTTAATTAGATGAAAGCTGTTCCTTTATTATTAACACTGCGCATAGGTAAAGTAAAGCATAAATAATTTTGAATAAAAATAATCCTAGTGTTCAAATTTCATTCAAATTTCATTTTAACTTTTTTTCTTTTTACCTTAAACCATGCGGCCAGTAGTATTGTAAGGCCAAATGGATCATCTTAATTTGTAAATCATTTTTGCATAGGTGCAACAAAATATTATTTTCTGTTATTAATTCAAGTGTGTGACCAATTGAAAACTTTGTAGTTCACGCTTCTCGTGTTCCACTTTTGATATTTGCCATTCATCTGTTCTCACGCTTGGAATTTTTATTGCATAGTTGCACTTTTCATAATTCATCATTTTCAAGAAATGTAAATTCTACTAAACAATAAAGTCAGTTTTGTGAAAACCTTCAAACTAGTGCGTCGTCTTCTCCTTGAGTTATTTTTCGTCTATTTCATTTTTTTGATTATTTGTTCATTTCGTTAAGAACTTAACATTGGCGACCGTGACAGGACACATTAAAAAGAGTTTTAGTGGCCTGCAGTAACTTGTTTAAAATAATAAAATCATTTAAAGTGGTAGCAGTAAAAAAGAGTTTTGGTGGAGTGATTTATTGTGAAATAATTACATCGTTTTAGTGCAAGTGCGAATAATAAAATCAAAAATAATTACAATGGCTCACAGGAATGATGACCAAACTATTGAAGACATCGCCGGTCTGCAAGAACAAGTAGGTGAAGCAATTTGTACCATCGTTCGGAATTATAACAAAGATAGTACCACTAGGAAGACTCTAGATTACCTGAGCAAGAAAAAAGGGCAATTAGAGCCTTTGTGGGAAGAATTTGATCAGAATGATTCTATTTTGCGAGAGAGATTCTCGGACCAGATGGACCATCCTTACTTTCAAAAGGATTATTTTGAACTGGTACGAAAGGTAGCAGAACTCATGACTACCTATATACATCGAAGAATTGCTGAATTAACGCAACCACAGGATCAAAACCCAGATGATCTTCAAGAAGCAAGTAAAAAGGCAGGCAAAGCCAATACTTTCAAGGAAAAGCCTGCAGAAGATATCAATAGACATGGCATTCAAACAGGTGCGATTCCCAAAACCAAGAAGGGAACTTTTAAAAGTACAGATTCAAATACAGAAAGGGAGTTAAGAGCGCAAATGAATAACAAGGCAAGATATCTCTTGTTGATAAACATCTTAAAGAGATCATTGAGCAAGGCACTTGAGCAATCGTCTTTTAATAAAAGTGAACAATTCTCCCAAATTAAAGCAAGAAGTTTGGAGCAGAATTGGGATGAGATTACGTGTTTATATCGTAAGTTGGATCAGGATCTGAGTGCAGAGGAAGTAGAAGAGTACTTCAATTTACAAGAAAGGGTAGAGGAGACTTTCTTGAAGCTTTTTGCGGACATTTCAACAACTCAAGAAAAGGGATGTGAACCAAAACCTCTGAGCGTAATGATGAAGCTTCCGAAAATCGAGCTTCCTAAATTCGATGGTGAATACTTGAACTGGTTACAATTCCATGACCTGTTCAAGCAAATGATTCATGATCAGCCAATACCGCCGGCTCAAAAATTATATTTCTTGAGAGCGAATGTAACTGGAAAGGCCCAGGAATTGATTCAAAACTTCAAGCCAACAGACAGCAACTACGAGGTAGCTTGGGGTGTACTTGTTGAACGCTTCAACAATAAAAGATTGCTGTTGACCGCTCAATTTAACAAGTTATTAACGCAGCCAGTCACCACAGCAACAAGTTCCAGCTTAAGAAGACTCCATGACAATACGAAGGAGTGTTTGCAAGAAATCACCAACCTGAACATTGACATCGCAAGTTGGGATCCAATAGTAGTACACCTTCTATTGCAAAAATTGGACAGAGAGAGCCGGGAAAAATTTGAGTTTGCGATAAAGGATCCGAGAAGCAGCCCCACCATCGAAGAGTTCCTGAAGTTCGTTGAGTCAAGACTCCAGACTCTAGAAGCCATCAACACCCGAGATGACAGGAAGAAGTTCCAGAGCCTGGAAGCCACTTGTAGCTATGATATTGGAAGGAAGTCAACCGTGGCCATAGCTCCCAAGATTGATCAGGATATAGCACTCATTTGCCATTTTTGCAACTCAAGTAAGCATGGTATTTACAACTGTAATAAATTTTTGTCTCTTTCAGGTTCAGAACGAGGAAAAGCTGTTCACAGGCTGATGTTGTGCAGGATTTGATTGAAGAAAGGCCATTTCACCCAATCATGCTCATCCCGAAAATGCCAAAAATGCAACATGCCCCACAATACACTACTTCACCAGCAGAAGCGGCAACAAAAATTACATCAGCCACAAGAAAACGGCAATGACTCACCAGCTACACATCAGTTTGGTGAGAAAGGTACTATAAACAAGGTTCCACAGCCAGTACATCAAGCAGTTAATACAGCAGCAGAAACGCAATTCAAGAAGCGTCATGTTTACCTTGCAACGGCAGTGGTCAATGTGATTTCATCTTATGGTGTGCGAATCCCGTGCAGATCTCTTCTTGACTCTGGTTCTTAGTTAAATTTCGTCACAACATCGTTCCTACAGCAGTTAGGAATCAAGAAGCATCGTAAGGATATTTCAATCAGTGGAATAGGTACCGCAAGAGTGCAGGTCTGAGTTTGTGCCCTCAGTAACTTTTGAATCCAGAACATCGACTTATAAAGCCACAATTGAAGCGAACCTCATGTCTCGTATAAGTGACTACCAGTGCTGTCAAGAAATCGACGTTTCCCTGTGGAAGATTCCTACTCACATCGAGCTGGCAGATCCTTCATTCTGCAAAGCTAATCAAATCGACATGCTGTTGGGTGCTGAACTTTTCTTCGACCTATTTTTACCAGGAGAATACAGGATTTCAAACGAAATACCAAAATTACGTAAATCAGAGTTAGGTTGGATCGTAGCCGGAAGTGCTCCAGCTTCAAATTCGAATGCTCATTGCCATATAGTCACAAAGCCATCGATGACATCGTTGGACAAACTCGTTCGCTCCTTCTGGGAAACAGAAAGCCATGACACTCCCATTAACACTCAGAGCGAAGAAGAACATCAATGTGAAGAACATTTCAAGAAGAATACAACTCGGAATTCAGAAGGTAAATTTGTTGTTAAATTACCATTTAAGGAGGATCCTTCCATATTTTTAGGTGACTCCCTTCAAGTAGCAAGGAAAAGGTTTCTTTCATTAGAAAGCAAATTAAACAAGGATGAAGAGCTAAAAAATCCTACACCAGCTTCATGGAAGAATATAAAACATTGGGTCACATGACACCAATTGGCAAGAATAATATTCCAGAGAGACACTACATCATACCTCATCATTGTGTCATGAAACCCGAAAGTTCATCAACAAAACTTCGAGTAGTTTTTGATGCTTCAGCCAAGACGACTCACTAAATGATATACTATTGGTGGGTCCAACAGTTCAACCAGATCTATTTTCAATAGTTCTGAAATTCAGAATGCACAGATACGTCTTTACAGCAGACATAACAAAGATGTATCGCCAGGTGTTATTACAAGAGGAAGATCGAGCCTTTCAACTTATTTTTTGGAGACCAAGAACTGATGAGCCATTACAGCTGTATAAATTAAACACTGTAACTTATGGGACAGCATCGGCCTCTTACCTTGCAACCAGATTACTTGTTAAACTAGCCGAAGACAATCAAGATACATTTTATAGAGCTTCACAGGCCGTTAAAAACAATGTGTACGTGGATGATTGCTTGGCCGGTTCAGAGACCATTGATGACGCTCATGAGTTACTTAATGAGATAGTTTGCCTACTCAAAGCAGGTAATTTTGATACATGATATGGGTTTCTTGTCTCCAAGTTGTGTTTTATATTTATAAGAAAAAACAAATAAGGTAAAAATAGTTTTATTTTATTTTAATTTTATTTAATTTTTAATTTAACAACTTAAGTTTATTTATTTATATTTTAAATTTCACTACGCGTTTCGGGGCTACTGCTCCATCTTCGGGTGGAATACTTATGTCGCTACTGTTGTTGGTGGTTGACGTAGCAAGTTGGCTGAGGTTTTGGTCATCTATTGTTGTTGTTTGTTATTTTCTTTTATATGGTTTGGCTTTTTTATTGTAATATTGTGTTTTCTTTCTTTTTTCTATTGTTGTTGTTGGTTTTATTGTTTGTATATATATTTAAGCATTAGTGTATTATGTTGTCTTTTTTCTTTCTTTATTATTTGTGTTTAAATTTTAAATTTTAAATTTTATTGCCGTTTCATATAGTGTGTTTGGTTTGATGGTTAATTTGTCATTTAGTATATTGTCTTGTTCTAGTTTGTAAGTTTGGCGTATTGTACCAATGAAACACAAGATTTAACAAATTACAAATTAAAATATTTATTTTTCCGAATAAGATAAACTGAACCACTCTGGACATCGAAGTTTAATTGAATGTCTATAATTATAAAATCGGCAGCTGCAGTCTGAGACAAAATCGTTGGTCACAATATTTGAATTTTGCTTTCAACCGATTGCAGAGCCTCCTGTGAGTGAGCGGTGACTTTGAGTTTAGTCATCAGAGTTGTCACATAGATGTCAGGACCGCCACATCACTCCCCTTCTAGTACCGAAGGGACGATAGAATTTATGTGTCAAATACAAATTGAACTTTTCGTTGTTTATCAAATTTTGTTTTGTGTTGAGAAAATTTCTTTAAGATTGGAAGATATTTTGTTGAATTATCAGATGGTGGTTCCATTCGTGTTTGATGACCACTACTTGATGATGATGGTGTTTGTTGTTCTTCTCTGGCGCAGTTTTCGGGTAAAATGTGTGCTGGTTTTAAACGTTCTGTCGAGATATTTAAAATTCTTCCATTTGCGTTGATAGTGAAGAGACGGTCATTGATTCGTTTTAAAACTGGATGAGGGCCAGTGTATGGTTGTTCGAGTGGCTTCTTCACAGCATCGCATCGAAGGAAAACGTGTGAACATTTTTGAAGATCAGGTGGGATGAACAACTTCAAGTTCGTGTGGTGATTTGATGTCGCAGATGCACGAAACTTGCGCATGACTTCACGATGCTTTTGGACGAATATCTGTGGGTCAGAAAAAATGTCTTGGTCAACGAAAAACTCACCAGGAATCGTCAGATTCGTTCCGTAAAGCATTTCGGCTGCGGACGCTTTGATGTCTTCTTTGTACGTTGTTCGAAGACCTATTAGCACTGTTGGAAGCGCTTGTATCCAGTTGGTTTCCTCATGGCACATGAGCGCGGACTTCAAGGAACGATGCCATCGTTCGACTAGTCCGTTTGAGGCAGGATGGTAAGGTGAAGTTCGTATCCTCGTTGTTCCAATCATCTTCATCAGTGCTGAGAAGAGGGCCGACTCAAATTGGGTGCCTTGGTCGGTTGTGATAGTAGTTGGTGATCCAAATCGAGCAACCCAATGGTTGTAGAACGCTGTTGCGACTGTCTCTGCACTCATGTCCTGTAGGGGTATGGCTTCCGGCCATCTGCTGAATCGGTCGATCATCGTTAGGCAGTATCGGTTTCCTTGGCACAGTGGAAGAACAATCAGGTCGATGTGTACGTGTGTGAAACGTTGGTCTGGGACGTTGATTGACTCAGGTGAAAGCTTAGTGTGTCGGCTCACTTTCGATCGTTGGCATTGGATGCAAGTGCGAGACCATTCCAGTGCATCTTTTTTGATGTTCGGCCAAATGTACTTTTCTCTGAGTTGTCGACTGGTTGATCTTCCGCTGGGATGAGACAAGTTGTGTATGGATTCGAAAGCTTTTTGACGCAGAGTGGATGGTATGTAGGGTCGAATTGCGTTGTCCGAAATGTCACAGTAGATTTTAACACCAGGTTCCAAGGTCAATTTGGTCAGTTTGAGGGAAGTGTTCCCAAACCTTAGAAGTTCGCGTAGTTCGGGGTCGAGCAGTTGTGAAAGATGCAATTCCCGTTGATCGAACTGCGAAGGCATTGATATGGCATTTACTCGTGATAACGCATCAGCTACGGTATTGTCTTGTCCGGGAAGGTAAATTATATCGGTAGTGAACTGTGATATAAAATCCAATTGTCTCAATCGACGTTGAGGAGCTTTGTCTGAGCGTTGTTGAAAAGCGTAGGTTAATGGCTTGTGATCAGTCTGCACTACGAAACGACGACCATCCAGTATGTGCTTGAAGAAATGTATGGCAAGGTAGACGGCAAGTAACTCCCGATCATAAGTACTATACCGAGTCTGAGCACTTGAAAGCTTCGAGGAAAAGAATCCAATGGGTTTGTTCTGGTCGGAATCTTTTTGCTCTAGCTTGGCACCGATTGCGGTGTCTGAAGCATCCGTTGTGAGTACCAGTGATGCATTTTGGTTGAGGTGTGTAAGCAGAGTTGTCTCTTTGATGCTGTTTTTGCACTCTTGGAAAGCTTTTTCAGCAAGAGGGTTCCAAGGAACAGGCCGTTTGTCGTTCTTCTTTGAATCCCTGATGAGTCCATTCAATGGTGCTTGCATGTGGGCGCAGTTTGGTATGTAGCGACGATAATAATTAATGATTCCCAGGAAGCGACGTAGTTCGGCTATGGTGTTTGGCTTTGGATAGTTGGAAATGACGTCAATTCGATCTTCTGGTGGCTTGCAACCAAATTTGTTGATGGTGTGTCCAAGATATATGACCTCAGACTTCGCAAATTGGCATTTTGATATGTTTATTACCAAACCATACTCTTGGAGACGTTGCAAGACTTGACTGACGTGCTGTTTGTGCTCTTCTTCTGAGTTTGAGGCGATCAGAATATCGTCGATGTAACAGAAAACGAAGTCCAAGTTGCGAAGAACCATATCCATAAACCTTTGGAATGTTTGAGTCGCATTCTTCAGTCCAAATGGCATTACCACAAACTCAAACAATCCAAAAGGAGTTGTGATCGCTGTCTTTTCGATGTCTTCAGGTGCCATTGGAATCTGGTAGTACGCCTTGTCCATGTCCAAAATGGAGAAAAAAGATTTGTTGTGCAGATTTTCGGTGAAGTCCATGATGTGTGGTATCGGGTATCTATCGGGCTGAGATTGTGCATTTAAGCGGCGATAATCACCACAACATCTCCATCCGCCGGTTTTCTTCTCTACGAGATGAATGGGACTAGCCCAAGGACTACTGGATACGCGACAATATCCTTTTTTGACGAAGTTCGCAATGTCGGTTTTGGCCTGTTTCAACTTTTCTCCAGAGAGTCGTCTCGGACGTTCGGCGTTTGGCTGACCTGTGGTTGTTATATGGTGTTGCATCGTAGTGGCCTTCGGTTTGGAACTGTTATTGTTGGCAAGGATGAATTGGTTCACCAGACTAATGTAGGTATCAGGTCCATTAATGGAAAGTAGTCTGGTGACGTCGGTCGACTCAATTCTCCCAGGCGCCGTCAGTGTTGTTGTCTTGTCGATGATGCGTTTAGCCTTAAGATCGATCAAGAGGCCATAGTGTGCCAGTAAATCTGCTCCAATGATTGCTGTTTTGACGTCTGCAATTATGAAGGGCCAAGTGATGGCTCTCCGAAGACCGATGTTGAGCGTGAGGGTTTTGCTGCCGTAAGTATGTATTGGCGAGTTGTTAGCCGCGAGAAGTGTTATTTCTCCTCTCTGGTTTGAGCAATCATTGGAGCGAGGCAAAACGCATATTGTGGAGCCAGAGTCGAGCAAGAACTTTTGATGGGTTTCCTTATCACAAATGAAAAGGCGGCTTTCCTTGCAAATCTGTGGGCTGTTGTCAACCGCCTTGGGTGACAACAGACTTGCTAGTTTTTTTGGGGGAAACTGCAAGGTTTGTCACACCTCCTCGCTTCTTCGCCGTACTTACTGTGGTAGAAGCATACTCCTTTTGACGAGGCCTTCCTGTCTCTAGAAAACGATCTGGTTCTAGACTTGCCTCTAGATCTGTTTCGGTCGGCTTTTAGGCTTTGTACCATCGTAGTCAAGTTAGCCAACGTAGCTTCCACCTCAGTCAGGCGTTGGTCAAGAGTTAAGTTGTTTCGGCACTCATCGACATGCGCAGCGAAGACCTGGTTTGATGTTGTTGTTGACATGTTGTCCATTATCTTGTCTGCTATCTCTGATAAGGTGGCGAGGTCAATGTTTAGGTTGGCAGACAAAATTCCACGGACATGATTTGGCATCCTCGACATCCAAATTGTGGAGAGCATGTCATCGGGCACATTTTCTCCTGCCAGCCTTCTCATCTCTCTCAAGAGACTTGACGGACGCTTGTCGCCGAGTTCGAGTGACGTCATTAGTTTGTTCAGTTGCCGCTCTTTGGACTCAGTAAACCGCGCAATCAGTTGTCTCTTAAAAGCCAGATATTTGTCGACGGCTGGTGGTGTCTGCACCAAATCTGAAACCTCATTTAAAATCTCAGGGTCCAGGGCAGCGATGATAGCATTGAATTTGCTGTTATCTGAAGAGATCCTATTGTTATGGAATTGCGCCTCAATTTGCACGAACCACAAGGCTGGGTTTATCTTCCAAAATGGTGGAATCTTGAGGTTCTTCAATGCTGCGATTTCTGCTATCAATGGTGCCCGTGCAGCACCGTTTGCTGCTTGGCCAGCTGCTTCAGGATCCTGATCCACCATGTCCTCGTAAATTAAAAAGAGAAAAAGGAAAGGCAAATAAATTGTAGACTTGTGCTTAATTATGACGAGATCACGTCGGGGTCACCACTTTGGCGTATTGTACCAATGAAACACAAGATTTAACAAATTACAAATTAAAATATTTATTTTTCCGAATAAGATAAACTGAACCACTCTGGACATCGAAGTTTAATTGAATGTCTATAATTATAAAATCGGCAGCTGCAGTCTGAGACAAAATCGTTGGTCACAATATTTGAATTTTGCTTTCAACCGATTGCAGAGCCTCCTGTGAGTGAGCGGTGACTTTGAGTTTAGTCATCAGAGTTGTCACATAGATGTCAGGACCGCCACATAAGCTTTGTAGATCTCATATTCTTCTATTGCGTCAAGTAATCTGCCTTTTCTGCATATATGTAATGTTTGTAAATTTGTTTCAATGTCTGTATAATTATGGTTGTTTTCTATTAAATGTAATGCATACGTGGATTTGGTGTTGGGTTTGGGTCTATGTTCCTTGAATCTTTCTTCGAATGTTCTACCTGTTTGGCCGATATAAAATTTGTTGCAATCATTGCATTTAAGTTTGTAGACGCCGGAGTATGATTTTGTTTCTTGTTTTATTTTTGGTTTTAAAATATTTTGTAAGTTGTTATTTGTTTTGAATGTTATATTTATGTTAAGTTTTTTGAATTGATTTGTTAATATTTGTGGTACTATGTTGGTGTATGTGACTGATGTATATTTTGGGTTTTCTATTGTGGGTTTAATAGTTGTGTTGTTGTTTATTTTCTTTTCTTTTTTCTTTATTAATTTGTCTATTATTGTTGTTTTGTATCCATTATTGTATGCAATTTGTTTTATTATGTTAATTTCATTGTCGAAGTCTGTTTTGTCCATAGGGATGTTATAGGCTCTATTAATAAATGCATTGAAAGCTGCCATGTTTTGTGAATTTGGGTGGTGGGAATCATTATGTATGACTGTGTCTGATGTGGTTTCTTTTCGGTATATTTTATATTTAAGTTTATTGTTGAATTTTGTAATTGTTAAGTCAAGGAAATTTATTGAATTGTTATTTTCTATTTCTGTTGTCACTTTTATTTTTGTGTTCATATTGTTGATATATTTTGTTAACATGTCTATTTGTCTTTGTGTTCCGTCAAATATTACAAAGGTGTCATCTACATATCTTGTGTATGTTATTATTTTGTGTTTCTGTGGATTTAGTGTGGAGAGGATGTATTTATTTTCAAAGTGGTCAAGGTATATTTCGGCTAATAGTCCACTTAATGGTGATCCCATAGCTAGTCCTTCTGTTTGGGTATAGAAGCGGTTATTGAAAGTGAAGTAATTTTGCTTCAATATGATGGTCAATATTTGTATCAGTTCGTTGGTTTGTTTTGTGTTGATTCTGGATGTTTGTTCGAGGCAAAAACACTCTAGTAAAGATATAAATCCTCGGTAGCCATATTGGTTTGCCTACAAACTAAACCGGAAACGGACCTGATAAAACAATTCTTAGTGTGCGTGAAAACACGTACCCTAAGACACAACTAATCAGTTCCGGTCCGAATCGAATTGTTGTTGGATTTCACATTTATTCATGGACATCATGTCAAAATTACAAATACAACAATGTAAACAAATGGGTTTTGGAGGGTGATACGTACGAAGGATTTATATCTTCATTAGAGTGTTTTTGGTTCGAGGTTGTCTTTAAGTATTTTAATTGTTTCGTTTATTGGAATGTTTGTGTACATATTGGTTATGTCGAATGAAATCATTTTGGAGTTTGTATTTATGTTTATGTTATTAATTTTATCTATTAATTGTGTGGTGTTTTTTATGCTGTTGTTGTTTTTTAGATTTATGCTGTTTTTTATTATTTGTTGTAGTTTTTTGGCTATTTTGTAAGATGGGGCGGTTGTGTAGTTGATGAGTGGACGTATAGGTATATCTTTTTTATGTATTTTCGGGAGGCCTGTGAGTTGTGGAGCTTTAGGGTTTGGTTGTTTGAGTGTGTGTTTGTTTATATTTGTAAGTAGGTGATTGCATTTGTTGATTGCATTATTAATTTCTTTGTTATATATTTTAGTGGGGTCGTTTTGTAATTGTTGTATTTTATTGTCTAGGAAGAATTTTTCTGTTTTTGTTAGGTAATCTTGTTTATTGAGTATTACTATTGTGTTTCCTTTATCGGCTTTTGTGATCATTGCATCGTTTTCTTGTAATTTATGTTTAATGTTATTGAGGTTTTTTATATCTTGTTTGAATTTTTTATGTAGATTTTTGTTAATATTATTGATGTTAGTTATCTTTTTTAGTTTATTGTTTATGATGATTCTTGTTTCATTTTGTGTTTCATATGATGCTATTGTTTTTATTGCTGCTTCTGCGTTGATTACTTCTTGTGTTATGCTGTTTTTGTTGCTTTTAGGTATATTGTATTTAAGACCTTTGTTTAATGTTTTTAATTCTATTTCTGTTATTGGAATGTTAGTTTTATTTATTACTCTAGGATAAAAGGTGTGGTTTATTGTTGGTTTTTTGTCGTCTATTTGTTTGTTAATTAATTTTTGTAGTTTGTTATTTTGTGATTTGGTGATTTTCTTTGTAAGGTTTTGTATGTATCGGTTAGTTTCATCTATGTATATGTCAACGGCTATGTTTTGTATGTGTTTATACATTTGTAGGTATGATTGATATATTTTATTATTTAATTTCACTTTTTTACTGTATAGAAACTTTATTTCTTCGTTAATTCTAATAATTCTGACTAGTTTTTGTGTTTTTTGTGCAGCTATTGATGAGTCAGAATTATTAGAATTAACGAAGAAATAAAGTTTCTATACAGTAAAAAAGTGAAATTAAATAATAAAATATATCAATCATACCTACAAATGTATAAACACATACAAAACATAGCCGTTGACATATACATAGATGAAACTAACCGATACATACAAAACCTTACAAAGAAAATCACCAAATCACAAAATAACAAACTACAAAAATTAATTAACAAACAAATAGACGACAAAAAACCAACAATAAACCACACCTTTTATCCTAGAGTAATAAATAAAACTAACATTCCAATAACAGAAATAGAATTAAAAACATTAAACAAAGGTCTTAAATACAATATACCTAAAATCAACAAAAACAGCATAACACAAGAAGTAATCAACGCAGAAGCAGCAATAAAAACAATAGCATCATATGAAACACAAAATGAAACAAGAATCATCATAAACAATAAACTAAAAAAGATAACTAACATCAATAATATTAACAAAAATCTACATAAAAAATTCAAACAAGATATAAAAAACCTCAATAACATTAAACATAAATTACAAGAAAACGATGCAATGATCACAAAAGCCGATAAAGGAAACACAATAGTAATACTCAATAAACAAGATTACCTAACAAAAACAGAAAAATTCTTCCTAGACAATAAAATACAACAATTACAAAACGACCCCACTAAAATATATAACAAAGAAATTAATAATGCAATCAACAAATGCAATCACCTACTTACAAATATAAACAAACACACACTCAAACAACCAAACCCTAAAGCTCTACAACTCACAGGCCTCCCGAAAATACATAAAAAAGATATACCTATACGTCCACTCATCAACTACACAACCGCCCCATCTTACAAAATAGCCAAAAAACTACAACAAATAATAAAAAACAGCATAAATCTAAAAAACAACAACAGCATAAAAAACACCACACAATTAATAGATAAAATTAATAACATAAACATAAATACAAACTCCAAAATGATTTCATTCGACATAACCAATATGTACACAAACATTCCAATAAACGAAACAATTAAAATACTTAAAGACAACCTCGAACAAACATCCAGAATCAACACAAAACAAACCAACGAACTGATACAAATATTGACCATCATATTGAAGCAAAATTACTTCACTTTCAATAACCGCTTCTATACCCAAACAGAAGGACTAGCTATGGGATCACCATTAAGTGGACTATTAGCCGAAATATACCTTGACCACTTTGAAAATAAATACATCTTCTCCACACTAAATCCACAGAAACACAAAATAATAACATACACAAGATATGTAGATGACACCTTTGTAATATTTGACGGAACACAAAGACAAATAGACATGTTAACAAAATATATCAACAATATGAACACAAAAATAAAAGTGACAACAGAAATAGAAAATAACAATTCAATAAATTTCCTTGACTTAACAATTACAAAATTCAACAATAAACTTAAATATAAAATATACCGAAAAGAAACCACATCAGACACAGTCATACATAATGATTCCCACCACCCAAATTCACAAAAAATGGCAGCTTTCAATGCATTTATTAATAGAGCCTATAACATTCCTATGGACAAAACAGACTTCGACAATGAAATTAACATAATAAAACAAATTGCATACAATAATGGATACAAAACAACAATAATAGACAAATTAATAAAGAAAAAAGAAAAGAAAATAAACAACAACAAAACTATTATACCCACAATAGAAAACCCAAAATATACATCAGTCACATACACCAACATAGTACCACAAATATTAACAAATCAATTCAAAAAACTTAACATAAATATAACATTCAAAACAAATAACAACTTACAAAATATTTTAAAACCAAAAATAAAACAAGAAACAAAATCATACTCCGGCGTCTACAAACTTAAATGCAATGATTGCAACAAATTTTATATCGGCCAAACAGGTAGAACATTCGAAGAAAGATTCAAGGAACATAGACCCAAACCCAACACCAAATCCACGTATGCATTACATTTAATAGAAAACAACCATAATTATACAGACATTGAAACAAATTTACAAACATTACATATATGCAGAAAAGGCAGATTACTTGACGCAATAGAAGAATATGAGATCTACAAAGCTTACAAACTAGAACAAGACAATATACTAAATGACAAATTAACCATCAAACCAAACACACTATATGAAACGGCAATAAAATTTAAAATTTAAAATTTAAACACAAATAATAAAGAAAGAAAAAAGACAACATAATACACTAATGCTTAAATATATATTATTATTATTATTATTATTATAAGCTTTTATTTGCCATTATTGATATTTTGTACAATATTTATTTACATTTTTGTTTACATTTTCTGTTTCTTTTGAATTAATTACTATATAAAATTGACATAATTTTTTTTTTTTTTTTTAATCAACTTTAATATGTAAGCAAAGTTTGAATAAATAAATGGATGCGTGTCAAAATTCTATGATCTGGCATAAGCCTCCCCCAATGTTGCCCAGAGATCTCTATCTTTTGCGTCATTGTACCAACTTTGTCTTTCTTTAAGCAAATCGTCTGCCCATCTTTTCTTCGGTCATCCAATTGGTCTTCTGCTTTCTGGTGGTGTCCATTTTGTAATGATTTTTGTCCATCTTTGGTCCTGTATTCTAGATATATGTCCTGCCCAATTCCATTTAAGGAGTTTTGCTCGTTCAACCACGTCCGTTAAACCAGTTCTTCGTCTTATTTCTCTATTTCTCACTCTCTGGCTTATTCGTAGGTTAAGTAGTTTTCTTTCCATCTTGGTTTGGCATATTCTTATTTTGTCAAGTAAACTTGAAGTCAAGGATATAGTCTGTAACCCATAAGTCATAACAGGAAGAATAGCAGAGTCTAGTATATATTTTCGTGTTTCGTCCCTTAGATTTGATTGTAATATTTGTTTTAGACTCCAAAATTGTTTCCAACTATTGGTAATGCGTCTAGAAACTTCTTTTTTCTCTTGGTTAATGAATGACTTAGTCTGTCCTAGATAAGTATAATCTTCTACATATTCTATGTGTTCGTTATCCAGCATTATGTCATCTTTAATATGGTTAGTCATTATCTTAGTTTTTGACTTATTGATATGAAGTCCAACTTTCTTGCATTCATTTGTCAATTCTATGAGCATATTTTGTATTTGTCCGGAAGTTGATGAGATGAGAACTATGTCATCAGCGAATCTAAGGTTGCTCAAATATTGTCCCCAAATATTTATTCCATATCTATTGTCCCAGTTTAGTTTCTTGAATATTTCTTCCAGTACCGCAGAGAATAATGGTGGTGACATTGGATCCCCCTGTCTTACGCCTCTCTTTATTTTTATTTCTCTTCCTATTTTTTCGGTTTTTATTTTCGCCACGCTGTCTGTATATATATTTTTCATCGTCCTTATAAAGATAGGATGAATTCCTTGGTTTGTCAGCGCTGTCCATATTTCGTCATGTTCTACTGAGTCAAATGCTTTACTGAAGTCAATATATAAAAGATACAAAGGTTTTTTTTTTTTGTCCAAAAATTCTTAGCTCGGATAGTCCCAGTATATCCCAGTTGATAGTTGATAATGCTAGTCTTAGTTCTGATTGTTTTGCTTCTGTAGCTAATGTTCTTACATTGTATGTACAAATGTCTAGAGTGTTTTTGGATTGGTCTTGGTTTGATGGGTAGTTTGGAGGGAATTGGCCGTCATTCCCCACGATGGCTAATCGGCTTGGGGTAGAGTCCATATTATTCAAAATTTGCTTCTTTTGTTGCTAGTTGTTGTGTTGGTCACTGTTCATATTATTAATTTCTTTTTGGTTTGATTGTAGAAATCTATGAATGCTGTTGTTTCTTATTTTGTTATGTTTGTCATTTTGGACTTTTTCATTTGTTTTTGGTCTCTTCAATTTGGTCGAACATGTTGGTTCATTTTCATTTGCATTTGGATCGTTGTCATATTGTCGATTTCTTTTAGGCATTCGTTGTTTTTTCTTCTCAATATCGTTTCCTGATGTCATTTTTTGATTATTTAGATTTTTGGAAAATGGTTTATTTTCTTGGACTGTCTTATTAAAATCTTCTTTTATGTAGTCTTCTTTTATGTATATGATGTCCTCTTTATAATGTCTCAGTTTAGTTTTGTTTTTCATTATAGTATCTTTTTTTATTTGTGTTGTCAATCCAAGTAAAATAGGTCTTATTTTGTCTCCTTTATTTCCTAGACGTCTTGCAAAATCGATTTCAAAATATTCAGTTTTTATTTCGAGAATAGTGTTTAAAAGGTGTAAAATGGTGTCTACTAATTCTTCGTTGCTTTTTTCAGTTTCTTTTATATTGTAAATAACAAGATTTTTTCTCTTTATACATCTCTCTAAATATTTTATTTTCTTTTCTAGGTGTTCCTGTTTCTCTTCAATTGTGTTGTTTCTGTCTATTATTGAGTTTAATTTTTGTTCTAAGGTTTCAGTTTGTTCTTTAATTTCTTTCCTTAAGTTTGTCCCAAGGTTTTCAATAGCAGTCAAAAGTTTGTCCAATTTATTGTCGACTTGACTGTCCTCCATACTGGTCATTTTAATTAAGGACGCTACTGTTATTTCAGCTGTCAGTGTGGTGTCAGAAGTTTATGTCAAAGTGAATGAAGTGTGTTTTGATATTTGTGTTGTTTATATATTTTGTATTTTTGTGTGCTAATTTCTAATATTATAATTAATAGTAGTATAGCAGTTTTTATTGTAATTAATTACTATATAATAATAAAGTGCAATTGTTTGCAGTTTTATATAAAATCAAGTTTATTTTTTTCTTTTTTGTTTTTTGTTTTGTTTGTTACTCACCTCGGCTGTGCTTTCAAAGACAGGAGGGAATATTTTTTGTTATCTTAAGAGAAGATAAAAACTCTCTTAAATAGCACTTTCAACGGTTTGTAAACAAAACGGATATGTTTTTGTTTAAACTTTTTTATTTATTGGGTTGAATTTTCACTTTCTTTATTTTTTCTTTGGTGTAATGTTGTTTTTTGTTTTTCGTTTTTCGTATGTAATGCCCAACTTTCCGAACCTTGAACAAAAATATTTTCACTCAGTGATTAAATTTCAGTTTGTTTCCTTATATTTCCTTCTTATTTTGTTGTTTTCTTTAAGAGCACTTTATAGACACGTCTTTCACAATGACAACTCAAACTCTTCTCTATATACAAACAATAAAACCAACAACAACAATAGAAAAAAGAAAGAAAACACAATATTACAATAAAAAAGCCAAACCATATAAAAGAAAATAACAAACAACAACAATAGATGACCAAAACTTCAGCCAACTTGCTACGTCAACCACCAACAACAGTAGCGACATAAGTATTCCACCCGAAGATGGAGCAGTAGCCCCGAAACGCGTAGTGAAATTTAAAATATAAATAAATAAACTTAAGTTGTTAAATTAAAAATTAAATAAAATTAAAATAAAATAAAACTATTTTTACCTTATTTGTTTATTCTTATAAAGGTTATTTTGAATTGAAAAAATTTTGTTCCAATCATCCTATGATTTTAGAAGGAATTCCTGAAGAAGATAAAGAAAAACTAGTAACATTTCATCAATCTGAGATAGTCAAAACGTTAGGGATCCTTCACAAGATGTCTTCAAATTCAGCTTCAATGACGAAAAGGTAAATAAAATAACTACTCAGATAACAAAGCGAACAGTTTTAGCTGATCTTGCAAGACTTTTCGATCCTGGCTTACTTGGGCCTATAATCGTCATTGACAAGCTATTTTTACAAGAGTTGTGGAAATCAAAACTGTCTTGGGATGAAAATCTTCCAACTGAAAAGGCTCAAAAGTGGATAAACTACATTGGGCAATTCTCCCTCATGAACAAGATAAGCATTCCACGATACGTTCTTCTTCCTTCTGCTAAGACAATAGAACTTCATGCCTTCTCTGATAGCAGCTTAAGTGCATTTGGTACGTGCGTTTACTTAAGATCAATTGATGAAAGAAACCAAAGCTTTTGCCAACTTCTTTGCTCAAAATCAAGAGTTGTGCCTTTGAAAGCTGTCAGCATAGCCTGCCTGGAACTACAAGCAGCAGTACTTATGGTGGAATTAGTGGATAGGGTAATTCAAATACTTCCAAAGAAAATTGACAAGGTATGCTTTTATACAGATTCTACAACCGTCTTAGCCTGGCTTAAATCACCCTCTTATACCTGGGAAACTTTTGTTGCAAATAGAGTTGCAAAAATCCAATCACTTTCAGAGTTTCATCAATGGCAATACATCAAGGGCCATTTAAATCCAGCAGACTTGGTTTCGAGAGGATCAAACTTAGAAGTTCAAATCATCAATATGGTTCAAAGGTCCAGAGTTTCTTAGAAATGAGGAAATCGTTCAGTTCAAGGAATACGAATTTCCTGAAGTGATTCCAGAACGACGTAAGAAAAAATCGGTGTTGTCGGCAGTAATTCAAAACGATCTAAACTTGATCGAAAACATCAATTATAGAATATCATTTTTCACATTGAGAAAAATATTTTCATTCTGTTTTAGATTCTATTACAATTGCAGAAAACCAGTTGAACTTAGAAACACAGGCCAGCTAACTGTTGAGGAATTAAGAGAAGGAACACGATGGATTCTTGTTTACACGCAAAGAGTGTCATTCCCAGAGGAATATCGTGCCTTAGAATGAAGGAAACTTGTAAGTAGAACTTTATCTATAGCATCTCTTACTCCATATTTTGATGAAAAAACAAAGCTCATCCGCGTTGGTGGAAGGTTGACAAATGCCAAGATCTCTCCAGATGCTAAGCATCAAATTTTAATTCCCAAAATTAATATAGTAACTAAATTAATTTTAACATATCTTCATTTTAAACACATGCACGCTTCACATAGAACGTTAATAGCCATCTCCCGACAACAGTACTGGACCTTAGGTGTTGGACATGCAGCTCGACAAGTAATTAGCCGATGCATCATATGCTTTAGAGTAAAGCCAAAATTCATCAATCAGCTGATGGGAAATATGCCTGCAGAAAGAGTTAATTCAGCAAGACCTTTTTATCATTCCGGTGTTGACTTTTGCGGCCCTATAAAAACTCACTACAAGGTCAGAGGTAAGACTCCTACAAAGTCATATTTAGCTATTTTCGTTTGTTTTTCTACTTAAGCTATACATAAAGAGGTAGTGGGAGATCTTTCATCTCAATCTTTCATATACGCCTTAAAACGATTTGTAGGAAGGCGAGGACTTTGCCACACAATATTTTGCGATAATGCAACAAATTTCGTTGGTGCCAAGAATGAATTAGCAGAACTAACAAAAATATTCAATTCAAATAGAATACAAGCAGCAATTCAGACATATTGCCTCGAAGAAGGAATAACGTGGAAAAACATTCCACCTCGTTCCCCTCATTTCGGAGGCCTGTGGGAGGCTGCCGTTAAATCTGCAAAGATGCTCCTCGTTCGCCACTTAGGTGAAGCATCACTTACGTATGAGGAGTTGCTTACTGTGGTCATACAAATAGAAGCGATATTGAATTCTCGACCGTTGACACCGTTATCATCTGATCCAAATGATTTCGAAGCTCTCACACCCGGACACTTCTTAATCGGAAGTCCTCTTACGGCAATGGCAGAACCTGATGTTACAACCTGCAAAATGAGCAGCCTAAATAAATTCCGGCAAATTCAACATATTCAACAACATTTTTGGAAAAGGTGGTCAGATAAGTATTTACATCTCTTGCAGCAAAGATTCAAGTGGAAGACTGAATCCAACAATCTGAAGCCTGACACCTTGGTGCTTATTAAAGAAGAAAATATTCCTCCGATGCGCTGGAAATTAGGACGTGTGATTGAAACTTTGAAGGGAAGTGATGATAAAGTACGCGTGGCTAATGTTAAAACCCAAACTGGAACATATCAAAGAGCAATACATAATCTTTGCCCACTTCCAACAGATGAACAAGAGAATAAAGAAAAAAATTCAGATTGCTCCAGTCTTGAACCCAAGAGAAGCACGAAAATCATTTGATTGAACTTTTGAGAAAACAAAGTTCAATTGCAGATGCTACTTCGAATATTTTAAAACGTGATCACATTCAAGTTCAAGATCAGTTTAAGGCTTTAAATGAACATCTTGAAAAGACCATTGCGATCTTCAAGGAGAAACAAAAGGTTAATGGGGTAAAACAGAATCTCGGATCATTGACTTCATATTTGATTCTTGTTCTCACGAATTTCGAGCACATACAAGAAATGCTTTTAGATGTTCTTTTGGATTTAAATCACGGAAACATAAATCCACAGCTTATAACACCCAAGCAATTAAGTGAGCAGCTGAAGCTTGTTAAAAGTAACTTGCCTTCCTATTTATCATTGCCAGAAGGTTCAGTTCTTGACATGTTTGAAATGTGTTTGAAATGTTACTACCCCTGACGGATGCTGAAGAATTTCAACTTTTTAATCTTTTAACTATTCCTATAGTTCACATGAACAAGACGTTTATAGTAGAAACATCTGCTGAATATTTAGCTGTGTCATTACCCAGAGATAGATATTTCTTATTGAGTGGCCTCGAGCTGGGAGCATGCAAACGATTACTGTCAACCAACTACATGTGCAACTAAGTGCACCCAACTATAATCCAGCAAGGAACTTCAGAGATTTGCGAAATGGCTTTACTAAATGATAAGGAGGAGAGCTTCAGAAAATGCACCTTAAAGGCGGCACATTCACAAAATGTTTGAAAAGGACTTAAATATTCGAACAGTTGGATTTTCTCTATTCCATCAAAAATGTCTGGCCATCTGATTTGCGGCGATAAAAGCACAGCCATTAGTTTGTCTGGAAATGGTGTTCTGGAGTTCAAGAAACCTTGTGTTCTTCAACTGCCCAACATCGTCATTAAAGGTAAAATTCCTAGCGCGAATGCAAGTTTCTGGAACATAACTGAAGAGACAACATCAAAGACAATAGACACACCTATTGAAACGAATCATATTGACCCATCCGAGTTTGAAGATCTAAAGTCTAAAATCAAAGATGTAATGGACAAATCCAAGGAATTGCCTGCCCCCACTGATATCAACTCACATGATTATCATCACTATGGAAGCAGTCTGTTGTTTTTGGCATGCATTATTGGGATTATCTTCACTCTTTTTCGTCGAAAAAGAACACCAACCCCTATGCCGTGAACTTTCGAGGTCAACGTTTAAAATTAAGTCAAAGAATTCAATAAGTAAAATTTAGAGAGTTAAGAACCCTCAAAAGGGGGGAGTATGTTCAAATTTCATTCAAATTTCATTTTAACTTTTTTTCTTTTTATCTTAAACCATGCGGCCAGTAGTATTGTAAGGCCAAATGGATCATCTTAATTTGTAAATCATTTTTGCATAGGTGCAACAAAATATTATTTTCTGTTATTAATTCAAGTGTGTGACCAATTGAAAACTTTGTAGTTCACGCTTCTCGTGTTCCACTTTTGATATTTGCTATTCATCTGTTCTCACGCTTGGAATTTTTATTGCATAGTTGCACTTTTCATAATTCATCATTTTCAAGAAATGTAAATTCTATTAAACAATAAAGTCAGTTTTTTGAAAACCTTGAAACTAGTGCGTCGTCTTCTCCTTGAGTTATTTTTCGTCTATTTTATTTTTTTGATTATTTGTTCATTTCGTTAAGAACTTAACACCTAGTCAGCAAAGAAACAGTAGAATATACAATATAAAAATTACACTATAGCTCAAAATAAATGAACAAGTTGTTTGCAAAAAAGATTCTTCAATTTGACCAACTTTTACAAAAACTTTCGATGATAATGCGTGTTTTTGATGTTCTTTCTTTTCAGGCGTGTATGTGACTGTATTCACATATGTAAGTATATTCCACCAAGAAACCAAGAGTAACATCATCGCCTGGTTTGAGTCCTTCTTCAGGTGTAAAGTTCAATTTGAACTTTCTCCAAGTGATGAATCTATAAAAAAAATTGGAGAAACAACATAGAATAGGAATTTCTAATTAGAATTTTCTGATTTTTACTTTGATTCCTCTCGTTGAACTCCTTCGTCGAATTCCTTTGAATCGTCACGTTGATTTAGGACAAACGAAGAATCCAACATCTCTAGAATGACGTTGGTGGGACTTTTAACACAAGGTGGTTCCTCGGTCAGTTATGTCTGTCTCGATAGACTCGTGTTTAATGATGAAGTCGATGTTGCTGCAGGACGGTCGTCTTTTATTCGAAGTCGATCATTCGCCGTTCCTCTTCCTTGGTTGGCAGCTCCATAATGGTTGTGGTCATATCGTGCATAGTTGGGTTAGTTAGCTTGAGGATCGATTGAGTGAACGTGCCAGGCTTCAGTGGCTTTTCACAACGCACAAGCAGAACGTCGGGCACATGATAAATAGCGAACAATTGAATGCGATACTTGATCGACCCTGAATGGTACTCCGGCTTGATGGCATTGTGTTCGCATTGTCGACAACGCAGAGATCGCTTGACCCACAAACACTTCCGCTACGGATAGAGGTTGTTCACGCTGAATTGTCGTGACTATAAAGAAATTAATTTTCATTATACCTATAAGGAAATCTCAAATGGAAGTTGACTTACTGTTTTTGATGTTGATTTTCTGTGTGAAAATCGATGGATTCAACTCGCCGACATCGTCAGTAGCTGCCGAGGGACTGATCTGAATGTGTTTGGCCCTTAGGGGATTCTCGTCGGGCCAGCCCATTTGCCTCCGAATGATTGCCAATGTTAAGCCAGTGCGATACTTAGGAACAAAAAGAATGGATTAGTTTTAGATTTAATATTTTAATTCACTTAATTTACAGTCAAGGTTGGAATTTGTGCGATTTTGGAGTCTTCCTGCGATTGTATTCTTGTTTTTCTTGCTTCTCTTGCAGAACTACCGACTGGTAGTACTCTTTACACCTAGAAGATGAAGATTAAGCGAGTTGACTATGATATGAATGTTTTGATTCGTACTTACACAATTGATCTCCGCGCGCTGTTGCGTAATTTTTTTTGAGCCGCTTGCATTTTATTTCTTGGCATCTGATGAAAAGGTCGAGTTGGCAGTTGCTGCTATTATGTCGTTCCAACACCAACACTCAGCTGCTGGGAGAAGGGCGTTAGCGGTCGACTATTGCATGGCAAAACTTCCACTTGCATCATTGACTTGGTGGTGTTGTTGCTGCTGGTTTTGTTGCATTGAATGCGTTTGACTATTGGTAGAGGTGACACCTCCGCCGTCAACGACTGCGGCAGCTATGGCCGTTGAGAAGAACATACAAAAATAATGGGCAGTATCTGTATGACTTGTTGCAATACCACTTCGTTTTGTTTGGTTGCTAAAAAAAACATTAATTAGTGCTTCCAAAGTTTGTGGTTTATGTAAAACTTACTTTGAAGTAGTCTCGCCATCATAAACCTTCTGGTTAACGAACACACAATGAAATGGATTAGATTATAATAGTAATAATATTAAGTCGATTCATAGATTGAAAAATTGTGGCTTATTAAGTCGTTTGCAATATTCATAACGAATTCAGGGAATTCTTCTATAATGCCAGTCCTTAAGTTTACCAAAACTGCAGGGAATTCTAAAATAATACATAAAAAAATGATGAAATTATTTTTTGAATTTCCATTTGGAAGACTTACCAATGATTTACGACTCCCGTCATTTAGGAGCTGCTTTATTATCTCAGCAGGTTGCTTAAAAATCGACATTCGGTTCAGCTACCTCATCTATGTCACCCAGCTAAGTATCCCTGTCGTCCTTCAATGGCAACAAGATAGTGGAACATTTGTTGCTACAAGCTTGGATTTACATCTAGAAGATTAAGATTAAGCGAGTTGACCACGATATGAATGCTTCGATTCGTACTTACACAACTGATCTCCGTGCCCTGTTGCGTCGTTAATTTGAGCGGCTTGCATTATATTTCTTGGCAGCTGATGAATAGGTCGAGTTGGCAGTTTCTGTTACTGCTGTTAAATCGTTCTAACACCAACACTGAGCTGCTGGGAGGAGAGCGTTAGCGGTCGACTATTGAATGGCAAAACTTCAACTTGCATCCTTGACTTGGTGGTGTTGTTGCTGCTGGCTTTGTTGCATTTGACTATTGGTAGAGATGCTGACACTTCCACCGTCAGCCGTTGAGATGTACATAAAAACACAATGGGCAGTATCTGTCGTTCAAAACATTGATAATATTTTGTTAAGAGAAATACAATATATAAAAACTTGCCTGCAAATCAGCGCCTTGTTTGCTTTTTCTTCCAGATTTCTTCAGGGAAAATGCTTCCTGCATTATGGTATGTTATTGGCAGCATCTAAAATGAGAACACAGACTATAAAATAAATCGATTATTGTTGCACCTCCTTCACTGCAATTTAACTTACTTTTTATTCAATGAAGTGAACTTGTATATACTTTCTTCATTATAAGAAATTTTGGTCTCAAAAATATCAAATTATATTAAATATCAAAACAATTAACAAAAACTTACTCTTCAAATCCGAAATATATTGTTTTGTTTTGCAAAATTGATTGTCATTTTTGACAGGTCACAAAAATTCCATAAGTTTCTATTTTAGCCCAAACCCCATTTTGTTTTTTTTCCCCACTCACATGTATTCACCGATAGTGAATTTGAGAGAGTTCACCTCGAATTTGAGAGAGTTCACCTCGAATAAAATTTGAGGGTGTTTCAGGTAGGACGGGTACCGGTCGGGACTCTAGATAATATATTTCCTCTATGACCTACATCGTCAGGAAGGATGATAAATTACTTATCAACACAACCTAATTCACAAAAAATTAACACAGCAACAAATTTCATAAACAAAATACTTGACATAAGCGACGTTCAATTCAAAGATGACAACATAAACAAAATCAAAACCATTCTCCAAATGAATAACTATTCAAATTTTATAATAAAAAACCTAATCCAAAAGAAAATAAATCAAACAACAAACCCGATAAATAAAACAACAACAACTAATAACAACAACAGCATTTATTTATTTATTTATTTATTCTAAACAATTTACAAAATTAATTTATAAATTATTTACTAAGGAAGACTCCAGGGCGACAACGCCATTTGAAGTCGTTTTTTAAGGTTAAAAATGAATTTAAGTTAAGATTAATTTATTATGATTAAATACAAGAAATTATTTAAAAAGATATGCAGAAAACAAAATTTAGTATGTGTTTGTACATAAATAGCAAGTTTTTATAAGAGAAAAAAAAAAAAAAAAGAAAAAATTATTTAAATATCCAAAAATTTATGATGAGTTGTTGTTGCTAATTTGATGTATCTTAAAGATTCAGGGTTGGCAGGATCTAGTAGTTCCGCAAGTTGCTGTTCACTGCTTGAATAACCGTTGGCGTCAGTAATTAATTTTGATGCAGGACATGTAATTAGACAATGATATACTGACAATTCGACGTTACAATAATTGCATTTCTCTGGAGTTTCTCTGGTGTAATAATGCCTACTGGTGAAAAGTGTTTTTCCCAGCCTCATACGGAGTAATTTAATGCAGTTTTCTCTGGTAAGGTTTTTACTGTAGGGAGTACGCTTGTGGTGATTTTCCTACATTCGCAAGAAAGTTTGACTACTTTCCCACAAAGTGGCTAACTCTTTCTCTAAGTGTGCTGCTAATATTTTTTTAATTAAAAGCGATAATTCTGGTACTTCAATTGTTAATGGTAAGTTGTAAGTTTCCTTAGCTGCGGTGTCAGCATCTTGGTTGCCCTTGATGCCTACATGTCCAGGTACCCAAGCCAAGTAAGTATCTTTGGAAGAGTATAAGAGACTTCTCACGTTTTCTAAGGACTAGCATTTATTGAAACCACTTTTAAGGCCGTTTAGTATGCTGAGGTTGTCAGTGAAAATTATTTTTTTTCCAGGTAGATTCTTGGTGAAAGATAAACATTTCAGAATTGCAGTAAGTTCTGAAATATAACTTCCAGTTGAATCGGGAAGAAGTCCTTGGTAGATTATTTTTGAATTTCCATTTGATTCTAATTTCACTACTGCATAAGAGGAGTTTGGATCCTTAAACGAACCATCTGTATAAAAAATATGATCAGCTTTTTTATCAGCGATCATCTGACTATGAAGTCCTTTAAATTGTTGATCCGGTGTATTGTTTTTCTTATGTCTTGCTAAGGAAGTGTCGATTAAGAGCAAATTTCGTTTCCAAGGTGGAGGAGGACTCTGAACTACCTCATCTCTTGTTGTGAGGGAAAAAGGAAGGGGAAACCCTGGTTCGGATAAAAAGGACGTTATCTTATTTAATGCAGAGATGGTACCCTTGCGAGGCTTTCCTATGCTAAGCCATTTCTTCGTAGCCTTGTGTAAAGGGTGCAAGGGATTTCCCAGAGCCTTGCATGCAAGTGAAATTGATCGTTTCTTAGCAAAGAGTTCAAATGGTAGATAACCAGCTTCTCTTCGAAGTGCTAATATAGGTGTTGTTTTTAGCGCACCTGTTGCCGTTCGGAAGCATTGGTTGATGGCAGCATTAATAGTTTCTACATTCTTCTTTGTAGTCCACATGAAAGTGGTCAAACCATGTTGAAGAGAACCATCTACTAAGGTCTTAGCTAGTCGGATGGCGGTTTCTATATGGGGGCCTTTTCGTTTGGAGCAGATCATTTTGAGGGCATTGTTGCGAAGTTTAAGTTGATTTGTTGCTTTTTTTATTTGAGAATTCAAATTTCCAGAAAAAAGTATGCCGAGTATCCTGAGTGAGGAAAAGAGGTGAACAGGAGCACTTTCTTTTTCTGCAAATGTGAATAGCCTCGATCTTATTTGGTGGAACAGAAGCTCCTCTTTCTTGCACCCATTGATGGGTTGCTGAGTCGGTTGCTTCCAAAAGTTGTTTGACATGGTTTGGGTCTCCAGATGCTAGAGTATAGATGTTATCTGCATAGACACCGATAAAATCTAATCCGTATATTGGGTTATTAAGTTTATATATCAATGAGTCGATATAGGCATTGTATATAATTACAGAAAGTGGAGAGCCCTGTGGAACACCATTCTCGAGTTGACTAATAGAAGACATGTAACCGTCAACATTTACCTGGAAAGTTCTATTTGTCATAAATGAAATTATAGTTTTCAGGATACTTTTTGGGACATCCATGAATGAAGTTGTCTAATAGCAGGGATGAATATCACTCTGTCAAAAGCCTTTGCAAGATCAGCTGACATAACAACACTATGCTTCCGCATAGATAGGTTATCAGCTAGCTTATCCTCTAACAAGTGTAATAGGCTTTGTACACCTCTGTTTGGCCGGAAGGCGTGTTGTGCGGGGTGTATCTTTTTTTCAATTACCCAACTGACTCTTCTCGCAATGATTTTTTCAAAAATTTTGGAGAGGACCGGGAGAAGTGATATTGGACGATATTCATCGAAGGAGTGACATATCCTTGGTTTTTTGGGAATAGGTTTAAGTTGCGCTCTTTTCCAATCATGTGGAATGTTTCCTGTATGTATAATATTGTTATAAAGGTCACATATTCTTGTTTTCAGGTTCTTATCGCAGTGTTTCACCATTTTGTACGTAATCTTATCATTTCCAGGGGTAGATCCCTTTACATCATGGATGGTCATCTCAAATTCAACAAGAGATATTTTCTCAGCTAGGAATTCTGATTGTGATGTTGAGGTTGGAAGATCATCAATCGAAAAGTTTCGTTTGGTCGAGACAAGGGTTTCGGGGTAGCTGCTGTCAGAGCCGAAGGATTTCCATAATTTTGCGAATGTGTTCGCTATAATTTCTGGGTCGTTGATGAGTTCTTGGTCAGATAACATGTAAGGAAAATTGTGTGATGGTTTTGAAGCTCGAATTGATTTTATTCTACTCCACAATGTTCTAAGATCCAGAGATGGGTCCATACTGTTGACAAAATTTTCCCACGATGCTCTCTTTGAATGTATTGATTCTCTACGAAATATAGCAAAGCATTTTCTATATGCAATACAGTTTTCTGTAATGGGATTCCTACGAAGTTTTAGCCATGCTTTGTTTTTTTCATCTCGTAGCCTAGATATTTCACGTGTAAACCATACTGGGTTTTTTTATTGAAATTTTGTACCTTCGTAGTTGGAATTGATTTTGCTGCAGTCGCTCTGATGATTTTTTTTATTTTTGCGGCTTCCTGGTTGATGTTAGTTGAGACTGGAGTTGTTAAAGAAAGATCAAGTGATGTTGATTTAAATGAATCCCAGTTGGCTAACTCTTCTTTGAACCTAGGACAAATTTTTTTCTTAAAGTTTGTTCCTGGAGTTCGTATTATAATGGGCAAATGATCTTTGCCTGAGTCGACTACCTCCCATTGGAGAAGGGGGGCAATGTCTTCAGAAGCAAACGCCACATCAACAGCTGTGAAAGTGTTTCTAGTGTTGAAGAGTGTGGGTGTTCCATCATTAAGGATTGTTAAATTACGATCATTTGCAAATTCTTCGAAAGCAGATCCTAGAGCATTTGTCGTATTAGAGCCCCAAAGAATATTTGAAGCATTAATATCACCCAGTATTATGTGATGGCTATCGTTTATTAAGGGGATACCATTGAGAATCTCTGGGGTTACAGAGACATCATGTTCTCTATAAATGTTTGTAATAAGTAGTGGCTTTTTTGTTTGAATTGTTATTGTTTGGAAGAGCAGGTTTGAGGTGGATGTCGTGTGGGATATCACGGGAATGATGCTCTTCACAAGAATACCTATACCAGACTTAGAGTATTGGTAGGGTTTGTTAAAGTGAAAGCACTGATAATTTTTCATTTTAAAATATTTCAGGTTTTTGGTAATTAGATGAGTTTCTTGTAGTGCTACTATTTCGGGGTTGTGTTTGCTAATTAATAGTTCGAGTGCATGTTTGTTTTTGATATATCCTTGAAGGTTCCATTGGAGGATGGAAATATCCATTTCCAACGAAGCCATTATTATTGTTTATTATTTTGTTTTGAGGAGTGTGTTTCAATTGAGTGGTTATATTTTTTGAGTAATTCTATTTGAGTTCAACAACAGCATAATCAGGTACTTCAGCATGCGCTATATTCCAAAGTTAACAGACGGTAGAAGCTTACATTCAATCATTAAACAAGAAAGCGCATCATACGCATATAAGTCAAATGCCACAATCAGGAACATTTTCACGAACACCAAAGCTCCGATTGAAAAGAACCAACAACATAACGTTGTCTATGAGGTTTGCTGCGGGGGGACAGAAGGGGAGAAGTGCAATTTGACTTAAGGTGGCCATATACGACGAGCATGCTCGCGCAACATGCTCGCCTGCGTTCCTCCACAGACGGCGAACATTCATTTCGTTTTGAATCTCCGAGGAGGAAACATCATGTGTGATGAAAAA